>VXAV01007446.1:13989-58009 GCA_013399715.1 Alectura lathami
CAATGGGAAAATAATATTAAATAAAATAAAAAAAAAAAAAAAAAAAAAAAAAAAAAAAAGATAAGTCAGTCTTAGGATTCTAACATCATTATCCAGCACAGATATGATAGGATATGTCATGAGATTTAATGCAACAAAACACTATTCACTATGAAATGGGAGTCAGAGTATAGGAAATCTGTAGTTCAGACAGTCAATAGCATGATTAAAGGGTGACGAGTGATTGTAGCAGAACATGCTAACTTTTGTGTAAAGACTTTTGAACTATAAAGTAGGTTTTCAAAACATTTGAACACGAACACAAACACTGAATTTGCAGTTTTTTGATATAAACCAAAACGTAAAGTTTATTCCAAGGTAGCCTGAATTCAGGGCAATAGTGTTTCTCTATGCAGTTAAATAGCCAAGCTACTTTAAATTGGCTCCAGCAGGCTGCCACGTATATGCAGTTATACTGCTTTTAATAGCAGAACAAGATTGGTTATTTGCACAGCATTATATTGTGCGCTGTAGACATGCCCAACAGTGCAGAATGTGCAATTTTGGTTCATGACTGTCATTAAGTAATTTCTTCAAAGCTCACACTTTGTCCTTACGTTTTCTCCTGGCAGTAGGTATCACAGTTTCATTCCAAGGTAACTTCTCCTGTAGGAGACATAGCTAAACCCAGAAGCTAATTACTGCTAATGCACAGTTTTCTACCACCACCAGTCCCATATCCACTCTGTGGTAGATTTGTTCCTTTATAGTTGAGAATACAGCCAGGATACTGTTTTTTTTTTTTTTTTTTTTTAAAGATACCCTGTAATTTATTAATTTTAGCGATGTTTTATTCCAGCTTCTAAAAAGTTTGATCAGAATTGTATGCTGCACTCAATTTGCAAACCTAAACTTCAAGAGATTTCAACATGGTCAGTGTATATTTTGTAATGAGTCTTTCTCCAGTCTGGGTATTTTCAGTGATTTGGAGCTGATTGTCAAACTGAGAACCTTATTGTGGCTTCTGAAATCACAGAACAGTGCATTTTTCTTCTGCAGTGAACCCATGGTGCTAAACTGCCACCAGTAACTCCCATAGCATCAAGCGAAGTCTTTATGATCACACAGAAGGAAAGCTGGGCTGTTAGGGGAAAGCAGGCTTATAACGCTGGAGTGAGTAGACCGCTCCCCAGGTGCCCACAGGATCTGGCAGGATCCAAATATCACTGCAGTTTGCCAGGATTTTGAGGGAATTGAGCCACTTGACTTTCTACAGCTCATTAATGAAGCCGAGTGCATGAGCAGGTGTTCTGAAGCCAGTTAACAGATTTACTGCTGGGCAAGGAAAGCCAGGGTGTTTTGTTTTGGTTTTTTAACTTTCTTCACTATTGCTGCTGCCTGGTGCAGTCCCTGCGGGTCAGACTGAGGCTGCACCTGCCTCTGCAGAGCAATGCAGTTGCATGCTTCTGCCACACCTGTGTAGAGAAGTGGTGGCAGCACCTCTTGGCAGCTAGTACCTAGTAACAGCATGTTTCTCCCAATTGGCAGCTGTTAGTAGGTAGCGAACTAGTAGCGGATAGCAGGCAGAGCTGGAAGATGCATGATTTTCACATAACAACAGAGTTACTCAGGTTTTGTGGGGTTTGTTTGTTTGTTTTTAATTTTACCAAACAAATGAAAACTGAAGTTAGGCCTTTTTTTTTTTTTTTTGATTTTGAGTCATATGAAAAGAAGCATTTTTTTTTAATGGTTTTGAAATTGTGGATATATTTCTGTGCATATATATATGAAATAAGTTGGCGTTACACAAGATGAATTCACTTTTAAAAAGATATGTTATTTTGGATTGAAAACCAGGAAATTTTCTGTTCCAGAATTCCCTCAAAATTAATCGGAACACTTTTTGAATCTTTATTGATAGGTTTACTTTGAAAGGGTAAGTTTTTTAAATCAAGCCTTTAAATCAAGAAACAGTTGTTGTTTTAATGACTTGCCTTTGTCTAATAAATAAAAGCTTTCAGAAAGCTTCTATTCAGCTGTAGTACTGATATGTCTGATGTAACTAGCTGTAGTGATTCTTTGCTTACTGGCAGCAAGAATTTCAAAATCCTGTTCCGTTTCCATTTCATCTCTAGAGTACGGCTGAGGAAAGCCTCTTGCTCCAATGGCTTGTACCATAAAATAGCTGGCCACTCTTCCCAAACCATCCATATTCTCCAAATGTCTCTCTCTTATGGTTTTATCTACAAGTACAGTTTTGAGGAGGAATGCTTGCACGACTCTATTTGAGCAACAGGGCAACTCGAAAGATGGCAGCGTGGTGGGACCGTTAATATAAGGAAGGTGCCAGCTTTTTACCACTACATTCGCTCGTTTTGTTCGGAGTAGATCTAAATCAGCTCCTTGCAGATGCCAGTACCATGAAGTTCCCTAGTGGCAGTTCTTACTATTCAGTCTGTCAAAACATCATGATTTCACTGTGATAAAAGTATTGTGAGCACCAGGATTTCTGCACTCACTGCCAAAGTGACTTGCAGCTGTGGGGGACTTGGGAGGGCAGCTTTATGCTGCTAGTGTAGTGGAGTTAACCAGGTTTGGTTTTCTATTTTCTGTCTCTTAGACCTACTGGTTTTATTCAGTCGTCCCTTTATAAAGTAATGAAGAAAGTTACCCCAGAAATGACTTGGGCAATTAAGTGTACGTGTTTTTCTACCAGCTGTTGTGATGCAGACTACTTTGTTACTAGGATTAATTTTGCTGGGATTTGGTTCTTTGAGTTTTTATGAGAAAGTAAGAAAATGTTTTCCATTTCCAGATCATCTTTGACTTCTGTTTTGTCTTTTTGAAGGCCCAGAACCCTTTAAATTATGAATTTCAAGCAAATTAATGACAGTCGTTTTCACTGCTGCAGACTGCATAGTGCCACTCACTCACACCCAGCTGCTTACACAAGGCTAAGTCATCACATCGGAAACGCAGTTCAAATTACTCATTCAGTTGGCCGTTTGCACGAAGTAAATGAAGCAAAAGGCCAAACTGTGTCACAGTGAACTGTATTGAAAAAGATTCCTATTTATAAAGCGATACCTTTAGGCCCTGGGAGTCCAATCCAGTGGGGAAGTCTTAGCTTGAGATATTCACCTGTTTAAATCTGAATTATATTGGTGTTTTAATGTTCACTGGTCATAATTGGGGAACGTTGCATTTCTTTGCAAGCTCGCTAAACTATATGTGATCTGATTCCTTATCTGCATATTTCTAGAAATGTTTGCAAATGGAACATTTATGCTGTTCTCTCCATGCATAATTAATGTAATAATGATGGGTAAATTCACCTATCTCTGGATATTATCCAGGAAATGATCATAATTGAAGTAACAGTGGTGTAGTGCTAATTGTGCAGCAGGTATTGTGATGGGAATTGTCAGGCTAGCCCCTGGGGAGAGCCCAGGTTTAACCGTGACCAACTAGTGGGATTTAAACAGGACTTGCCTGATCTACACTTGAGCAATTCTTACTTATAATTCGCTATTGTACTGGCCCCAACAGTGTTATACTCACAGACACTGCTTTGGTCTCAGCAGTGCTGGATAGGGATTATCTCAGGGATAAGGAAACTTGTGTATAATTCCTTGAAGATCTCAGTGGGAAATTTGAGATTTTGACTTTTTCCTGAAATAGGATTAAAGTGTTAAATTTTGGAGAGGAAACAATAATCATAATAATCCATTGGATTATTCAAATTATTTTGGGGTACTTTGGAGTGCAAGGGATTGGTTTCAATTTGAAGAGAGTTTAACCAGAAAAATCCCACCCAGCTTTATCACTGACCTTTAGTACCAAGTTAAATCCTTTACGCTTATAAATCAGACACTGCGTGATTGGTATTTGCAAATAGCTGGCTTCAGTGAATGGGGACAACTTTAACCTGAAAGCTGTGACTGTACTGATACACCACGTTTGGCAACCTGACACTGCTACATTGTCCAGCATGGTATTCCATATACCCAGCTGCACTGTGCCACTGCCAATTTATGTATTTATTTTTAAAAGACAGAGTACATGAACATCACAAACAGTCAAAAAAAAAAAAAAAAAACTTGTCACAGCTTCTACCATGAATAGTCAGACCTGATTAGCAATGGCGCTATTGTAAAAAAAAAAAAAACAAAAAAAAAAACTGCAATATTTTCCTACTGAAGCAAGGAAATATGATGCCAAACTTTTTGAGGAGTCATTCTGAATGTAGTGATTTGCTCTCTGTCATCCCACAACCATCACGAGAGCAGAATTTGGAAAAAACCTGCTGAAGTTCACTGTACAAGAGCTAGAGATCTGCTAGGTGGAGTTTGGGACATACAGGAAAAAAGAAAAACAAAAAAAAGACCTTCAGATGCTGAAGAATGCTTTTGACTGTTATTCCAGTAAGAGGTCTGGGTGCAGAAAAAAAGCTTGTGGGAGGCAAATGGGGCAGAAAATAAAAACTGGGGGGAAGCTGCACCAAAACTTGTTTCATGTAGAGGAAAAGTGTTGTACGTCCTAGTCAGCAACAAGGAGCCTTTGGAAATGGCTGTGGCAGCAGCTGCTGGTCGCTGTCCTGGTGCTTGATGCAGACTTTCATCGTTGTACTACCTCTATATTATCTTGACTTCTATCTCAGCCTGGGCAACTGAAACTTGTCACTGCTAACAACTTCCTGCATGCTTCAAGTGAAAATGCTTTTTCAAAGTGTTTCCACCCCTCCCTAATTGTCAGTTTTGGAGTGGCTGTAGCGTGCATCGTGGTGGCAGCACGAATATAGTTGGTTGTTGTAGTTTAGTTGCACTCTGTTCAATTCAGATGGTGTCATCTAGTTTAAGCCCTTTACTTGGAAATCAGGAAATGAGCATCTCTGAAATTATTAAATACAAATAGGAACTTAGTGTTGACCTGACATGCCATGGTCAGGTATGGATGTGGTAGAAAATGTCCAAAGCCCCCACACTTCTTTTTTTTGTTGTTGTTTTCTGCAGTCTTTATAGTACGTGTGTTATGCTGTTCACCTAGATTGATTGTGGTTAAGGAGCTGCCAGAGTTAAGGGAAGTATTCAGGGTTAGGCAGAGGGATGCTCTCAACAACAAGCTTGTTCACCAACAACCAAGCGTGAACCTCTCTGAAGCTCAGCCACTCCTCCTGCTCTTCAGCCATGGGAGAATGAAATCTCTTCTGCAGAGTGGCCTAGGGAGTGGGTTCATTCATTTCTGTAGCAATGAAGTCAATGATCCGATGCTTTGAGACACGGAAAATGAAAAAACTCCTTAGGCACAGAATGGGATCTATTAGTAAATGAGCTGTTACAGGCAAAGGGAGAACAAGTGAAACAGACAATGCTGTAACAAAGCAAGAGAGGGTGGGGGAAGGGTAGGAAAGCAGAATGAGATTTTGCAATAAAAGCCACCTGCAGATACACGTACAACAGAAATCAGAACAAGACAGAAGACTGGGAAATCAAGGTGGAAAAAAAGGAAAAATTCAGAGTAAAATATAATCATAGCTGATCATTTTCAGATACTCAAGACAAAAAGCTGTGCCTTGAACCAGCTAAAATTGAAAATAACAGCTACGAAAACAGGATAGGCCTGAGCAATTAGAGAATGCCAGTATAAACCGGCTCCCATCTCCTCCATAACTGCACTGTACCAACATACATATTTGTCTCTTTGTTCTTGAGTGTATGGTACTGAATTTCAAGACCAGTTCATCCAGCATTACAAGTCCATGCTCACAGTCCTACAAACCTCGCCAAGAAAATAATGTGGGTGCTGTTTGCTGCAGAATCCCAGATATTACCAAAGCTATGGGATTTTAAAATCTTCACTGCACCTGTAAACTAGTTCTTGTCAAGCCAGCTCCTTTCTGGATAATAAGGCTGTTCTCCGTTCATGGCACTGAGCCTCCTGTTGAGAAGAAGCTCAGTAACTCAGCTGATGTTCTTACTCTTGCATCCCTGTAGTTTGTCCCAATGCTGATGAACTGACCCACCCTGGGTTCGTGTGTATGTGCATTTTCCTACAACTTGATAATTTGCAATTGTTACCTCTCTCCCTAGTTACTGCCATTGCCTTATTTAGATTCTTTACCTCTTCCTTCAGATTTACATTAAATGATTTTAAATGTTATTCTTGTTTGTGTTCAGAGCATTAATGGATGGAACATTAGAGGGTTTGTTCTGCAGCAGCTGATATCCTGAAGTCTGCATACCGTTAGATAATGCTCTGTTTGTGGAAGTATAAATATATACAAAATATATGTGATCTGTTCAGTTCAGTAGCCACTCTGTCCAGTACCAGGTGTCTGACAGGGGGTGCAAGATCCCCAGTGGTATTTATATGTGAAATTGTCTGTGGAATGTGTGTGTTCATCCCTTCCAAAAGCAGCGATGCACGTTATGCCCAGATACAGCAGTGCAGCTTACAGCTCAAAACAACAATCTCTTCAAATTCTTCTGAAATTCACTTTCCATTAACTGTTATAAATCTTCATGATCTTGGTCTCCATAGTCGTAGGATGGTATTTCAGCTCTTGGTGAATTAGTGGCGCTCTACAGCAACATTTTTTTCAATCATGCAGAAGTCCTGAGTTGAAAAGTATTCCTATTACCAAGTCCTAATTTCTCAGCCTTGCAATTTAACTGACTTGGAGTTTTAGCAAGAACAGATGCTCCCAATCCAGCTTCTGTACCATTCATTATTTTATATGAGGGCTTTTTTTCTATTTTTCAAATATTTGTCTCTTTTGTAAAGTAAATAATTTTACTCCTTTCAGTCTTTCTTCATCTGACGGTCTTTGCAAGCTTTGATCATTACGGCTGCCATTTCTCAACCACTTGCTGCCTTGCGATGCAGATTTTGAGATTTTTGATTTCTGCCCTCAGTTTTTCACAAGCAGTTGTGTTTCTCTAATGGTATCAGTAAGTCATCATTTTAAGTCTCAGTCCCTTATGATACGCAGACTTTTTTTCTAAACAGACACAGTGATGCACAAGTCATGTGAATAGTCATATTTCCCCTGAATGTGATAGCTCTGAGACAATACATACTTTTCATGGCAATTTATGTTAGCCAGTTCTCTCTTCTGTGTCTGCACTGCATTGCAAAAACATTCTTGTAACACAGACAACTTCCTTGTCTAATCACCATCACAAAAAGGATCTGAGATGAGTGGGACGGCATTTCATCTAGCAAATAAATGTTTCTATTTAATGGAAGTGACAGTCTACAGTGTAAATGCCTGTCATCAAACATACTGTCTTGTGCCTTCCTGTGTCCTATCTACCAATTGTAGGAGTAGTCCCATGCTACATGCTATGCTCCTGATTCTCCCAGGTGCCACTGAGTGTCTCTCAGCTTCCTGATGTCTCACGATGGATGTTTTCTATTCATTTCCTATGCGATTAGCCTCTTGGTCTGTTGCTAGGTCCAGTGGTAGAGGTTGCCTGCTCTTTCACATACGGATAATCCCCAACAGATTTCAGAGGAGAAAGGTTTTTTCCTCCAAAATAGAAAAATGCTAGACCCAGGAGCATCTTCAGTTATACTGTTGGATTCAAAAAGGTATTAAACACCTTACAAAAATGGTGTTATGAGCTGTGCGGACAGCATGTAGCACAGGCAAGTGAAGGGCATCCCCTGCTGCAAGCATTTGCGAGTCAGCAGGGTGGTAGTGCTGGTTGACCCCAAAAAGGCCTGTTGGTTCAAGTGGAAAGTTGGCAAGAGATAGGACGGCATAATGTCTCGTAGCACCTTATTGATCTCATTTGAGACACTGTTGGACAAGGTCTTTGTGGACACAGTCTTTTTGAGACAGCATTATTATAGGAAGGATTCAGAGACAATATCACTCATCTGAATACGGGAAAGAAGGTCAAGGAGCCAGGGCACAGACTCTGCAGTGCTCTGCCCTTGGTCTGGGGAACTGACTTTCACAGATGCGTTAGTAACCCCTGCAGTCAGAGTGCTCTTGTTGCTTGAAAAATGCCCATGCCTGCTTTATAAGTGGCAAAATTCCCATTTCCTTCCAGTGCAATGGAATTCTGTGCTTCTGTCATGTAGTCAAAGCTATCAACACACACCTGAAAACAGATGGACTCTTAATTTTCGATGCTTTTCTCTTAAGTACAAATGAGGATGGTGCTGATTTTACAATACAAATCCCCCTCCCTTTAGTTTTCTATCTGCATCCTTCAGGCACTTATCTATGTGACTATCGGAGATTTTATTTATTTGAACAATGATTTTCAGAGTAGTTGAAACATAAATGAAACGAATTTAGTAGTTATGTGGCCGTATGAGTCCAGCAAGGGAAGAGCACGCAGAATGTCCCTGTAAAAGGACCTTTTTCTACTGAATGTGCTACTGCCACTTAATGTTTAAATCTTTGGGAATTATTTATATACATAAAAATCTTATGCCTGTGACAGGTTACAAATGGAAAAAGAGACAACTGCGTGTTCGTGTATCAGTTAAATCCAAGAGCTGGCAACCAAAGCATCCCACTGCTTTCTAGATGAAGCCTCTGATACTGTGAGGGGCTGCATTCTCTGTGGCCACAGTGATTGTGGAGATGAGGACTTCATCATGGTTCAGGTTTGGGCTCCTCCTTTCTGGTTAGACTCCAAGTGTGTAGGAGCAGAGTTCTGTGAAATCAGTTGGCAGTTTTACTGCCATCCGAGGAGGGTGGGAGTGGGATATCGCTGGCCTTGTGACTAAACTGGAAGCCTCTCCTGTTTTTTATTTCTCTCGTGCTCAGTGTTGTACCATTGCACTCACACCCTTATAATAGTTTCTGAGCTCTTTCATTGCAAAAGTACTACAGTCTGAGGTTGGTTTTCCATGTAGACCTTTATTAGGTGACACCCTGTCTCCTTTTATGAAGGTTATTTTTATGTCCTGTGAAGGTTTGCTTTTCCTTCATAATTACTCACAACCTGCCAGACTTATAATCCTCTGATAGGATTTGTGACATTGTAATCTTTTCTAGAGCAACCCATTGTGCCTTCACAAACAGAGGATTATAACCTTTAAGAAGGCAATAAGCAGATGAACTCTTCAGATATCAAGACCCTGCTTTCATATCAATTTCCAGTGCTTGAGTTGTGGGAGGCCAGGGAGCAGTGCTGTGTTCTCACTCCCACCCACATTTCTGGTTTTCTTCATCTTCTTTTGCCTCAAGTAGCAGAGTTGAGAAATTAATTAAACCCACCGGTCACACACACTTTGAGCACTGCAAATATCCTTAGCTATGCAAATTAGGGAAAGATAAATTCAGCAAATTTGACTTACATGACAGATATTTTTTTGCCTAGAAGAATGTTCTTTACACTTTCCCATAAGGTATCAGTTGTTTTACAAATGAAAGGATTCTGCACCTCCTCATAGAAATAAAGTCTGCTAAGATGTACCAGCCAGCTCAGATCCTTTATTTTGCTGTTTTATTTCTTTCACTGAAATTACTTTTCTTCCAACAATAAACCTTATTTTACTTAAATATTACAAGGACAGGCATGTCTCCATTCGTGCTATTCTAGATGTGTATATACCTTCTCCATTTGTTGTGTACTCTTACCATAATGACTGTTGACTACTACTAAGTTTTTATGTAGCTGAATATTTTAAAAATTCCTTTACATTCCACTAGAGTGTCTATTAACTGTCTAAATATATTAACAATTTAGAAGGGAAAAATTAGGCAGTATAAAAATTATAAAAACAAAGCACGATACTGACTTTTATGTGTTTGTTATTTACTCTTATGCTTGAGCAGTAGCTTAGTGGTACCCAGCCTATAGCTTGTGGGTAGCAAATCGCCTGCAGGATTTTCACATTGTTCACAGGCAAAAGCAATTGAAGAATTAAGGTTTAAGGCTGAGATTAACTTAATATTTGAGGAAACTGCTCAGCATTACTGCCCTTCAGTCAGCAAAGGCTGGGGACAATTGCAGTGGCTAATCATCCAGCTAATGTGGGGTTTGAGAAACATTTTACTTAAATATGTATCACACCTGAATTTATCCCAGTGGCATATGCTGTCCTGATATACCAGACCCAGCAATGGAGAACAGCATGCTTTTTCCCTTCTGAAATAATTTAGAGCCTCTCTAGAGATGAAAATACATCACTGTGCTACAGCGAAGCTGCAATATCCAGCTATAGATCTTTTCTTCCCTGATACACATGTGCAAGTCTTATTAATGTTGGTGCCATTCTTATTTTGTTTGTCTGTGTTAAGCAAACAAAAACTCGGAGAGAACTCTGAAGACCACTGAAGACTTATAGCCCTGTTCACAGAGAAATAACTGTAATTTGTTACCTTTTAGACTGGCGGGGAGCAAAATCCACTGATTACTGAGCGGGATGCATGTTACCTTGTTGCACAGCATTACAGAAAATACAGATGGCTAGCTCTTCAAAAGATTATCTCTTTTATCTCATATTCCTCTCCAGGAGGATTAACTATACCGCTGTTTTTAAAAAGCTTCTGATGAGGGGCTCCGCAGCCTGCCTGCGCAGTCTGGTCCGTTCCAGTGCTACTCTAGTGGTATCCTCACTGTTGTAAAACAGGTAATAGGGCAAGTTTTCTATCTCCTTTGAGTCCATTAGTTTGGTTATCCTCCAAGGACATGGAGAGTAGATTATTACCATCCTTCTGCTGCTGCATTTTATGTATTTCAAAGTTGCTACTATGGTCTTCCTTCAGCGTTCTCTGGACTACCTAATAGAAATTCTTTCAGTTTTCTCTCACAGAATGATTAGAGGTCTCGAAGTCCAGCCTTTCTGAACAATCATATTTCTCATATCTTGCAGGATCTCTACTTATTTATGCATCCTAGTATACCATTTCTTTTCTGGCATCAGCATGATATTGTTGATGTATTTCTGCATCTGATCCTCTAAAGCCCAGAAATCCCTTCATGTCAGGCTGCTCCATACCTTGCTGTTCCTGTCTCATGTTCCTTTATGCGTATGCATAGAATGTTGCATCTCAATTAAGTGAAATGCACCTTTTTTTTTTTTTTTTTCCCCATCACTTTAAGATTGTTTGAATTGTAATTCGGTCCTTCAAGGCATTTGAACCCCACCTCCTTCCAGCTTGATGTTGTCCACAAATGTAGTAAGTGTATGCTCTGTTCCATCTTCCCCCTCATTAATGACAATATTGCACTATGTTAGAGAGAAAATAAATCCCTGCAGAACTCTGCAGAATATGTCCTTCCATTTTGAAAAATATGAACCACTGAGGACTATTCTCTACATGCAGTTTTCTAGGCAATTTTGCACCTCCCTCCTATAAACAGCTTCTGAAGTCTTATTAAAAATGCCGATTTATTATATCCACAGCTTTCCCCCTAACTGAAGGGCCTGTTATATTCTTATGGAAGGGAATTGCTTAGGCTTAGCTCTCTTTGTTCTTGACAAATTTTTATTAGTTGTTACTCGCAGTTGTGTTTTGACCAGACGTAAGAAAAAGTTTATTAAACTGTTGTTTTCTACTGCTTCCTCCCTTCCTTTTGCCTGCCCAATAATTCATGGATTAAATTTAACTGATCTGTAATTATGATTTTCTCCTCTTTTAAGGCTTGACCGCATATGTGTTTTTGTTCTCTTTTTTTGTAGGTTTCAGAGAACTTTATCCCTTAGGTGAGTTCTTAAAGATAACAGCACTGAGAGGACTCAAGCTCTTCCTCTCACTGTGCAGGATGAATCCTTCTGGGCCAACAAGTGGGAACAGAGTTATAATTTCTCTAAGCTAATTTTGGTTACTTTCATGAAACTATTGCATTTTTTAGTTAATACTGAGGCACTGTCCTCTGAAAGTGACAATTTAATTATTTGAATCTTTAGATGTTAGCTTTACTAGAAGTTAAAAATCAAGTATTTTGGAATTCTATATGTGGTTCCTTTCAATCAACATGAAACAATTTATAAGCAAGCATTAATTTGAGCCACAGTAATTTGGATTGGCCCTTTTATGTAGAATAATAGTGAAAACATTTAGCTGCTTCGTTAAATGTTTCATGTTGCTATTTCAATAATTGTTAGATTCAAATTATTTCCTATTTGATAATGTTGTTTTATCCAAATACATGCACAAGAGTTTCAGGGGCAAAAAATTAGGTGAGTGAGAAGATCAGACAAATAGCTTCTTTTGAAAAAGAAAAAGCTCTGTTTTGGGGGAAAACTCTGATACATCTTTTCATTCTCTCTTATTTCTGGCCAATCTCATTTGCTGTAGGCTTGTGAAGTGAAACTTGAAATATAATAATGCAAGCAAAGCAGACAAAGTAGGTCTTATAATGGTAAACAGAAATCTGGTAAGTGTCTGGCTCTCATTTTCTTTCAAGTAAATAAATCACTTCTAGCCATGCTGGAAACCGGTTATCATCATACCTTGCAGATGGATGGTCTGAAAGTTGTATCCTGTTTACAGGGCTTGAAATTCTCACCAGAGAGAAGGCATACTTTAAAAACCCTGTGATCTGAGAAGAGGCATGCTTTGTCGACTTAGAGTTTACAGGTCTTAATGAGTGCGTTGTCACGAGTGTGTGGCTGCCGTTTGGGTTCTAACTCTTGCTGTGTACTTGATTCTGGTCACAAACCAGTTAATTCTGTTTGTAACTTTCTTATTACTTGCAAATATTCTTAGTGTAACTACTGATGACATTTCAGCCACAAGTGAAATAACTCTGTTTCATGCTGAGGCACTAGAAGTAAGAAGAACGAAAAGATGGCAAAGTACATTTTTTAAGAAAGTACTTTCTGTTTTGCTAAATTCAGGATTGCTAAACTCACTAAAATTAGGAATTTCAAATCCTGCCCTGAGAAACAGGGAAGGAATATCTGTCCTTTTTGTTTTGTTTTTCCTAGACTTCTTTCCAGAAATGTCACCCACATATTTTTTATCGAAGAGGCTTATTCCTAGTTTTTTTATTTTAAATTGCAATTTTTGCAGGAAATGAACATCCTATTATCAAGTGCTA
The DNA here is from genome assembly GCA_013399715.1 of Alectura lathami. Classification (NCBI taxonomy): domain Eukaryota; kingdom Metazoa; phylum Chordata; class Aves; order Galliformes; family Megapodiidae; genus Alectura; species Alectura lathami. The sequence goes on from VXAV01007446.1 coordinate 26,985, forward strand.
TTTAATTTTAGTATCTTAAATTATCTTAAGGATCTTTCAGAAGTATACTAAGTGACTTCTTCTGTCCTTCTGCTATTTGATCCTATCCTTTGATGATGTATATCTAGACCTATTGAAGGAAGTGCAAAGTAGGTATGAGAGTGGACGAAAGAGAGAAAAAAAAAGAAAATCTTTCCATAATTAGGACATTGGCAATCCTGTATCAACAGGAACATTATTTTCCCTTGTACCATTTCAGTAATGTTCCCATTTTATTTTGAACCTTTCAACTTAAAAGGCAACTGTGATAGCTACTGTCTCAGCCCCCGTGTTATTTTAAGAACCTCTTCTTGTGTAATTTCTGTGATCAATAACGTCCATGCACATACACTGACGTGCAGCATAAAGATGACCTACTTCTATTTCTGCATTTTAACAGCCTTATGTAGAGTGGTGACTCCACTGCTAAAGGGACAACGATGAATGTGTGTTTAAATAAATGAGAAAATCCTAATGCTTTTGAGAAGAAAATTTCCATGGCATTTAAACTACTTCATTTAAAAGCCACCTGAATGTAGGTTATCCATCCTGTTAGAACTATTTTCCAAAATGCAAATATTTTCCTCCAAATAGTCTTTGCTGAAAGCAGTTATCTAAATAACTACAGAAGGCTCAGTAGGCTAAGCGCAGGTCACTCTGCCTCTCTGAGAATACAGCATAGTGCGCTGCATCATCCTAGGCAAGTTGCTTCATCACGAGTAGTCTTCAAGGTACATAGCTGCCATGAATGGAGAGCTGGAAAAAGCCTCCACCCATCCGGTGGTGGGAAGCAGAATGGATTAGTCATGTAAGGCTGAGCACGTGAGCCAGTGTGAACCCTAGTGCTAGGAGACATAGATGTACTAAATGTCTCCTTGGTGCGTGTCTGTTAATACTGTTGTTACCAGTGCTGCAAGTGCTACAGCTGGGACCATTCTGTTCGATCATTGTCTCAAGGGTCTGTGCTGCATGATGTCTTACGCACTGTTCTTCCATCCTGCTGTGCCAGAGATAAATCTGCCTTTCCACCTGTGCTGTGCTGTGTTGCCAGGTTTCTCTCAGAGCCTTTGCTTCTTTATTGCTTATTTCTGTTCCACATCACCTTAGGTTAGACATTTTCTGTGTCTTCCTTCTCCCTGTAATCTGTGCAAGGACCACTTGGTGCTGTGGTGTCTTCAGCCATGTCTTTTAAGTCTACAGCTGCCAGTGCTGCTTTCCCTGGAAAACATTCCCACTGCAGACATCTGTACTATCTCACAGAAACAGGAATTAGGATGCGGATCTGTGAAAATACATCTGGCCGCTTTGGTCTCTACCTTGTATCTGGAGAGCCAAGATAACTGGCTCTGGAGTCACGCTCATCCCCTGCTCTGTCCCTGTGCCCAGACATCTTGCTGGTGCTGAGTGAGGTCTTTGCCAAGCCCCGCAGGCACCCTGGGCCAGGCAGAGGAGTGCTGGCTCCAGAACAACCTCTGGCACCACTGCTGGGACAGGCTTCCAGGCTGGTGAGCAGCCGGCTCAGCTGGAGGTAGCTCTGCAGTCTCTTCAGGATTGTGGCTGTAGTCAAAAAGGCACGACTAGAGAGGGGGATGTGCTGGCAATCCTCCTCTCCCTGCCAGTGTATCTGAGGGCTGTTGCTCCACCTGCATCAGTACAGGTTACAAGCACCAACACACCCCAGCCCCGCGCTCTGCATCGCTGCAGGCACGCACAGAAGGGTGCAGCCTTCACCTGCTGGCTGCCGGCACTGCCTGTTCTGGCGGGCAGGTGGGGAAGCCTTTCTCTGTGCTCATTTTCAGGTTTCTGGTTTGAGAAGGCAAAGTTAGAGGCACATGCCGCCCTTCTGTGGCATAATAAGAAAAACAATGATGATTCCCATCTAATTGCTGCTAAGGCAACTGAAAATAAAATGCGTCCAGCTCTTACGATTATTATATAAATGCCCGCAGTGTGAATCATTAGCAAAGAAACTGACCTCAGTAAATGTCTTGTTGAACAGTTTGTTTTTTTTTTTTTTTTTTCACTTCAGAATTTTAAAAAATAAGACAAATTGCCTCAGCTCTTAGACAAGTCCTTTCATGACTTTGATTTTCTTACTGTTCTGTTAATTACTCTCTTACTGAAGTGGCTGCATTGTATAATTTGTAATTTGAGAAAAAGTATGATCATGGAGATCTGATATTTTGAAAACTGTCTTGTATAGAGTACTTGTATAGAGTAAGTGCTGAGGATAACCTTTACGTTGTTCCTGGTGAAGCTAGACATTTTCAAGAATCACAAAACTTATTTAAAATTTAGAATGTTTCTGAAGCTCTAACGTATTTTATGAACACCAACTTTGATGGAGTTAGTTTGGAAGCTGAATAGCAGTAATTCAGCATGTCTTCTGTAGTGACCTCATCTCTGTTTTATTGACAAATAAATAAATGCTGATGAATTAGAGTCATGTACCTTATATATGCTCACCACAGTGCATGTGTCCATGTGTTTATTGGCACCCCTCATTGCTGGTGTGCCCTAACCGCAGGCAGAAGCACTATACCTCACTGAGAACATTTAATTCCCTTCATCCCTTTTGACCTTCCTGATGAGACCAGCTTCTTATTAGTTTCTCTTTCAGAGCTGGGTGTTATAATGTGGACACAGGAAAAGCCACTGAATAAAAATGAGTTGTTAAATTTAGATTAATTCTCGGTCCCTTGCAGCGGAAGGTGGGTTATGTTTGCCCTGATGCCTTGGAGTGGGGTGGTGGTTATCCCATGACTGTTCCCTGAGCTCTGGCTCTGTCTTTCATTAAATCACAGGAAAATTATTTTGAGTCTGGTACATATTGGCTCTCTCTGGTATCTATATTCATGCAGTATTGTCTTTCCTAAATGAGGGACTGTATTAAAGACCGTCATTTCTGGCTTAAGGATTTTACTTTGTTTATTAAAATCCAAATAAGAGGCCGTTATCTTGCAGTCCTTTACCTTTCTGCAGGATGAGTTTATTAAATATAAAAAAGTTTTCTAAACTGGACCTCTTCCCTCACTGATACTCAAACAGGAGCACAGTGTGTTAGGTTTCACCAATTTGTTAACAGTGCCACAAGATCAAAAGCAAGTTCCTTTAAGAACGGTGATTACCTGATGCAAAGTGATGAACAGGGGACTGGGACCATTTATTTAGTAATGATGCTAATTAACAGTTCTGTTGAGCTCAACCTCCTTTTGGCATTGGAACAGCACCCAGGACAGATTTTGAGTGCCTGCCCAATGCTACCTCCGTAAAGTAAAACATGTCAGAAGGCAGGCTCAATGGGGAACACAATTTATGTCCCTTTTTAATATGACCTTTTTTGTCATTTTTGTCTCATTAGTTGGACTGTTGTCTCCCACTGGTCCTTCACAGTTCAGTCCTCAAAAACAAACAAACAAACAAACAAACAAAAAAACTACAGACCCAAAAGAGAAAGTAAAATTGATGCTCCTATTCTCAGACATTTCTAGCTATAGCCTATTATTCTGCATACATTATTTTTAATGAATTGCAGAATGCCTCTTTAGCTTTCTCAGAATGTCTTCCAAGAACAAGGCTTTATGGATCCCTGCCAGGCACACACATGTATAATTTGTATGCTGTCCTTTTCTTTTCTCATCGGTAACAGAACTGTTCTGGCAACAGCTTTCCTGCACTTCCTTCAGTTGTGTCTTGCTCTAAAACTTGTAGAAGCTGAGGTCTCAACCTTCTCTGCCTTAGTGTCAAATCCAGCCAGATAGAGAAGGCCCCAGTTTTCTGTGGGATTTCATTTATGAGAGCTTAAATGTAGAACCCCTGGAAGAACTGGATGAAATTCTAGCTACAGCACAATCAACAGGAGCTGTGCATGGGGTCAGGCTTTCAACTCGAGACTGTTAGCTGCCTAGAAGGCTTTGCCCCTGAGCAAGAAGCTCCCTACACAGCTGACGGAGGCAGTGAGCTCTTTCAGCATTACACAGGTTATTATGAAAACCTTCCCATACAATCTTATTTATTTATTCCTGATGTGTTAAGAATTTGCCAAGCAGAAAAAGGCGCAGTCCCTGCCCCAAAGGAAGCCTGCTGGGAGCTCTGATGTTTAGATGCCTGTAACCTTGCTCTGTGACCAAAGGCTATGTCCATGTATTAATTCTGTCAGAACTATTGCTTCTCACAGCATGTTTCTGTAAATAATTTCTTTTAACAATAATGATTCATCACTCAAACTTTCTACAGAAACTCAATATGCTGTAAGTGTATTTCCCTTTGTCTTTATTATATTTCATGTCCAACTTAATCAATATTACTTCAGGAAAATTCTCTCTATTATATATTTACAGCCAGAAATACTGTGGCTAATGGTTCCTTTCTAGTATAATTAAAGATAAATCACATAGCAATAATTTAATCCTCCCTTCTGTGTCTTAATTATGGATTTTTTGGATCGTGTTCTAATCTCCTGTGTAGTATTTCTGTTACCTATTAAACAACTGTCATGTTTCACCCAAGGGTGATTCCATAGTCATACCTTTGCTTAACTGGTAAAGTAACCTGCCCCTCTCTCTCCCCCTCTGAGGAGAAGACGAGGAGCCTTTCGGTTAACCAGCAGTGGTGGGCTCACTGTCCTGGCTACGCCACAGCTGCCTTGTGTACTTGTGGCCAAGTCACCAAAAGGCTTGCGGCATAAACACTGCGTGTAAATCCCCACCGGTATACTTTGGGGAAACCTCCATATCCTTCTGTTACTGATCCCAGTGTTTGCAGATGGAGAATTGTTACAATACACCCATTTCTTTTTTTCATTTTGAGTAATTGGTCTTTACAGACCTCATTGCAGCTAGCATTTGCTAATAGCCCTGGCCTGGAAGAATGGAATCATATATGGTTGGAAAACTAGTTATTGTCACGAGGCAACTTAGTATCTACGACGAACCAGTAATGCTTTGTTACATTCTCTAGTGTTTACAGGAATTCATGTCAGGGAAGGGGAAAAAAAAACTTTAAACAGGGTTTCCCTTTCGTTAAGTTCCATTTGCTCTTAAATTTAGAGAAAGCAACAGAGTAAGAGAGAAGATGCATTCATAGACACAGGATAGGGCATCAGAGCAACTTTTCTTCTGAATGATCCAGCTGACTTATTTTGGGATTGCTAAATGCTCATTAATCCTGAATCCTGCAGGAAAAAAAAAAAAAAAACACCCTTGTAGAAAAAATGAAGGCTATATACTATATACCTATACACTGTCTGTAGTTCCTTGAATGTTACGGATAGTAATGTTGTAATAGTCACAAAGAACCCAGAAACTAGAAGTGTGTCCAGGTTCTCTCCGTACTTGTATTACTGTTTTAATTAAATATTTACAATGAGATAAACTTGGATGTGTTTCTAAGCCACAGCAAAATTCTGTGATTTGCTTGCAATCAGGATAAGATGAACAGAGCTGTACAACTCTGAGACTTTTGTCCCGTGAATAAATACCATAAGAATACCTCATCTGTATGTCAAAAGTTATTGCATTTATTGAAATAAATTGTAAGATCTTTCACTTTTCAGAGACAGACCCAGAAGGCAGATTAATATGTGCTTAACTGTCAATTGTTAACATCTTTCACCTTGGCAGAACTGAAAAATGTAATAGGACTTTTCTACTTCTTGTCTTTGAAATTCAGTAAGAAGGGAATAAAAAAATTTATGATGTTTTTTTCCTCATAACTATTTTTTTCACAAATAATAGAGGCATAAAGGGCATTTCTGTGATTTATTATACATGCATCAGTCTGCTTGAGTAAAGATTGGTGGAAGAACTTCACCTTTATTATGATAAAGCGAATGTAAGTGGGGTACAATTGTGATGTTGTAGGCACTCTGTCTTGTGTATGCGTATCTATTTGGTTTTGGATATTGACTATTGTCATTGTTGTGGCAGGGTTTTCTTAGAGAATAGCACTTGCTCCTGTTCATTCTTGCACTTCCTACTATTGTGTATTTAAAATAAAGGCTTGAGAGATTTTAACTAGGGCCAGTGCTGCTTAAGCTTGATGTTTAGAAAACGACAATGAAATAAACACTTATTTTTCAGAAGGTGCTTTTTTTTTTTTTTTTTGGATAGCAAGATAACACAGTTGTTGAGGGAGGAAGAGCACTATTTTTTCATTTTAGATCTGAGATCTGCCATTGTGGCTCTTGGCAGGGATCTGCCCTGTGTACAGGTTCCGAGCAGGGACAGCTGCTCCGGGAAGAGCCGGGCACTGCTGCTCCTGAAGGAGGCCGGCCTGGTCCCAGCCGAGTCAGGGGTGGTGCGTGGAGCCACATTCCTCTTGGGAAGTCCTCGCCTGGCTGCAGGCAGGGAGCAGCTTTCACCCATAATATTTTATTTTCCTTATGGGACTTTGATAAAAAGCACTTGAGCGCACCAAATCTATCTCATGCAATGGTACTGTGCAGGCATGTAAGTGTTTTCCTGGGTGAAGACCACATATCCTTAATCAAATCCTTGATGGTGGATACTTTTGGTTGTATGTAGCAGGTTTAGGAAAAAAAAAGAAAAAAAAAAAGTTTCAGCAATACTGCTTATAGGTATCATTACTTGGAGGATTTAGTGCTTTGTAGTTCAACCTTCAACCACACTAATTATGCAGTGAAGTTGCCCAGATTTGCATGAGCCATAGGGAAAAAAATCATGTTGTAAAATTTTCATATATCCTCCTTTGAACAGACTCAGTTCACACTTATTTCTGGGTAGAATTCAATTAAGCAATATCAGAGGCAATATCAACAGTACACAACAACTTGGCTGTGTATAACTGTAGGTAACAGTACATGTTAATCATCTGAATCATTATATTTCTTCTGTATGTTGTTGTTGTGATTGTTTCCAAAAACAGATTTGAGAGACGTGCTAAACCTCTGAAACTCCTGCAATTACCATACATTAGCGGCAGTTATATGTGCACCAGGCAACCACCCACTCCTGTAGTTGTAGCTGTGTAACACTGAACACGTTTAAATGCTCTGATATGTTGTAGCCAGCAGCTGCGAAGGTAGTTGGTTTGCAGGGAACCTCTATTTTGGCCAAGTATTGGATTTTACAGGAGACCAGTACTGCCAGCAGGAGATAGGGTTGACAGCTGTGGCTGCTGAAGTCTGTGTTTGCTTTGCCCACCGTGACTGCTTGTCCTCAATGATAACATGAGGAGAATGATGCTTTGTAAGTGGTTTGGAATGAACTATGGACACTTTGTGTTTTGGAACAAAGCCTGATATATTTACTCTACGAAAAGAGTGAACTTTTCTAAGTGAAACCCATGGGAGCTGTGGCTATATGAAAGCAGCTTTGACCCTTGGTGCATCCAATAAAATTGCTATATTCAAGCTGCCTGTCCCAGTGGCTCTTACTGTGCTGGAACAGGATGCTTATGTATTGGCTTATTTATAGGAAATTTTTAAAATTTCAGGTTTTATGGAATACAGCTATCAATACCATATGATTTTTATTGCCACAGAAAGATTTAAAAACATACATAGAAAGAAATAAAAAGATAAAGCCTATAAAGAGGAAGGTAAGATGCGTGATTGCTTGGGGGAGGTTAGCCACCCTCTCAGGAACAAGCCAGCTGAATCCCAGATTGCGAACATGGTTTTTGTTGTTGTTGTTGTTTTGTTTTTTCAAAACAAGAACCCCAGCTAAAAATGGTAGTAAGCGTTAACAATTCTGAGAGAATACGAAGGAATATAATTTATGTTTTCTTGAATTCTGAATTTACTTCTGTTTTGCAAAACAGTACATGAAACTAAAGGAGTTCTGTGCAAAGACCCAAAGCCCAGCAGTAAAACTTCAAGCCCAGGGCTCCACAGTGATGTGTCTCCAATGAATTGTTCTGATTTCCAAAGTGCAATTAGATCAGCCTATTGAATATCAGCCAAATATAAGTATCATGACCCTCATGTAAGTAAAATACTGAGTCTGAATTCCAGCTATATAAAATTATATCAAATTCAGTTGTGAATTCACATTTTCCTGTAGTAGTATCAGTGAGGAGGAAAAACAAGCAGAAATAAATGTCTGTGGACAACTCGAGTCTAATTGCTGGTGGCATTTATGACATTTATTATTCATGTTTTTTCCCACTCTTAAATAGCATAAATCATTAGCAATTTTTTCTTTCTTCTAAAAGGATAAAATGAGGGCTAAAAATGTAAGTATTTCGAATTCATGTAAATGTAATGTTTTCACCTTGTTCAAAGTCTTCAGAAACAGGCTTTTTGATGAGAATCTTCAGGAATGCCATTGTTTATCTCTTGGTTGTTCTTACTGTGAAATCCATTGGGCTTTAATCCCGAACACATGGCATCAGCCTTGAGTCCCAAGAATGTGACGCTCTCAAAAAAGTGGCTTTTCAAAGCAGTGTGATGGAGAGAGGCAGCCAGCTCTTGTGGAATTTTTGATTTGGAGCCTCAGCTAAAGCTGGTCACAAATGCTTTGGCTGGAGAATGCTGATTTGTGAAGATCAAAGCATTACCCAGGGGCAGCTTGGTTTTAACCAAAGGCTAATGAAAAATGGACAGGTTTGGAAAGTTCTCTCCGTTTCTGTCAGCTTATCTGCCAAGGCCCTCAGCTGCCTGCCCAGCGAGCTGACAGGCAGTGAAAGCTCCACGCTGGCTCCCCAGCCCCTCTGCTCCTCGGCACAGCTGCCAGATGTGGCTCCAGCTCGGTGCAGCTCTGCTGGCACCCCGGTGGGGCACCGGGGCTTTGGCTCCGAGCTGGCAGCTCCTTGGCAGTCGGCTGCCTGGTTCCACAGCTGTACCCTGGCCAGCGAGCTGCAGGACAGCCAGAGCTTGGTGCTTGGCTGGCCCTCAGCAGAGTGCCAAAATACATAGTTTGCCAAGGCAGAAGGAAACCGAATTCTGAAATTTCATAGCCTGTCCAAGTACAGAAGGTAATCTGCTCTAGGTACTTTGTTACTCTTAGTTGTAACTGTTAGTTTTTTTTCACTGCTAGTAAATAACAACAGGGGGATGCATATGGAGTCACTACTGAGCAGTAATGTATATCCATTACACATTAATGTAGTAATGGGAGCTACTATCTCTAGAAGAACCACGAAGTGCAGAACAGCAGGGTATTCTCCTGACAAATGCATTAAAAAAAAAAAAAAAATCATATTATCAGAGTACCACAATTTTTTGACAGTCTAGTTGCACTGGAAAAACATCCTACAGCAGCCCAAGTTTTAATAAGAAATAATTGAGCATTCTGCTGACCTTTACAACTTGAGCCTGTATGTAGGAATGAGTTGTTTGAAAAATGTTTCTAATTTAGTTCTTACAAACAGACATCAGATTTGTGGCTGATCTGTTTTGTGAGCAGAGCCTTTTCTCTCTCTCTCTCTCTCTTTTTTTTTTTTTTTTTAACAAGCATCAGGCTTGATCTTATACCCTGTCTCCCTTAGTTCTCAGCTGCCTGATCACTTCTACTTCCTTGCAAGCAAAAGGCTGCTTGAAAAAACCTATGCACACATCTAAGACAGTGAGGATAATAAAAAGGTAATCTTGGCAATTATTGTTACTTACACATTCAAAACCAGACATTGTCTCCGTTCAGGGAGCCCTGCTGTGCCAGGCTGGTTGATGAAGGAGGAAGGATGTAGATATACTGCTTGTATGGAGACATGCATATGGACATGAGGGACAAGAATGTCTACGGTCTATGTGCTTATAAGAGAAGCAGCAGGGTGGTGGTCTACTTGCTCTGCAGTCAAGGACATGAGACTGCAAGAAAACATGTATCACCTATAGAGCTCTATAACAGCAACCCAGACTGCAGCTGTAGCTGCTCACTGTGTAGTGCCACTGGCTCACCATTGTGGACTCCCTTCCATCCCAGTTAGTGCCTGATGAACAGCAGTGAGCAGGATGGAGCGCTTTGTGATATGGCAGAAGAGACATGCTTCAAAGCAAATTTACTGTTTGGAAATGTGTGAGAGGACGTTTTAGGGCCCCCGTTGTTATTCAAAACAAATAATGGCTACTCAGCAAGAAAAGATGTCTTGGAGAATATTTTAAACTAGAAACTGACTTTCTAAGTCTATTTTCCTTGTTTTTATCAGTTCTTTTCCAAACAATGCTTATGTAGCTTAGAGAATGCTCTTTCCCTATGAAAACCATTTCTATATTTCATTAAAGACATAATTGGGTCATTAAACTTCATTACTTTTCTGGAGCTAATGTACCGCTGCTTTTTTGTGGACAGACTGCAATGGTAACAGGGATTGTTTACAGCTCGACGTATGCTTTTTGCAGGAAGCCGTTAGGAGCCGTGCTATTAAGCTCCTGGACAAATAATTATAGGACAATGTATCAACGAGTGCCCAAGGCTTGGCTCTGTAGGCACTGCAGACATAGGTCAGCTCTGGTCTGCTGCTGCTTAGTGTGAAGGTGCACCAAAGAATGCGTGCAATGGGCAAGGCTCTCTGTTGTGAATGGAGTGAGCACACAGCCCAATGGCAGATGAGTTTTATTTATATACTATATAAATTTACTCAGCTTTTTTGACTAGCATTGCCTACAGCAGAGTGGCTTTTCCTTCGCAGGCCCATGGACTGATTTTCAGCAGCGTCGCGAGTTCACGCACCGCCGTGCGGGTGGGCGCCGGGGTCTGCACTCAGGATGGGCTGCAGGCGGCTGTGCTCGTCTGCCTGAGCACGACTCCATGGAGCCAGAGGCACGAGGGGATTGCCAGCTTCCTCTGAGCAGTCCAGAGCTGCTCGGGGCCTTGTGATGATGGCAGCAGCGCCCGCTCAGGGCTGTGCTGGCAAGGAAGCACCCGCAGCACAGCCATGGGGAGGGTGATTCAGTCTGCGAGAGAGAGTTGTTTCCGTGATGCAAAGACTGGGTGTCTGAGTGGGAAGGAAGCCAGCTGGGCTTTTTCTTCAACTAACGTACACAAGAACATGAGCGCGAGAGTTATTTTGATGGGGTCAGAATAACAGTAACAAGTATTATGCCTGTTGCAGTGGTGTAAATCTACATTTTGCCCAATTTCCTTCCTCAGCTCTATTTAGAAGGAATAAAAAAGGGAGAACGGCAGAAAAAGCTGTGCAGTGAGATTCACGATAATAAGGCATTGCTGCAAAGGAGCCCCAGCGGGCCTTCTGCAGGGCCCCAGAGGAACGACTGCCCAGTCCTTTTCGGGTTCACTGCACACCCCGAGCCCTCAATCCTTGCCTGGCTGACCAGATCCATGGCTGCAGTGGGGAGGGAGGGAAATGCAGCTCCTCCGCCTCTGCTGGGGGTTTGGGAATGCCTGTAAATGCCTGTGTTTGTCTGAGAACAGATTTTTGGTCCTTACAAATAGCTGATGGGGGCAAGGGAGAATAGCGTTTATTTCTCCCACGTGCTCTATTGTTCACAAAGTATCATATAAGATCAGATGAACAATACCACTTTCCTTCAATTTTTTTTTTTCATTTAGTCTCTTTTTCCTGTTAGCTGCAGGTTTTGCACCCAGAGTCATAAACATTCATCTCTTAATGAAATGACCTCTAAGAAAAAGAATGTAAAAAGGTATATGGGCATAAACCAAAATCTCTCTAATTAATGCCTCAGTGAAATTCTTGTATTTAATGGTTTCTTAATGTGTTATAATGCTGTATTGAAATGTGTTAACTTCCCTGCTACTTTATTGCGACTGATGAAAGAAAGAAAATGTATTCTGCCAGTTGAGAGTGGTATCCCACCTAAAATGGGATTATTTTCTGTATTTGTATAATGTGCTGGTAGTCTGCTGTTTGTAAGCAATTAATCTTGCACAAATTTATCATCATCCTGCTTTTAACCCAGGGATCCACCTTCATATCTTCCCTCCTCCCTTATGCCCCCCCACCAAAATTAATGATAAATTTAAGTTTTTCTACACCAACAAGACTGTGTTACTTCTATTAAGCATTCCCTGATTTACAGGCAGTTCTAGACTGAAATAAAGAGCTGCTTCCATTCAAACAAAGCGAGGGAACAATTCTGTCTCTTTTTTACATGTCCCTGTTCTATACAAGTCGAAATAGTGTGGCCTGCTGTCCAAGGCCTCTACTGTATTCAAATATAGGAGTTTGATTGATTTGTTAGTAGCTGCGCATAGAAAGCAAGATGAATTACCCCAGGAAAAACAACCAGAGCTGCCTGCTCCAAGCTGCGGAGTCATGAGGGCAGCAGAGAATTGTCTTCCAAGTGTTTTAATAAAGTGAGCAAGAGAAAAAGATTAGCAGCTGATTAATCATGTTGCTAGTGTTTTCAGGGATATAGGCTAATAAAGAAGCAAATGTTAGGAAAATATGTTTCAAGGGAAGGGCAACAGAAAAATCAGAGGACTGCACCCACAGATAATACTGTGTGTAGAACTTGAAGGAGTAGGAAGGAAAGAAGAGCAAATTTGAGGGCAGCTCATGAAGGATCAAATGAAAACCATGCAAGCAATAATTTTTAAAGATCATAGCAGTACTAGAAGAATAAAATGCACGAACGAAAAAAACTAGCTCCCTGACGTTGTGTTCCATTGTGAACAGCTACTGTAGGTGTTGGAGGGTTGCTTGTGAGCGACAAAATGGCTGAGCAGGCTGTGTCCTCTAGTCAGCATGTGTAGATTGAGTGCATACTGGGAATCTACTCGGACAACGGACTTTAGAAATACCTTTTCATCTTTGATGGTGGAGTTTCCTAAGTCATTACTTGTCAGTTGGTTTCTAGAGGCACTTCCTTTTACGTCCCTTCAGGCTGGGCTGCCCTCTTGCAGAAACATGAACCGTGAAGTCTGAAGGCCACAAGATATCATGCAGGCAGAAATAGCAGCCAGCCAGAGGGAAGGGGCTGTGCAGTGCACTGCATGTATCGAGAACTACCATGCTGACGCTACCCAGCATCCCTAGATGGAACCATTCTGTTCCAGCACAGTAGCTGAAAAACACTAATTGTGTGTCTGACAGAACAGTCATAGTTTCATTTGAAAGATTTAATGAGCTTCATGGTCTTACCGAAGAACGGCAGAGATTTTTGTTGTCAGGATGATTTATTAGCAAATGTATCTATTAACATTTTTTAAATGTTCAATAATTCCTTCAATACACCTTGTAAATTAGTCTTAATAAATATGCAGTAGGAATCAGCTTACCCCAGTAATTGACATTTAATAGCATACAATAGCTACAAATTATGAAGATAACTTCTCAGAGTAGTTTAACTCTTAATTAGCCCTAGGGAAGGAGCTAACCCTGCAGACAGTTATTTGTTTATGAAAAGTGTAATGTGAGAAAACATGCATGAATTTGTTTTTGCAGATTTCTGTGGGGGAAATTACGTGTATGAGAGCAGTTAGCAAGTGGAAAACAGAAGAGCATAAATATATTTTTGCTTCAATGTACTGCATTTATCACTTCCAAATTCACAAGTACAACGTTAAAACCTTTTTTTTTTTTTTCCTTTCATGCATTTTAAAAATATATCATTACTTAATTTTACTATGTGGGCAGACTTCTAGTAACGTGTATTAGAGGAGACGAGAGGACTGGTGGTTCTATTTCTCTAAGAGAGCTGGAGTGCCCTAGACCAATGTTTAGTGGGACACACATGAGAGTGACACAAGATGATGGCATACCAAAGTCTCAAAGGAAGCTGTGATTTGAGAGAGAGAGAGAGATATTCCTTCATATATCTTGGCCTCATCTCCAAAGCATCTTCAAATCAACTGATATGTGATCCTCTCTTCCCCAAATCTCTTTTGATGGTGCTGCAAAAATGATCCAGCGTAACCTCCATAGAAAACTGGAGATCTCCAGGGGAGAGGCTGTGTTCAGAAACGGGAATTGCTTAGGGTACTGAAGAACCTGAAGATACAGAGATACCCACTGAAGCTTATCTTCAGAAGTTTCATTCTAAGCACTCTTATTTTACTTGTTCAAATCGTCTACTGCAAACCTTTGTTCCTAGTGGCATTTTAATCTCACTAAAGAAACAGACTCATTGTGTAATTACATCACTGCTATTAATTATTAGACATCTCACTTTTTCCTGTGGTTGCTACCTTTTTTGGGCATGCCGTTTTAACAACAACAATGCATCAAAAGAGAAGACACTTTGAATGAGGTGCATAGCAGCCAAATTCAGCTTTCAGATGTCACTGTCTTTTTCTATATTAGAAGGCTAAAATGTTTCAATTTATTTTATATTTACTATGCAAACCCACTTAAACAATAAGCAAAGTAATAATTACTGTCATGTTGCTTTATAATGTGACTTTATTACTGTTTGGTTCTATTTCTAGTTCGTTTAGTTGCCTTTTATGGGACCATGCATCTTCCACATTAGTACTCCTGCATTTCAAGGCTGCATTTCCATTGTGGTGATTTTGCTTTTAATCTTCCTCTCTTTCTTTGTCTCTCTCTCTTTCTCTCACTGTGTCCTCTGCTCCTCCTCTCCCCATCCCTTCCTTTTTTCCTCTGATTATTTTTCAGGCCATACTTCGCCAGCTGTGCACAACCATTCAATTTCTGAACTGTCCGTTCCATTTTAAAAGAAATAAATGGCAACACATTCACTTTTACCGCTTCTCAGCCTCATGTCAGTGAGATTCTCTTCTTGTTGCAATTATGCAGAAGTCTAAAAAAGTTTCCAGCCTCACACCATTATCATCATTCCCTGCCCACACCAGTTGCTACACTGATACAGCTCCCCGTGATTTAGGTTTTTTCCCCAGAAAGCATGAAGTACTGATTCCTTCTACCAGCTCATTTCAAGGTTCAGGGAAATTGCCTCAGCCTTAGAGAACACAAGGATACATTCAAACAGTATGAGGTACATTATTGAAGTGGTACTTAAGAATTACACATCTCATTAGCAAATAATTGAGATTCATGGGCACAATTCGCTGGCTGCTTTGAAAATGTACCCCCCTAAAACCTATCATTTGCTGAAGTTAAAAGAGGGCACACTATGTTAGAGTGCATCTTAATTTTCAGTGAAAGCATATGGATGGATGTGGATGTTCTGAGTTAGCTCTGATCCTGGCTAAGCACTGGCTCCGCTGTTGCTGACATTTGTCCTGCCCTAGTGGAGATGGAGATGGCATGGGTTCCTTCTATCACAGCAAGGAACGTGTATTTAGGTGACAGTGCAGCTTGTCTGCCCTCTGCTAAAACCATACAAAAAGACGTCGTGTATTTTTATTGTGCTGCATGTCCCACTGCAGATAATCAATGAAAGGCCGAGGCTTAGAGGAGATGGTTTATGCTGCTGTGTAAGTTCTAAAATACAGAAACAAAAACCCTGAGAAATCATACAGGGAAGTAAATATTCCAAACTACTAAAGAGGCTCACTGATTAGTGCTTCCCCACGGAAGGGAGCTTTCTGTCTAAACTCTTGCTGTCATTGGGGTTCTTCTAAAGCTAACAGGGCCAAATGCTCCCATCTCCAGTACCAGAAACAATTCTGCTGACTTCTACGGTTGCTTCATATTAAGCAGGACGCTAGAGAGCAAGATTTGGTGTTCTGGGTTTGTAGTTAACGAAATGGTGTGAAACTGCCATTTTCCACCTGAGCCTGCTGACCACTGAGGCATAGACTCTCTCTCCCACATAATTTGCATCATGCTCGCACTGAGCAGCATCTGAATGAATTTTAAATTCTGTTCTTGCATTCATTCTGGACCGTGCTTCTCTCATTTCAGTGTAGCTAAGTATTAATCCCCTCATAACAGCTTGAACAGGTTCTTTGTCAATTCTTGTGTCTGTTGTATCACACAAGAGAAATCACTTATGCATGTTGCTGTTAGAGTGTTACCTTGAACCGAGATGATTTTCTAAGCCTGTTTTGTAAAGGAAAAAGCAGCATCCTTGATTCTTGATACTGTATACAGAAATATTACAAAATGACTAAAAAGATGTGCTAATGGATTACTTTTTTTGATGGGCAGAGTGGCTATATGGGTGAGGCGTTCTATGAGTCTTTCCACAGGGGAAGGCTCTTACGCTCTTAACGTTATTCTTGCCTGTATACATCACTTGTTCCTAGCCAAACTGAAAAGACATGTTCTTGGGAATTCTGCTGGTATGTTCCAGCATTCCTTTCTCTAAGATCAGAGGTAATCTTGGTTATGTAGTTTAGTACATTTATGTGTGACCAACCTCTCCCCCCAGATTAATATATATTGTGTAAAACCTACGTGCTTTCTAGAATTTGGCTTTATTGATAACTGTTCTCAGAACAGTCCATCTAAGGAGAAGCTTTTTGTGGAATGCTAAGTCCTTGTAACCTGAAAGATGAGAGAGCCCTGCATCTGTATGCAGCACCATGTGTCCTGGTAAACAAGCAGACTTCTCAGGAAGATAATGCTCTTTTCTAAGGTTGCTTGTGGTTATGAAATATTGCTACCAAAATACAACAGCATACTGAAAAGAAGTGGTTTATGTTTATAAATATATATGTATGTTTAAATAACGAATCCGTATTTTCTGGAGAAAGAAATTCATGTATATCTTCTCCTCAGTGGGGGTACACAGCCCTTAAACTCCTTCAAGAAGAGCTGATAGATACAGGTATGCATGGTGCAGCAAGCTGAGAAAAACTTCATAAAGATGAATTACAGCATGTATGAAGGGGCATGGGGAACTGAGATTAACTTCACATCAGCATATAAATTGACACACAGCAGAAAAGCGCTTCATGGGGCTTGGTGTGTATCTAAGTAAGTAGGACAGCCATCTCGAAGTACCAATATGCCCTAAGTGCAGCGCCCTATGTCTGCACTTCTATGACAGCAGTTGATATCTTTTGGCATCAGCACGTATTGAATTTTATATAATCTGTTTATTAGAGATTTCTTAGAATTTCTTAAAGCAACTATCTCAACAGAGACAGCCACCCTGTTTGGATAACCGAGCATCTCTCTCCATTAGTATAAATCTCTCTGTTATCCTTTTGTCTGATACGTTACCCTTTAGGGACAGGATGGACTATGAGAGGTCAGAGAATTTATAAAAGAGTCCTCTAAAGGAAAAGATATTTTTAGATTCAAATTTAGTTCATTTTTTTTTTATTTTTCTGACAAAATATTTGTTAAGACCTAGCATTAGATAATATGCTGCCTTTTTCTTTACAGAAAAAACAAAAGCAAGGAGAAGGAAGAAGCATAGGCTTTTATGTACGTGCTTATTCACAGACCGTAGGATGATGGCAACATGCTTCAACCAACCAGATTTAACGATTCTGCTTTGGAACAGACAGTTTATAAACCTGCAAAGCTATTCCTCCTCCTTATTCTTTCATTGAGTTCTCTTATGTTTGTTTTCTTTGTAACAGAAGATCACACACCTCTATTTATCTAATTTCTCTTTACTACATATCAAAATGAAGGTGCTATGTTAACAAATACATGGATTGTGTCATCTTTGTGTGACAGTCCGTGTGTGTGTGTTCCTAAGGCAGGTACACCTGCACTCCTTCAGAAAACCTCTCCTCCTACTTTTGAAATGAAGCTTAATTGCTTAAGTCTGGCTGCTGCTTTACGTCCTTGGGTGAAAGGATGTGGAAATGCTTGCTGCTTAAAAGCAAGAAGTGCCCCAGCTGACTGATCTTAGTTCCCAGTTGACATTTTCTACCGCCAAAAGAGGAGACAAGCCCATGTCTTAAGTATACATGTTAGTTTTGCAACCTAGTAACCTTCCCAGTCATTTATTGCTGATTTCTATACAGGGATGGGTGAAGCTGTGAAGGTGAAGTGCATGAGATACAAGCTGCAGCCTTAGGAGGTGTTAACAGGCTAATGGGCAGGTTATGGCCCCAGTCTTCCCAGTGGTGAATGGTGCGTGAATGCTTATTAAAGACAGACTTGACCAGAAACTAGCTATCCTGTCCTATTCTGTGGCCACCTAAAAGTTAGCACATTAGTACAGGCTGCAAGGAGAGGAAAGCTCTGCTGCTTTTAGGAAATCTGTTAAAAAGCAATGTATACTGTAAATCGGAAAGGTAGATCTTAGTATCAAAGTACCCACTGTTACGTATTGAGTGTTAGCTCATGGAGGTACATGAGTGAAGTTAACAACTAAGATTAGTTCTAAGTGAAGTTAAGAAAGTGGATTTCACATTATTTTAAGAAAAACGACCTTGTCTCGTAGGTAGAGAGGGATGTCACCAGTTTCATTGAGATGAATGCAATGGAACTGGGAAAACTGAAAAAATAGGTACTTAGGGGGTGCCAGTAGTCGAAGGTTGATGCACAGTTTTGGGAAGGCAATGATTCTGCAATTTATCTGCATGTGTTTGCACTCTTGATCTCTCCTTCAGCTTCAGCGCTGCTCTGTCACCACTCTCTCCAAGTGTCCTGGAAATCCTTCAGCTCTGTGCCCCTAAGGATAAATATCCCACCCTTAATCAATCAGCAGTATTTTGTTGTCTAAGTGTCTAAGTAGGTAATGCTTTTTTTTTTTTTTTTTTTAGTTTGTAGCAAAACTTAATTCTTGAGTTATGTTTAGGTTACTGTTTGATATATAACTTAGCTCCACAAACCCTATTAAGTGGCTGGACATTTATGATTTACTTAAATCTCCTTATGTAAAAAAACAGTGCGCCACGATGATAGTGTGTGTGAGAAATACAAGGAACACATCTGGTTTTAGGTCCAGGTGCAGATATGTGGAAATGTCTCATAGCTTGCTTGCACTCTGTAGCCTTTTTCCAGCTAGCACAGAATCAACACTCCGTCTGCTCCAGCAGAACATGTCTCTGAAAAATCCAGTGCACATTAGTTACCTTGTTAACCATGTTCATTCCCTAAGGATTTGTTGACAATGGAGTCCTTTTGAATTGTGGTATTATTATTGTGTAAAATGTGCTTCAAGTATGACATTAATGCTTTCCTTTTTTCCCTTCACTTTTAAAGAAAATACACAACATCAAGGTGCCACAACGTTACAGAATATATTGATATTTTAGTGTGTTTTGATACTACCACAGTTGAAGACTC
Source organism: Alectura lathami (assembly GCA_013399715.1). NCBI lineage: Eukaryota > Metazoa > Chordata > Aves > Galliformes > Megapodiidae > Alectura > Alectura lathami. The sequence continues at coordinate 46,008 of VXAV01007446.1, forward strand.
TCAGCTGTAATGCTTGTTTCATTGTAAGTTGCTCAGAAAAGAAAAAAAAAAAAAAAAAAGGAAACCTGAATTTATAATTAAGGCAAAATTGTGATAAATTGTAGTGCTTTTGAGTAATAATTTCACTTTTTTAAAAGACAAAAATGAGCTCAGAAGATAATTTTAGTCTGCTACCCACAGTCATGGGGTACTTTCACTGGTCAAAGACACAAAGCAGACCAGCAGCCCTAATGCTGACAGCAATCGTTTAATCCTGCATATTCTTGCTGATTAGAGTACTTGCCATGCATCTCCCTTTACCGCAATAAGGGTTTCTTCTAGTGAAAATGTTCCAAAGGGTGCAGTCATAGTGCTACTCCTTTCTGTGCCATTCCAATCTGAGCAAGGCCAGGGAGCGAACTCTGCTCAAGACTGGAAAGGAGCAGCAGTTACCTCCCTGGCCAGTCAGTCTTGTTGCATTCTGGCATGCCATGTGTAGGTGGAGCGGCTTGCCTGGTGTTCCCTGAAAAGGGCAAACATGGAACATCTAGGATGAGGAAGTAGGGAAGACAAACACTCTGCTCTGAGAGGAAGGAAGAAGTGACTACTTCAGGAAACCTATGTTAATACTGAAAAATATTAATCAGAATTGGAAAAAAAAAATAAAAAATCCACCACATGCTACCATCCAATTAAAAATAACCTCCCCTGTCAGTAGCCTGGTGGTTAATTATGTAATTAGAACTGTTGCAAATGTTGTTACCAGAATTAGATTAGGGAAATGTCACTCAACAGAGCAAGAGCCTCCCTGATGATGGGGCTGTCAGGGCGGGCGGTGCCGTGCCCGAGGGCAGGGCTGGGGTTGCGTCCCTAGGCACATCACAGTGCGTTGTTCCAAGGCATGAACTGCATTTGTTAGCATGGATGTCTTGTGAGGAATATTGCACTGGCACTCTCCAAATCTGAGTCAAGTATTCTCTATATTTAGTTGGTTAAATATAACACCAAAGTCAACTGGGAAATCTTAAGCTCTGCTGTGCAGAGCAGAGTTATTAGGAAGCCACACAGCTGTGGCATGTCAAGTGGTGGTACGTCACCCGTTGGACCTTTGTCTCATTTGCTCAGCTACACAAATTTACAATAAAAAAAGAACCCACAATGTTTGGTATGTTTATATGATCTTATTTTTAAAAATGTTCCTCACTTGACGAATCTTCTGTCAAGCAAAGGTGTTCATCTGTACGCTGCTGGGTAGCCTGGCCAGTGACGGTGTGAGCATCTTCTAGAGGTATGGCTCAGCCACAGGAGTAGCACGCGCTGTGAAAGACTGAGAAGGGCTCTTCCTGAGGACTGCTACTGACCTCCTTGATGACAGAGGCAGCCAGGACTGTTGTGCAATGCGCGTATTGGACAAGGAAGAGTCCCTGGGATGTTCAAGTTGCAGTCTCAGAAAGGCTCCATCTGCTTTACAAATTTCATCACTTTGATACAGAATGTGCACAAACTGGTCCCCAGATGCTGTAAGTTGCCAAGTGTAGTTATCATAAGTGATAGTAGAACGCTTAGAATTAACTAGAATTATCAATCCCTTGTATTTTTGTATTTGTTGAAGGGCAAATTCGCTAAATCTTTGTTCGGATGTCCATTTGAGGATGACTTTTGCCTAGTGGGCTATTGCCACTTACATGTGAAACTCCTCCACTGGAAGGGTTCTATTAATTTCAAAATGTCTGTTGCACATTCTTATTTTTCTGAAGGATATATCAGATAATCAATGTGCTTCCTGAGAGAAATCAATGCATCTTAGCAACCAGACGCTTCAGAGCTTGTAATAATGCTAATACTGGGCCTCACTCTCACTCAGAAAAGTTTGTTCAGCCTACACAGAACTCCTGAAACAAAATGTTCCAGTTTCACATCAATTTCTGAGAAAGCAAGTGCTTTCTTATACCTGTTTTGAGAACAAAATTGGGCTTTGGAAGGACTTGGTGGGAAATAAATCTACTCTGAGCAAATAAAAAGTTAATTGATATATGGCAATTTTCTCACGCATTTCTTTAACTATATTCATATGTCAGCTCTTTGCACTTGTTTATTCACCCAGAGCTGGGTGTTAAGATTAACATGCTGTCACAGCTAATGCACAAGGAGTGTAATTACCCGTTTCCCTGGCTGATTTTTCAAATGCTTTGATTTTGGCATAGTTGGAGGTTCTCACCTGTTCATCTTTTCACTTCTATTATAATTCACCTCAGTAAAAAGAAAACAGATGAAGTAAAATTCTGCTCACATCTTTAGTATATTTTCTCGCAACTCTTATTGCCACCAAAGCCTACTTCCAAAGCTCCCACTCTTCCCCAGTCTCTTACTTGCCTCTGCCACGATGCAATTTACCACTCCCTCTGTTAAGCAGATGCAACTCTTTGTGGGTCTACACAACAAAATGGGTTGTGAAATTATCCAGTTTAAAATTCTTTCCTCTCTCTTTATTTATTTATTTATTTATTTATTTAGAATAAACTAAAAAGCAGTACAGGGGGCAGAGTAAAGTGATGGGGACAAGGGCAGAACAACTCTGTCTCTGAAGTGGGAATTATTTCTGGAATTAGATCCGAATCAGTTATGATTTATCTGATGTTCTTCATAGTACTGACAGTACTATAATTGCTAATACAGCCTGGTGCAGTCATGGCAAAAGATGAGCTCCTGTCTATTGAAGAGTGGTAAGAGTCACCGAGTCTATGGCAAAGAGTCATTTCTTTCCTAATAGATGTCGACTGGAAGTTGTCACTTAATGCTTACTCACATCTGAAGACTGATGGTTAGCTGAGCAGCAGCCCTCTGTCAGTTTTCATCTCTGTGCTAATGAGTTACTTTTAGTGTAAGAAACCAACCCCCACCCTCATCAGAGTGACATACCACTGCAGTCTGCAGCAGGCGGGGAAAAATGAGGCTGTAGGTGACATACTAACTCAGGACCTGGTCTTGGCCTTAGGAAACAGTCCAATCAGAAGGCATCCACGAGATCTGCACCTTCCAGCACTGCTTTCTGTCTTCCACTTCTACTATTCTGTCATTTCCTTTAGCGTTTCCCAGTACATGCAAAAGCCTCATATGTTCCCACAGGTGCTTTATGTAGTGCCTGCTGCCAGAAGTTCATATACAAAATACCTGCAGGACTGAGCCTGTCAAGTTGTCATTGTTTTATTTTGCTTTGTTGAGTCTACTTTCATTTTAAAAAGTAAATAGCATTTTGCTTTCCTTTGAGAGATACTGTTTTTTCTTTTATATGGCTCCATCTAATGTGTTGGATTTTTCTTTTTGTGATGAGAATGCTGGTGCAATAAGGAAGATAATAGGAAATCAGCCTAACCCCAGTGAACCCTGTTCATTCTTGTGTAACCGTGAACAACATCGGATTTTGTTTAGCTTCTCTGCTTTGCAGTGCTCTCTCTGGCAATCCTGTCAAGCCTTGATTCAGGAGCCAGCAATTTTTGATTTGTTTCCTGGGAGAGTTTTGGGGGCTTTAGGTGCTGGTTATTGATGGGACTGAGTTTTATTGCTCAGGAAACACTCGCATTGCCCTTTGGTAACTATTCTTTTGTCTCCTGTGTAGTGAATCATGACACAGGTACTCTTGGCAGACAAAATGCTGTCAGAGGTAAACTTGCACTTAAACTGAGTAAATGCTGATAAAATGTCTGGGTGAGGGCTAGGTTGTGTTTTAAGCTGTTATACACAGCAAAAGGGCTTCTGAAAGATTTCTAAACCAGAGGGACTCATCGGTACCCCTGTTACATCACAGTTTCTACAGTAAGGTGCCCAATTCACTGGTGCTCAGCAATCCAGATTTACTGTTCTTTTTGTCCTCTGAGAACGGAGAATCGGTCCCTGCCATTAGGCAGAGAAATGAAAAGGCTGTTAAACTGCATGGAAGTGGTATTTATATTTCCTTGTGTTTTGCTCATCTGGAGAGCGCTGTGTCAAAGTGAGTAATGACTCTAAGTAGAATGGCAGTAATGGCAATAATAAAGACAGTCTCTAAGTTGGATGGTCAGTAGATGTGTTGGAGTCATGACACTAACAAAGAGAGATGTTCCAATCTACATGCATTGCTTTATCTTTCTCTTCGGATCAATAAACCAACTCTAGTTGCTTTATTCTGCTTTGCACTGTACAACTGAATTGTGCCCCGTGCTTCCCTCTGTCTCTTGATGCATTATGCAGAAGGTCCCCCCTTTCATTACAGGAAATCCAGCCTTGTTTAATACCCGGGTGATTTATGTTGCCACAACAAGATTTGGTGCCTTGCAACTCCATTTTCTTCATTCCTTTTTGTTTTTGAGACGTTAGGGGGCTCATTCTCTACCTGAGCCTTGCGTGGCCTGCAAACCATATTCCCTCACACAGAGGAAAAGGGAGGTTCTCTACAAAGGATGTGTTCTTCACCATACTTCTATTTTTTTTTTGCTTGACCCCATTTTCAGGCCCTGTAATCAGCCATCTTTAGCAAAGAAGTTAGGTTCTTTGCTGAAGGCTGCTGCACATCATTTGCCTATTCCCCAAATAGTTTCTGTGCTTGATTCATTCTGATTAATTTCTCTGCAAGAGATCTTGTGTCTATCAAGCAGAGATCAGAAGTCACTGGTATACTTGTAATGATGTTGTCAATACAGTTAATTTCAAAGTGCACATAAAGGGAAAGAGAAATGATTGCTATGAACCTATCAGGATGAAACAGTTCTAAGAAGGTCTTTCAAGGTAGCAATAGCACTAAGAGATACAGAAGTGTTGTAAACCTGCGTGTCTGTTATTCTGAATTCTCTACTGAACTGCTGAAAATATTTTATATTTGGTTGCATTTGTAAAAGTGGTGCTATAGTGTTCAATAATTTTTCCTCACTTTTCGCATCAAATATATGGTATCCAACTAGCAGCACAAATCACAGGCATCCGCTATGTGTAAACAAACTGAAGTTACCTGCCTCGATGGCTGCAGCTGGCTGCTGTGGCTGAATGAGGCATGGTGGCATCCGAGGCACTGTAACTCATGCAGCACCGTCTCCTGCCGCTGCTGGGGGCTCAATGCCCCCAGACAAGCACCTGAAGCCTGCTTGCTGTGTTCGAAGGGTTTTATTTTCACGGTTACTTGCACTTGGGTTCCAATGTAAGCTCCAATCTAAGTATAACCCTCTGGCCCTGATCCCTTCTCACAAACTGGGGAATGTGGGATACAAGGAAGACAAAAAGGAGAGACTCAACTTTCTGATCCCTCCATTTGCAGAAGGAAGGAAGGGCAGGCAGCTCCCCGGCTGTTGCCTCGCCTCTCATCTGGAAGAGCAACCCGAAGTGCCAGAGCGCATGGCCCTGACTATTGACAACAAACCCCTTCCCTGTTCCCAGTGCTGGGAGAGGCACAGGCAGTAGCTGGGACAGTGTGCAACACCCCAGGGCTGGGAGAGCAAGGGTTGCTTCATTCTGAGCTTGATTCCCTCCCAAGGGAGCCAAGGGGAGGCTGCCATGGGTGCTGATGGGAGCTCTGCAGCCTTGCTTACTACTGCCACCAGAAAAGACATCCTTAGAGTTCAGAGCTGCATTTGCTGTGGCAAATATTGCAGTATGTTCTGCAGAGCAGCGTGCAGTACGTGCACATACTGGGAGCATTTTTCATTGCCCTAAATCTGTTGAAGTCTTCACGCCAGTACAAAATGGATGTCAGATGCTGATCTAGCAGCATTTTGCACCCAGAGCTTGTTTTATTGTGTGGTGGGGTCATTTATCAACCTATAGTTAAAGCACCTTCTTCCCCAGAGACAGATACTTAAAACCAGCAGCTTAGAACATCAACTTCTTTCACTAATGTGAATGATCAAAACGTGTAACTGCTCAAGATATTTGATTTTGTAAAATAGTTAGTGTATGCCTAGAGTGAATAACTTCCAACCAAATTTCATGTGTATGTTTAATGGTCACAAGCAGGGTTTACTTTAGCATAATTGGGATTTTGCACTAAAACACCATATTTCCCCCCTTGTTGAACTCTTTCAATACATCTTCATTCAGCCAGAGCCAGACTGCTCTCATTTACACAGCAGGAAGGAGGGGACTCAGATGAGGGCAGATTCTGGCCCAGAGAATTATATAAATGCTGACTATGTGAGCACAATTTCATGTGAGATGGAATTTCTGTGTAACTCGTTGGGAGTTAGTAGATGAGCAAAAACTCAATTATTTTTTATTTTCTCTGATTTTGCATAATGCTTTTGAAGCATTTTCTTGCCTCACTCAATACTGCCCTCAGGAAAAATGGCTGAGTAGGAAAGGTAATAAAAATATCAAAGCAGCTACTGCAACACAAAATATGTCCAGAAAAGGTTAAAATGCCCCATGTGGAATCCCCTTCTTCTAATGAAAATCTTGGCGCACATCAGCTTGGTCTCCTACACCTATTGTGCCATACCCAGGGGAGCTTCATGTGCCTGACCAGAAAAGACTGACATACATTCCTATTTAAACATACTTTTCTGTCACCATCTTCCCATTGTTCTAAGTAATATATTCCATACAAGCTGAATTAAGCAACATACTTCTCAACCCTGACATTTTTCTTCTTATGGATCAAGAATAAGTATAGACTGGTATTCCACAGAAGCACACACTGAATCATTCCCATTAATTAAGGATCACTTTTACATCCACTTCAAATTTTTAATAATAGTCTTGAGATTATCTGTTTTGTTAAGCTGAAATATGTGAGCAGATGTGTTACTCCTACAGCTTTTGGCAAGTTGTGGGAATGCAGCACCTATGTGCAGCATCAGGGTCCTGTGAGAGCAGACGTAATCGCCCATCCCTGCAGTTCTTTTGCATACCTAGGGCCTAACTGTGCAATTAATATTCACATTAGTATTTGTTTTATTGTTACACTGTGATTTTCAGCAGGCAAATACTTCTGACAGGTTGGTAAGGGTAGCAGAGGTGACACTCCTGTGGCTTATTTTCATCAAAGTGCCTGAAGCTGGTGGTATTAGTCATGTGGGTAGTCAAGCATGTGCCTGAATACCTTGCTAAACTGAACCTGCAGCATGGAGACCACCATAAAATTCTGTTGCCTTCTGTCTGTGGATAAGTCTGGATACTAGCAGGTCTACCTGACTTCAGCATAGCTTCAGCAGTGGCAACAATGAGCTGCTGATAAATAAAGCAAGATAGCTAAGAGGAGATAGTGCTGTATTGCAGTGGCTAAGATCCTTTTTTCGTACTGAATGCGATGGTGACAGCACTAACAGTGGCAGTAGCTCCTGGGCAGCTGCCTTCCCCTGTGTCCACAAAGAAGCTCCCATTTGAAGGAGGTCGGCATGCTGATGGCAGTCACAGCAGTGCTTTTTTATAACAATTGCAGCTCCTCTTTGTGCTGAGATGCTGCAATGTCTTCAAGAGCAGGTGGGGGTTGATGTCTTCTCAAGATAGTTTTCCATACACAGCCCACTTTGCGCTCTGATGCAGCTGCTGGCTCCTAGCCCACCTCTTGTCTGTGACCTTAGTCTTCCAAGTGACCAGCAGGTGAAGCTGCTGCAGCAGTTCTGTCTCCAGATCTCACCTCGCTGTGCCTTCTGGGCTTGTGTAAATCCCTGTGGCTGACAAACCCGAGGTGACACAGTGCACGGGGGGCTGAGCTCACTGCAGAATGGACTTTCAGATGCTGATCATGTTTGAGGCCCACCTACAGATCTTTGGTAAAGCTTTCTTACTGTATCTGAAGTTTTATATAATACACCAAACGTAATCACTGAAACGTGCTCAGTTACTATGGTGACGGGTGCTGGTAGAGATCTCTGAGACAGAAGAATTGGAGAACAAAAGAGTGCAGGAAGCCAAGAGCCCCAAGTTCACTGTGCAGATCTAATTTGTCTGTTTAATGCTTAAAGAACAGAATGAGGAACTTTGCTGAAAAAAAAAGCAAAGCAGATGTAACTAAGAAAAGATCTCAGCTGGTACTAGCGACCTAAGTTTGCAATTTTCCTTCCTATGTTCATTTATTTCTTTAATGTTAAAAATAATTGTGCAGGCTCAAGGAAGCAACAGAGAAGCCAGCAGCTAACTGAAGAGTCACTGGAGAAAGGGATCTGAGTTTGAGGTCAGTGTTATTGGGAATATCTGAGGGATCACTGGAAATTCTTGGGAGGCACAAGATGGTAGAAGAGAGGCATGGGACGGCATCCAGGAAAAGACAGAACCATCAGTGGGGAGAGGCCAGGCAGTCTCATGTTAGGTCTGTTGAACATTTGATTCTCTTATTGTGGCTCACTGCTTTTTTTGCCAGTATTTGACTGAACAAGTATCATTAAAAAAAAAAAAAAAAAAAAAGGTGTGGGGAGCTGTTCAGCTAGTAGGGAAGCCAAAAAATCCTATACGTTTGCTAAGAAAATGGATGGGTCTTGAAGCAGTAAAAAAAAAAATCTGTGTACATTTTCCATATAAATGTGGTTACTGCTAGCAGTCATTCTAACTTTCTGTGGTTTGAGCAACATTTCAAAATATTTGTTTCACTTTCCCTGCCTGAAATCACTTTGCATTTCCTATAGCACTACTGCTGTGACAGTGACCATGCCGTTTGGGAAGCATTATGTGCTTGACTAACTTTCCACTATTTAGGTTCAACAAAATGCTTTTCCCCAAGCTCTGTTCAGCAAGATTTACAGCGACTGTAACAAAGCAAGGGGAGGACGGGCTTGAGCTCATTGACCATGGCCTGCAGCTTGATACTGCTGCAGTTACTGGCAGGACTCTAGGAGGCAAACGGCAGCTTTATTGCGTCTATAAGCACAAGAGGCATAGCTAATGGTGAGTTAGAGAAATCAATTTCCTTGTCAAAGGTCAGTAGAGTTTGTAAGTGCGACTGTTTAGTAAACAGCAGCCTAATCTGTCCCACTGATGATGGTCATAACTCATTCACAGCTTTTTAGCTGTGTTGACTATGTCCATTTTATGTGGAGGAAAGAAAGTAAAAATGCTAGGTCTTGGAAACAGAGATTGGGTTAGGAATGGAAAAGCTTGTGTATTTTGTTGCTACCTCTGTTGCTGAGCTTTTATGCAGTATACATTTGCAAACATAAGGCTGTATCTTTTCTGAATCTTGGACTTGAACTGGAAGGAAAAGAGAAAAAGAAAATGCATCCTTGCTCAGTAGTTCAGGAGACATATAGTAGTCAAAGACATTGCTGGTAGTAGTTTGCCTGTGATTGGCAGGGAGAAGGAGAAGGGATTCTTTGCTCATTTTGTACCCATGTGCTTCTCTACATGCACCACTTTAAAGTGCTGGAGGCATTGTGTTGACAACAGGAACAAATAATTGAGATAGGAAGAAGAAAAGCCGGGAGTAATGCCTCCTGTTTTTTTCACTGCTGTTCTGATAGCAGCTTGGTCCCAGCTCTGAGCCTGAGCTCAAGAACTCGTGTTTCTCCCCGACTGGTGTTCTTCTCTCCTGGAAAGCAGCTCAGTATATCATCCTGAATTTCCTTAAGGATTAGAATGGAGTGAAAACTTATTTGATTAAATGCAATTTATCTAACTGCTTTTTTATTATTGTGTTCCAGCATGTTACAAAATGTGAAGGGCAAGAGGTCAGCAAGTGTAACTTGCTGCAATTTCAGAGTTCACTACTTCATTGGATACTGCCAGCCTCTAAACATCTCTGTAATGTGGCTAAGGTGGGACCAGGAGATTAATGAAGTTTTAAAATCCCTTCCTAAGCATTTTGTAAACGCTAATATGATGTGACTCAGTAACTACTGGAAACCTCAGAGAGACAACTGTTCAGATGGAAGAGTTTTTAATAAACCCGTTAACTTTGCAAGTCAGATGAACTCCTCTCAGGAGTTTCATTGATCTTTGCCTTTTTTCTGATGGTCTCATGATCCTCAGGAATGTTTTGTTTTAAAAAGACACTGGGTCTGCATGTAGTACTAAAAGAGAAACCAAAATGTCTGCAAATTCACCTAAACAGTTAAATTTAGGAGGTGTTTCTTATTTACTCAGTATCACTATTTACTAACCAATCCCTTCTGGATGAAGGTATTGACTGGTGAGAGACTGTTAATGCAGAAATGTTTGCTGAATTAAGAAATAAACATCAGGTCTACCAGACTTCCAACATTCATATAATCTTCCAGGATTAAATACCTTCACAATTCAACACGTGTGTCCTTCCAGGCGTGATGAAGCACTGTAGTCACATAAACCCATTGTAGGCTGCATTGTTAATTGTAGAAATTTGTAACAATAACACTTCTGTCTTCTGTGTTGTGATTCATCTTTGGTTTTTACAGTCCAAAAAATATTTTCAGGAAATGACTTATCCTGACTGAAAATCTTTTTCAAAGTGACTGAAGCTCTGAAATTTAAAATGCTCACAAATTATTATTTTTTCATGAAACAGAAAAATAATCATTGTGGGTATTGCACAAAAGAGATTCAGACTTGAAAAATGCACATGCATCCCTTGAGATATACTTGTGAAAATGTTACTCATGTGGTGAGCAGATAAATACGAAATATGCTTTTGCTTTTCTCATCTGTGTATACCATCTCTGTGACTTTTGTATCCCACTCTCAGGTTACTGGTTAGCTGCTCAGATACAGCTGCATGGTTGGAAGCAGGGGAAGGAGTTCTGGTTTTTTATTTGTTGTCTGTGGGTTCATACTCATTGCTTAGCTTTTTAACAGGTGGAGCTTTATTCAGGAACATGTATTTTGTGAGGCATCGCATTGAACTAGCCGGTATTAGTCATCCTTTGTAAACTGTTTCTTAAACTGAATATAAACAGTAAGTTACGCAGAATAAATATATAGAACAAATTATTTTTAGATTGCTATAAGCTCTCTGAAGTAACATTCTTTTTGTAAATTGATGTATTCAGAGCAGAGTTCTGATACTACTGTCATTTAAACCAGGATAAAAAAGAGCAACTTGCATTACTGTGAAAGGCAAACATCAAAGGTACTCGTGAGCTATGTCTTCATGACGTTCTTCTGAAGCAATGGCAAAGTGTGCAGGACGCACAGGCCTGGGTTGGTGTAGTGGAATCACCTGAGATAACAAGTCCCAAGCTGCCATGGGCACACCAACCCTTTCAGGGCAGCAAAGAAGATGCCAATAGTTAAAGAAGGATTGTGTCATCCCCCTGCTCTTTTGTTTCCTGTAGGACAGAGTAGTTGCGATGCTTGCTGTAACCAGGGAATTGCGAGTTTCTGCTTTTTACAGCATTTATACAGCTGACAGGTTTCTCACGTATCTGTGCCTGGATTTAATGTAATAGGCTTTCCAGATTCAACTTGGGGTCTGTGCACTGTGAACATGCAGGAAATAAACGTGCCCCAGAAGAGCTGTAGCTGTGGAACATGGTATAAGTCACAGTTCTCCTCAGCGTCTGCAGCTGTTCTGACCTTCCAGTTTTTCCTCTGGGGGAATCTAGGTTTTACAGGTGGTTATTCCTCTGTTTTTCATGCTCATGAAAGTACAGCTGGAGTACTGCGTCCATTTTGGGCCTCTTCTGTTTGTGGCAGGTGTTGGCATCTTGGAGTGACTCCTGTGGAGGGCCAGCAAAGCGTTCAGGGGCCTGGAGCAGATGTACCGTGAGGAGAGCCCGAGTTTGTTCAGCCTTAAGAAGAGAAGACTAAGGAGGTCTTAAACTCTGTGACAGGGTGGTGGAAAGGAGGTTAAGCCATGCTCTTTTCAGAACAGAAAAATGATAGAGCAAGAGGTGATGGGCTCAAGCTGGAACATGACCTATTCTCCTATCTCTGATTAGGAGAAAAATCTTCCACCTTTAGGGATTTACTGTATCAGGATACCCTGAGACCTTGTGGAGTCTCTAGCCTTGGACATCACTCGCAATTTACAAGGACCTGAGCAGCCAGACTTCAGTTCCCCTGCTTTGAGCAGGTGGTTGGACCTCTGGAGGTCATTCCAACCTGAATTCTTCTGTGAGTCTACATATCTGAATAAGAATGCCCTTTTTTTT
>VXAV01007446.1:58043-107008 GCA_013399715.1 Alectura lathami
TTTTTTTTAACCAAATCTGAACCCAAAGCAGGGCACAATACACTTCCATGATCTATCAGTCAAAACTGGTTTGTGGTTACATTACTGTTTTGACTATAAATTCTAATTTTTAACTAACTTTCCCAGGTAAATCGCTGCAAGACTTTTAAGCTTTTAGAGCTCCAAGTTGTCATTGTTGCTCAAACAAGAATGCTCTCCTAGAGCTCACTTGGGAAATTAAATAAGTGTAACTGTGATGTGTGTATTGGTCCAGTAGATCTATTGTAATACCTTCAGAGACTCTCCGAGGGCAATTATATCAAGTAGTATCCTCGTGTGTGATGCTTGTGCTCTTAAGTTTTTGGTGAATCGGTAACACAACCCTCAGGACTTGCATTTAGTGAACTTCACAGTTTTACTCTGGCTGCTACATTTCCATGGCTGTTTGCTGTGCTTTTTGCAATGTTTCCATGAAGTTTTAATGAACATTTTCATTTCATGCAGTTTAGTGCTGTCTTGTTTATGATGCAGTTCAACAAAAACACTCTTGCTCCAGAAAAAATGTTCTGTGTAATTGTTGAACGGTAACATTTGTCCATTATAGGAACAGTGTACAATGAGAACACTATCCCGAGTGCCGTACATTAAGTATAGTATCAAATCGTTTTACAAAGGTGGGATTTACTTTCTGTTTCTTCAGTGAATGTCATCAAGGAGCGTTCCTACTTGTCTCACACCACTGCTCTGAACCAACTTGGGCAATGTTTTATTTTTGCCCCACATTTTTATTGAGTGCTTTCACTAGTATTTAATTTTAAAGGCATCTGATACAACTTTTTAAATGCTCTAATGCAATTCTGGAGATATTTATCTAAGTCACATAAGATAGCATGAGGTGCACAATACTGTATGAAGTAACATCTGTTCTATGACTTCAACCATGCTACCTAATTCAATATAATCCCAAGAAATTTGATAATAAAAATGTTTTTCTATAAAATTAAGTTTGAAAATAAAAGGGAGCTTGAGAAATGCAAGGGAAAATCTGTACAAATACCACTGTTATTCAAGAATATGAGTCCTGACAACACCTCTTTTTTTTCTTCAAAAGAAACAGCAGTAAGTAACTGAGATCCATCAAATGCTTTTGCATGGTTCATTAACTGTATTGCCTCCACATTTTCACATTTTTTAAACATTTTAGGTGCAGTCACTCATTCAGATTTTGACAAATACAGCTTTGCTTCTCATTTTAAAATGTGTCATTTACCAAGGAAAAAAAAAACAACAGAATTGTGATATTTCTGATCAGATTGAGTTTTTCACAGAAATTTTGCAAATAATTTATTTGTCCTTTGGTTGGAAAAATGCTTGAATAATCCCAGTTTCCAAGGAAATATCTCCATCATTTCAGCTCTTCATCATTGCATGGCAACATTTTGATCTCCTCCCAGAAAAAGTTTCTTTTTCTAGTCTTCAAAGAGCATAAACATACATTGTCGCTGGTTGGTGAGCTTCTTGTAAAAGTACCCAGAACTAACTAGTCACTATTAGTTAAAGTTGTCAACATGCAAGGTAGAACAAGCTCCGGTTATACTTTCCATTTATGAGTTTCAATAGCATGACCAAATCAGGTAATTTTCTAAATACTACTGGATGCTATTAAAATTCTTTAAACGGTACAATAATACTTTAAAATAAGATGATGAAGGAATGGGAACATCTCTCCTGTGAGGAGAGGCTGAGAGAGCTGGGGCTGCTCATCCTGGAGAAGAGAAGGCTCGGGGGGATCTGATCAGTGTGTATAGATTCCTGCAGGGAGGGTGCAAAGAGGACAGAGCCAGGCTCTGTTCCGTGGTGCCCAGTGCCAGGATGAGGCACCAGGCACAACCTGGAGCACAGGAGGTTCCCTCTGCCCGCCAGGCAGCACTGCTGTGCTGTTGGGTGCCAGAGGCCTGGCACAGGTACCCAGAGGCTGTGGGGTCTCCTCCTTGGGGATCTTTAAAGGCCTCCCAGACATGGGCCTGGGCACCCTGCTCTGGGTGTCCCTGCTGGGGCAGGAGTTGGGCCAGATGGGCCCCGAGGGCCCTGTCAACATCAGCCAGGCTGTGATTCTGGCCTCTTGCAACTCTAGGAAGAGAGAAGGAGCTGATCTGACCATGTGGCTCAGAAAGCGCTGGTTTATACATTTTAATTGTCTGTTTGCTGCACAGGGACTGCTGTGCTACCATTACTGTAATGTTTTGATTTCTGCTTCTAAACCCCGTCAGTACATCTGCATTCTGAGACCTCTGCTCTATCCTGAAACATCTCTGACAGCAGTACAGAATGCTAGGAAATGTTCTAGAAAATAATTCTGAAATCTTGATGAAATCCACTTTCACAGGAATCTTTGAGCATTCCCAGCTGTTTGCCTCCTACTGCCAGTGCACTTACAACAGCAGAGTATGTTATTAAAGGCTTTAGCTGATTACTTTGTCTTTTCCAGAGGAGTCCTATAGAAGTAAGGAAAGGATGGGAAGTAAGTATTGTAAAGTGCAGTTGTGGGTTCAGGGGTATTTCCTGTGACCTGTGAGTTTTGGACGTAGATTACCTGCGGTGTGCACATGAACTAAACCTTCTCATGCTCAGTGTAATGTTCAATTGGAAAACACATAAATACAATCTGAAGAGTACTCTAGTTTTCTCAGACACAGCTGTGCTTTTTCTTCTCAGAACTGCTACTTTTGTTTTAACTCTTGCTTTTCTTTTATCTTTCATGCTCTTCCACAGTCAGGGCTAGGTATAAAATGAAATTATGAAAAAAAAATCTCATTAATCACAAATGATGTTCGTGCTGACATTTACTGTTTTTTTTTTCTGTGTTTTTGTTTGTTTTGTTTTGTTTTTGCTGTGAAATACATAAATCAGAGCCTAATCTTCATTCTAGAGTGTTTCAGTGTACAGACCAGTTCATCTAGAATATCAGTAACTGCATCTGAATCCAATGAGAACCAGTATCAGCTGAAAAAAAATCAATACTGGGGAAGGTTTCAGTGTCAATATAAATATGTTTTTCCATACAAGGAAAAATCTCTATTTCTCCACTTGGTTCCTAACATCTGCTAATGCAGGCTAACAGGTCTTTTGGGGGTAGGGTTCTTGTATTGTTTTGTGATCAGCCTACATTTTCCTCGATGAATGCTTAGTATCTGGTTAGTTTATTCAAAAGCCTAGAAAGGAGCTGAGTTTTTGGAAAATCTGGATTGCATTTTGCAGAAAAACATTTTTTTTTTCAGATAAAAGAAGTTAATGTCAAGCTTTATGTGGATAAATGATCTCCCAGTGTTAATGTTTCACTGTCTGAAATGTCTTTGGACAGCTGTAATATTGGTAGCAGTTCTTTTAAATCATCACTTCTGTCAATTTGAAAATGCCATGGTATAGAGTTTACAACCTTTTTCTTTTACAGTGTCACCCTTTGTAAACGCTGCTGTACTAAGGAGCCAGTCAATATGGCATTATATTATATGATATCTCTTGTGACAATGGAAGTAGAACAATGCCATAGCTGTTTTACGTTATGTTGGCTTGAAATTTCTACACAGATTGTCTGTCACGATGCAATTTGCATTCAACTTTTACAAAAAATGTTAAATGTTCTCTAGTCATTTTTGATTGATTTCAAATCAGATTTCTCAGAAATACAACAATTTGTGCCGTATATATAAACTAAAAACAAAGCAATGCAGAATTTTGTTGTGACAGATTCACCAATCCAGGCAAATTTGTCCTTTCTGGATTTTGAAACACATACCAGTATTTTAATAAGATTTATTGTAGAACTTTGTCAAGTCAGTTGTGATACTTCAGATGAACACGTGCTTTCATGACTGCATTTTTTGATGCTTCAGCCTACCCCATGGACTATCTTTGCATCTTTCTGTAGCCTAAAAGACTCTGTTGAGTATCTGATGAAATCGGTTTGATGTATAACATTATATAATTATCAGCCTCTATGACTGCACAAGACTCTGCTTTCTGTGCAATCAGCCCTGGCATACTGACTTCCAGAACGGTTGGTAGTAAATGGAAAGCTGTAATTGAAACTAATGTGTTGGGTGTTTTTGGTGTTTTTTGTTTTGTTTTGTTTTGTTTTTTTGCTTTTCAATAGGACCTTGCATATTAGTAATAATAACAATAACACAGCATATTGTTTGCATTTTAAACTTGCTGCCTAAAAAAATTCCTGTATGGGTGGTACAGGGTCTGGAAATAGTCAAAATGCCTTTAAACTTCATGGAAGCAGAGGATACAAAGTATTCACTCCAACATATCTCTCCTTCTCAACCCACCTAAATGCACAGGCCCTCACAGACCTGTCATTAATTCAAACTAAAAAGCTCTGTGTTAAACACAGAAATTCTCTGGACTGTCAATTCCCTTAACTAATCCAATTTCTACAGAAAAAGCATCTACTGTGCTTTTACTTAGTGTTGTATTTGCTGATAGGAAGGGAGAAAAGAGATTGGTGGGGGGATCAGATTTGTGAACTTGTGCAAGAATTAAAGCTCCATTTGCAAATAACTAGTAAGAGTAAACACAAAGCAACAGCTAGTTGTGCTCAGGAAGAGCCTTTGGATCTAATCAGTGAGAATTTGTCACAGTTATTACATGAAACTGTTTAATAAGAATTTGGTCCGCAAACATAATGGAGTTACTGATTCGTAAGATAGCTACCTTCCGTGGTCTGAGCAGATTGCGTTCTGCCGCTTTCAGTCTTTCACTCATTCCCACTGAAAGGAACAATTTCTGCACCATTGATTTCAAAACCACTTCATGTAGCAGGAAGAATATGTAACAATAGTAAGAGACATTCTGTAATAAGAAAAACAGGTTGTTTGTGTTACACATGACTCAGCAGAGGCCGGATTTTGTAACTGTTCAGACTAAGTGCTTGTTTGGCAGTTACTCCGGCTCCCGGTAAACTCTTGGCCTCAGGCGTCTCGGCGTATGTTTGGGGTGGGAATGATCCAATGGGAAACCCACTGCTTTCATCAGAGGCTGAAATAGAGCAGGAGCTGCAGTCCTGCGGTACAGATTAATTACTATCTCAAAATGTCTAATTAACTTTATTGTTATTAAAAATTAGTTTTATAGTACATAATCTAAAATAATCCCAGGGTCATAACTTCAACGCATTAGCCAATGTCAAGGAAGAATAAGTGGCCCACTCAAGAGTAAAATGTACATACTGAAATGTTTTCAGCTCTCTGCTCTCTGGGGCAGGAGAGACAACCAACAGTGTGGCTTTTCCTCAGCTAAAACCTCTGAATTTCTGCCTCTCAGCCCTTCCCAGCCTTTCCGTGGTGGCTTGGTCCTTCCCCACAGCGTGCCATAAGTCCGCTCTCCGCCTGCTGGCCTCTAGTAGCAAAAGTGAGAAACCTTAACAGAGGCTGGCAGCCTCCTTGTAGCTGGCTTTCTAAAGGGATTTTTTCAACAGCTGACTGGAATTAAATTAAGAAGAAAACAAATTACTCTCCTAGTATGTTAACCTGCTGCTGAACTGCCTGGTTCTCTTCACACTTCTGTATCAGGAATTATTTTATCTGACCTCACATGCCCTTGTCTTTCATGCTGTAGCCATAGCATCCCTGATATGAGTAAAAAGACATCAGGGGAAAGATTTTTAAAATAGTCTAAGTGCCTGAAGGGGTAGAAAATCACACTAGAATTTCACAGAATCACAGAATGTTAGAGATTGGAAAGGACCTCAAAAGATCATCTAGTCCAATCCCCCTGCCGAAGCAGGAACACCTAGAGCAGATTGCGCAGGAACGCATCCAGGCGGGTTTTGAATGTCTCCAGAGAAGGAGACTCCACAACCTCTCTGGGCAGCCTGTTCCAGTGCTCTGTCACCCTCACTGTGAATAAATTTCTCCACATATTTAAGCGGAACCTCCTATGTTCCAGCTTGCACCCATTGCCCCTTGTCCTGTCACTGGATGTCACAGCGAAGAGCCTGGCTCCATGCTCCTGACACCCACCCTTTACATATTCATAAACATTAATGAGGTCACCCCTCAGTCTCCTCTTCTCTAAGCTGAAGAGACCCAGCTCCCTCAGCCTGTCCTCATAAGGGAGGTGCTCCACTCCCTTAATCCTCTTGGTGGCTCTGCGCTGGACCCTCTCCAGCAGTTCCCTGTCCTTCTTGAACTGAGGGGCCCAGAACTGGACACAATATTCCAGATGCAGTCTCACCAGAGCAGAGTAGAGGGGGAGGAGAACCTCTCTCGACCTGCTAACCGCACCCCTTCTAATGCACCCCAGGATGCCATTGGCCTTCTTGGCCATGAGGGCACAGTGCTGGCTCATGGTCATCCTGCTGTCCACCAGGACCCCCAGGTCCCTTTCCCCTACGCTGCTCTCCAACAGGTCAGAACCCAACTTGTACTGCTTCCTGGGGTTATTCCTGCCCAGATGCAAGACTCTACACTTGCCCTTGTTAAATTTCTCCCTGCCAACTCTCCAGTCTGTCTAGGTCACTTAAGCACCCAAATACCTTTAAAAATCTGAAATCCAAAGTCTAAGGCTTCAATTTCTGACATTGTTCTTATATCAAAATCCTGGCTCTCATCCAGAAGAAACTCATCTAAACAAGAGCACGGGAGAGGGGGAACAAAAGCGCTTCTGTTCAGGCCTCAGTTACACAAAAATGACCAAACGTTTTACAGAAGAACATCCTAATGGTTAAAAATCTTAAAAAGAAAAACACCTCCAAAGTCTATGGTTTTTAAGATATTTATACTTTGAATTGGTCTTGTGGGACTCTCTGGGATTTTGAGGCCTAACTAATCTTTGAAACCTTGCATTGGCAACGTTATGTTCTGAAATAAATACACTGACTGACTCATATACCCTCCTGCTGAAGTATGTGCAGACAATGGGAAGATTTTAGCACAAAATAGCAGCTTCACGTCTGAACATCTCCATTTTTGGCAGCCTGTATCTCATTCTGTTATTCAAACACGGGGGAAGGAGTTGAATGTAGAGTGTTGGTTTGGGGTATTTTTGTTTGTTTAATTATTAGCTTAGAACCAAAAATAGTGCAAGTCCTGATTTACTTTAACACTAAGGGTCCTGTTCACAGAATACAAGCCACAAACATGAGAGAATTGCATAACTTAGGGACATAATGACTGTAATTACTGGAACTGCAAAGGTCACTGGGTCCATCATCATTGTCTCCTAATTTCCCTTTTACTTTTATCCCTTTGCATGAATAGTCCTGTTTTATCCAGCACTTCTTTAAACACCTTCTCTTGCTATAAGCGTGAGTTAATTCCTTGTCCCTGAATTAAGCAGCACACCAGCTCTTCCTGACTGTCTCCATTTTTGTTCTAAATGCCATAACTTTTCAGTCTTACCTTCTTCTATTTCGCATTTTTTGTTGTAATTTTTAATTCAGTGGGAAAATGTTCTGCCCAGAGTAGTGTTGTTCTTGCCATCAGCTTTCCTTAAGCAGAGGCTTCAGCTGTCTATGGAGTTCTCCAACTGTGGAAAAGCATTCTCAGTTTACTCTTCGCAGTGTACATCTGGCTAACAAAGAATTGTATTTTCACTCAACCCTTGCCTGTTCAAGGCTAAGTAGACATTACTTTTTTTAAATCTAATTTACTGTGGATTCATGGGTCTTTCACCTCATCTTGGAGTCTGGCTGCTTCTTTCACTTAAGAAAAAGTCCTCATCTCCTGTACAGTACCATGTTGTAATATGGAGCACTGTCTGCAGTGCTTCTGATACCCTAAGAAAAGATTATTAAGGTTACACATGCTCTCACGAAAGACCATTATGAAAGCAGCTTAGAGCCTCCTCTCCTGTGCAGGGTCAGATTTTGAAGTATTGGTATACTTAGTTTGAAAGGAATGCTACCAAATCAATGCAAAACTATCTAGGGAGCCATTTGATTCTCATCATCACTTATCTTAGTGCCGCATCGTATTCACTGGAGTTTCTGAACTTGATTCTGTGATTGTTCGCCTCCATCAGATAGGGCATTGAGACAGAGTACGTTAAATAACTTCTACTGAGCTGTATCAGGGATCTGCATCTATGCCATGAATCAAACATGAGTCTTCTAAATCCCGTATCAACAACCTCAGCTTTAGTCCTACCTCTCAGGAGAAGTCGTGTTGCTTGGCATTCAGAGTTGAATTTGAAGTGGACTTTTCTACTTCTGTGTTAAAAAATAATATTTCCCCAACATGTTTTCTCACAGAAAGGGCAGGTTATTTTTACTTATGCTCCAATTTGAATTATATATTTGGTAATAATGCTGTGTTGTTTTATGTAGAATTCTTTTTGTGTGTTAAACTCATCACACAATTCCTTTTTTTTTTTTTTTAAGAAAAAAAAACGGATTTTTAACATGNTTGTGTGTTAAACCCATCACCCAATTCCTTTTTTTTTTTTTTAAGAAAAAAAAACGGATTTTCAACATGCTTTAGTGTCTGCCCTGCCTGGTGCATTATCACATCTGGATCCTACTCTCAGTGAGCTACCTTGCATGCTGGTAGCAATAGACCTGCCTTAGACAGGTGTTCTCCTCCCTGCTGATAGAGCTGAATTAACTCAGCTGGAAAAATGTGCCCATGTGGCCACCTTTTGCCCTCTTTAGAGAAGATTTAGCTCTCCTGCTTATCCAGCACTGGTGAGATAGCTCACTTTCCCCGACTGAATTTAGCTAGTATTAGGGCGAGCTTGCCAACATCCAAGTCAGGGAAGAACAGGGAATCAGGAGTGGATTTAAACACTGGAAGTAAAGTTAGTCTTTAACTCATCTTATAGCTTAGTGATGATCTTAATTCCTGAAACCTTAGTCTGTGTGGGGTTTAAAAGTGCTTGTTTTAACTTACAAAACCCCTCAGACTTACTAAATTAGAACTAACCTTTTTTCCAATGTCATCTCATACCTGAGAGCAGGCGCTCAGAGTAAAGCTACTTTGTGAATAAACGTACATTAATATCTCACATCTAAATAAATTGTAAGGAGGAGGAGGAATATTTGTGAACATGAGAGATTAGTCAAAATTAGTTCTAAAGACATATGCATATGTTAATGTCTGGATGGACTACTTTCCTGATGTTCCCTGAAGTGATATTGGAAAAAGTGTGGAAAGGATTAGAAAGAGTATGGAAGGGCAAAACCCCTGCACAATGGTCAGTGAAGCTCAAAGGGCCATTGAGGAAAAAAGAGATGAAGCAGAACGTATACCTAAGGTACTGTTCTTGATCGAAGCTTAATGTGGCGTTTGGGGCGAAAGAAAGTGTCGTGGGTTAAACCACAACAGAAAGTAACAGTTCTGAATGTTGCATGTTACAGGTTAAGCTCATTAACAATTAAATTCTTAGCAGTTGGTACTTGCATGTTCTGTGACTATTGCTACCTGAAATATTATCACTATACTATACTCAGCGCTGTATGTGTGATTATGAAATAACTGTGTTTTAACTGAAATCATAACAAATGTCTCTGTAAATTATGAGCATAAGGGAGTTTCCAAATTGCATTGAATCACAATGTTTTCTTCAAAATATAGCCTAAACTCTGTATATGTAGCCATAAGTTTGGACAGTGACTGTGATGTAAATGTTTAGTTTGTCCTGTATGTCGAACATCCGGTTTAGGTTTGCTGTTTTTCCCTAAGGTCAAAACTCTGGGACTCTGATGGAGATACATGGCATCTCTGCACACAGCAGCCTGCATTGGTGCAGTACGCTAAATTGCCCAGTCTCCTTGCAAATCACATTTCTGCCCCTGTGGGGTGTGTTAGGTAGGAAAAGTTGTATCTGAGTGGTTGCAAGATCCCAAAAGAGAAAGAGAATATGAAGTCAGAAAAGCCTGTTGTAAAGGAGGTGTTTGATTTGTCACAGAGGAAGTGCATTCTCTTTGAAAGGCACTCCATTGCTAATTAATTCACATACACCTGACTTGTGTGATTTCATTTTAAAAGGCTAATCCCCTTGCATGAGTTCAGAGACATTTTTTAAAAACAGAACATTTCAAATGCCTTTGGAAATGCAAAGTAATTTGACAGGGGTTAAAACTTAATCAAATTGTTTCTCCATTAGTCTATCTAGAAAGGGTTTGTGTCAATGTGTGTATATACACAGGTATGTAAATATATTTTTATGTGTATGACAATGAGCTGATCTACAGCAGGCAAGATGCTAATGCAGATTTTTTATTAGTTAGCCTTACAAATTCTTAANTCAAAAATGTGAATCTTAAATCTGTTGTGCGTGGAAGAGTCCAGTGGTGCTCCAGTGTGATCAGGGAGTTCCCTGCAGCGATACGTGAAGGGACCTCAGAACACAGCCTCTGAGAAGCAGACTGGAAGTACAAGAAACAGGGACCAGCATTTAGCTGGGATAATTAAATGAAGCTGAGTAGTTTTATCCATACATGAAGCAATTTCATTCCAAATGTTGATCTTTGACAATAAATATATTTTTCCTTTTTTTTTTTTTTCCAAAATTCTAGAGTACAGGATGAAATAAAAGAGTCAATTTCAATAAACTTACAGGCATTTTTAAATTGAACTTCACATTTCTTGGATTGAGTGACACAAAACTTTTGTGTCTTAATTTGGAAATGCACAGAAATATCAAACGATGGTAGGCAAACTGCTTTTTTCCAGAAAGCTGCATTTTTGAGAAAACGCAATAAATTCTCTCAGACCTTTTGCACACTGCAGTCCCTATATATATTTATTTTCTGCTCTATTATTTATTACTTTTATCCTTCCTTGCAGTCTTATGCCAACTTCCCTTATCTGTATTCAGGATAACTGGAGATGCTAGCAAAGAATATTTGTTTGCAAGACAATGAAACTAGCTCCTGACCTTCATTTAGGAGGAAGCTCTACAGAGATAATACTGTGAGGAGAAACACAGAAAAAATTAACTGCATGATCCCCCTCCAAAAGCAAAGTGCAAGCCTTGGGCTGAGAATGCAGGGAGCTGAAATACCTGCTGGTCATGGATATATTCCCTGCTCATCAGCAATTTTAAGTCTTAGAAATGCTACAGCTAACACAGTGTAGGAAAAGGCAGCATTTAAAGAAAAAAAAAATATTTACATCCAAACAAAGACTGCAGGTTTAAAGCATATGATTGTTGAAACTTGTGTCTAGCATTTAGTTTTAGTTCTGCTGTTGCCTATTTTCTGCCTGCATCTGAGCTCCATGTATGCAGGGAGCCTCTGAATATCCCTTATTATTATATTGCTGTTCTCACAGTGTTGAAAGAGGACACAGTAATAGGTCAGGACAGAGAGAATATCAGAAAATCCCAAATAGATTTTTCATGTAGCTTATTGGAATCAAATATATCCTGGGGCAATGAGAAAGAAAGGAGTTTTCAGTCTGAAATGGAACTTCTAAGGTTTTTTTCATCCTTTTCATAAAGTATTTGAAAGTCTGTGGAAAAGTGGGGGAAAGGAGGCTGAAGTGGGAAAATACCTTAAGGGACTAATGTTCATGTCTCATATTCGTGCTTTCATATTTGCAGCTTTCAAGCTTTTTGTTTTGTTTTATTTTGTTCTCAGAGTAACAGATTTATTTCCCATAATGCAGAGTGTTGTGTATGTTCCATAGCTGCTGCTTTAGCTGCGGTCTGATGGGTGCTGATTCAAAGAGAAAAATCCTTCCTGGTGGGTGTTCATACAGACTGGGAACCGCTGGCAAGGACCACCTATAGCCCGCTGCCTTTGCCGTATGTTAGTCTGTGCTCCTCAAGCAGTTTCCCTAACCCGCAGAGATAACTCTTCAGAAATGTCTGGCAGGGGTTCATTATTTGTTTTTCTGTCTAGCAAAGGGTGCAGCTGCAGTCGTGCCATTTTAAATAGTCCTTAGCTTTGTTTTAGCTGATGAGGTGTCCCATTTTCATTGTCATTCTGCACTTAAATGTCATGTGGATTTCTTGTTGTTTTTTTTTTTTTCCTCGCTCTTTTTTAACCTAGTACTGTATTCTTCATGGATATTTTGGTATTTAGTTCTCTGCTGTTTATCATGTCTTACATTTGACTTTGTTCATTTGTGAATATGAATAATGGTTAAATTCACAGGCTATAACCAAAAGTGTTCACATGCCATTTTCTATTTTCTGCATACAAACCTTAGCTGGCACGTGCAAATCAAAATGCTAGACACAAATGCTTATTTTCACAAAGAAAATTTATGCATGTTTGGTTTTATGAGTGACTGAATACAGGGCAAAAATCGAAGATGCATAATTTTGGACAATTAACTTCAAAAAAGTCACATCTTTTATTTTTAACAGCTTCTGATTTTTTAAAAACTAATTGCTCTTGCTCTGATTCATATATCTGCAGAGCTCTCTGTAGCTCAGCTCAGACTTCACAAACTGAGCAGTCAGCAGTCAGCAATTAGTCAAAGTCTGAGAAGCTTGCTCATATTAGTATTTCTGTTACAACTGTCACTTTGGGCTGCACACAAGGCTATGACTAAATGTCTTTCTTGGAAATGCTTCTTCGAAGTGTAAGGCTTAAAGCACTCTTCTGGTTCAGAACAAGCTGGAGGTCTACTGGTGAAAAGGCAATTTACTAGTTTGATAGATATCAAGCTGATTTAGGCATAATAAGGATGTGTGGACTGTGATCAACAAGTACAGGATGGCTTACTTTATGCTTGTAATGCCATCTTCACTTTGATATTTATCACTCAGACATTTGTTTTAGAATGCGTTAAAGGCAACAATGTTAAAAGATTGTTAAGGTTGCAAAACTAAGCATGCAGAAATGAAGAAGTGCCTCTTTGTCTAGCTAGTACAAATATGGTGCAAGATAATCTTTAATCACACAGTCCCACACCGTGTTTTCTGTGTTTTCCCAGTGCTGACAATTCATTCAGCTTTTCAGGTGAAGGCTGAATAAAGTGTCAGCTAGTTAAATAGCAGAGAGTCTGCAAGTGGAGGAAGGAAACAGTTAAGCCATTCGGTGCTCCTGAAAACACAGGGGCTTGTCGCATCTGACATCTTTCTTCTTGTTCCTGAAGGATCTCATTAAGTAGGGTCCTTTACATTCCCCATGTGTTACATGTACTTGAGAAATGTGGCAGACTGTTAAAGACCAGAGAGTAAAACCACAGCAGAGCAGCCTGAGAGCTGGTTTCAGAGGCTAAGTCCTGTGGTCTGCGTTGGGCATCACCTGCAGGCACGGGCAGCCCCACACCTATGCCCGCGCAGTGGAAAGGCTGTGCAGAGGCTGTGCACGCTGACAGAGCTCATGGCTGGAAACTTCTGCTAAGTAATGCAGATGGGGCTCGTAGATTTGACATAAGCCAGAGTTCCTCCTAAGATATAAAATCTCTGTTTGCTAAGACACTAGACCTTCTTAATGAGGCAGTTTCAGCCCAGACAAGCAGTGTGTTTTTCTTTCACCTTTTCCTTAAACCTGGACGAGTATATTTCTTCAGTGGAATGTTCACATCGGACAGGAGCCAATATCACTCTAACATGAACTAGAGACCTAGCTTGATTTATATTGGTCTGAACAATTAAAATTTCAAAAAGCAATAAGCAATAATAAGCCAAACAGGAAAGAATTAGATGCATGGGAACCATTTTCTCCCTTAAGGGCTGTTTATTCTGTCCTGTCTCAAGGAAATGACATAGTTTAGACATGACAATTGTGTAAAATACTGTTATGAACTTTTTAGGCTTGTAGACAAGCAACACTCTCTTCCCTTTCTATGCTTGATCACCTTTGGGATGAAAGGTGACCTTAAGCACATAAGCAGTGCAAGCGGTGCAGAAGATGTGCCCTAGGATACCAGATCGAAACCTCACTTTCCCATAAAGCATACAGGATCCGAAATGCTCCAGCCTAAGACATAGTAAAGATAAATGGTGCATTAATGCCTGCAAATGTGTCAGTGATTTGGTTAAAGTATAAACTTTTGAAATCTTATCAGTAAAATCTTTTTGTGATGGTTTCAGATATAAAGCAGTATTACTGAGAATACATAATGATTGCTGATATGTGATAAGTTTTTAAATCTTTGTTTATGATAAATTATGTTATTTTTCTTTTCTCACATCTGACAATATAATACAATAATGCTGAGCATGACTCATACATTGCAATGATTCAGCAAGCTTGGAAAGTCAAGAAGTAGATATAGCTGACTGGAAAACTGGAGGGACTGAGCAGTCAGAGCTGTATGATTTGGCGGTATTAAAAGCAATGCAGTTTCAGTGAAGCTGTTAAGTATTGTGTACATATAGACAAAAGCATATAGAGGTTGACCAAAAAAAAAAACCCCATGGTCTGATACTATAGTTATTAAAGTCAATAACAAAACTGCTGGTAATTTAATTCCAAGTAGGACTTCACTCTAACATTCTATAATATTCCAAGTAGTAATATGAACAGCTATATCTGATCTTTCATAAGAATCAAGACATCTGCAAGCAAAAACTTTTAAAAGCAACAAGACTAATAGGCTGACAGACAAGTTCGTCCACAGAAAATCCACTTTGTTTCATTAGATGACAACAGAAATGGGTACTGATCACCAACCAAGTGTTTTCATCTTCGTAACAAATCCTGTCAAGTTGCACTGATATTTTGGCTTCCGTAGATTCAGGTGGAATTGCAGAGTAGATGCTCCCAAACGCAAGGGACCACTTAAGGAGTAATAAAATAACAAGGCATGGCCTCACTAAAGGGGGCCAGCCAAGGAGAGAAATATAAAAGTCTCAGAGGCTGAGGGTGGGAATGACAGGAGGAAGGGGAAGCACTGAAAAAGAACTAAATGGAGAGCGGCAGATTGAAATGAGATGGCAATTACTGAAACCATATCATCCATGTCCTTCAAATGGTGTTCTCTGTGATCCAAGTGCCTGGAAAGATCTAAATACCCTTTTGTTGCCACTGGGCAAATTCAAATGCTAGCATTTCCGCTTCTGGCTCCTCCAAAAGGTCTGGAACACCACAGGTCATGTCTTCAGTGGGTGTAAATCACCTTTACTCCATTAGCATATAACATGTGAAGTCACTGGAGCTGAAACAGTTTACGGTAGCTGAAATTCTGGCCCTATTAATCTCTGTAACATATGTAATTCATAGCCAAATCCCTTGTTCATTTGGTAGGCTAGCTGTTATTTTCTATAAAACTATCCACATAACTACCTTTTCCAAAGTTATGCATGTGTTTTTATATATGGAAAAGCACTGAAATGATAAAAAGCCCTGTGGTATTACAAAAATCAGCTTTTTACTTTCCACTATCTTTTTTATCTTTCGTTAACTTTGAGACTAAATGTCTAAGAGTGGTGATGGTAAAGACCTATGTGGTAGGCAGTTACCTGAAAGCACATGTTGTGTGCTCCACAACCTAAAAGACTGATGCTTTAAGGAGTTCTGCTTTTCATCCCTAAAAGGCAGGGATGGATATTTGCCTGTGATGGGTGGACCTTCTGACATCTTAGTTTCCAGCTTCAAGTGTTTAGACCTTTGTATCTCTGATCTTTCCAAGATCTGGTTCTCATGAACTCAAATCTACATATGCTAATCTGAGTTAGTAACTTCAGTTTGAAAATGTTTTTTTTTTTTTTTTTTTTTTTTTTTTTTTTTTTNATCTGGGCTAAAATACCATAAAAATATGCCATTCGTTTTATTGGTGACTTTCAGCTCTGCCAATCCTGTTTTAGCTGTAGCCTGAAGTATTCTGTCAGTCCACAGACAAAAAAACCTGTTATGTAGATGTTGGCTACCCACTGAAAGGTACTCTTATGCGGGCAGGAAATTAGTTTGAAAGATCAGCATTTCTTTAATCTCGGGGCATTTTCCCTGTTTTAGTGCTAGATCAAGTGATTAGTTCTACCTGTGTTGTTATTTTCCAACTTGTAGAACAGATGCATGATACTTCTGTCTTTATTTATCATGGGATCCCACCAGGGAAAATCTTAAAAAGTTACAATATGTATCAGATAATTTTCATGCCATATCCTTGTCTCACCTGTCAGCCCTGATGTTCTTAATACATCAGCTCCCAGCCTCTCCTGTACCAGCAACATCAGCTTGGTAACTCATCTGTTACAATTTCGAATACAGATCTTCCTGCTAACCATGAGCTTCCTAACAGCACTCTCAGAGCTTCAGTGTCGTCTGCCTTCATATCCCTTCGTAAAGCCTTTTTTTCCCATATGCTGACAGAAAATTTTGAGTGATTATGCAGCTGGTATGCTCTGACCTCTCCTTTTCACCAAATATTGTCTCACTGTTATATTGGACTCTGTGAATCCATCTGTTACCTCTTTCATATGCCGAGATGGTGAGCTGTGTGACAGCTCCAGTCCATGACTGTGTAGGTGCCACAGCAATACAACGTTCAGACCAGCAGCCAAAGGAATCTCTTTGTTAACAGCAGCAGTTTCATCAGAATGTGTGTCCCATTGAGTTACCCTGCCTTACTTACGAGAGGAGGAATTAGGAGCTGTAAAAGCAGCAGCCCGAAGCAGCCCAAACACATAGCTTCAGTGTGTTGATCAAGCAGGCAGAAACACCAGGTTGGGAAAGTTGTGCAGTTCAAAACAACAATATTCACCAGCTACTCATGTATTCATAGCTACCAATGAGTTAGAGGCAGATACTGTCAATGTAAATCATGTTCTGCTTTAAAGGTTTCTTGTAGGAAGATTGTTTCGCCTCTTCCCCCATAGTACATTATCATGACTAAATAAGCAAGGAAAGAAGGGAGTGTCATGGTATCTGCCCTCTGCAAGGGATCTTCTGTTTACTGCCGGCTGACTTATTAGCGCTGGATCTTGAAACTGCTGGCATTTAGCGTAGACTCTATCAGGCAAGGTGATGTCCCCCAGTACTGCGGGCTTACAGCACGTTTGCCGTGCGAGCGCAGATGGTGCAGCTTTGTGCTCAGGCTTATCCCAGCTGTCCCCATGGTTACTCTTGCAGAAGTTAACTCCTATTTTCTTTGTATCCATACACTGGAAGTAGACTGCTTCCATCTCGGATGCTATCAGCACTCCTTCACTAGGTCCATTAGTTGAAGCCTAAAGTCTAGGGGGCTTTAAGCCTAATTCTGTTTACTTAAGAAACAGAGAAAAGCAGTGTTTAATGAAATGCAGAAAATTATGCATCTCTGAGTACACCCCCTGCTTACACAGGAAGCTGGCAAGAGTGAAGTCAGTGCAGGTTTCTGAGTTACCAGAGCATGACCATATGCAGCTCATAGCTCAGGCTGTGTCAGGTGCAGATGCTGCCCCGTTCTCAACAAATGCCAGCAAGGGAACGCGGGACACGGCAGAGCTGCCGTTCTGTCCCAGGGGCAGAATCAGGTGGTGTGGACACATTATTATTCCTATCTGACAGCCAGGCACATCTCATGAGGGAAGTGCTGTGTCCACGCTATGTATTCCTAATGGAGCAGCGTGTTCGTCTGTAGCCCTTAGGTAGCTTCAGAGGCTCTGTCAGGAGATAGCCAAAGTCTTTACTAACAGAATAGCCCTATTTTTCTTCTTTTCCTATGCAAAAATTGCAGTATTTTCTAATTGACAAAAAAAAAAAAAAAGAAAAAACCACTTAATGAAGTTCAGTACTTTGTGCTAAACACTCTAATTTCTTTTTTGCATATTCAGCCACTTCAAAGGTCTTTTCTAAACTTCAAAGACTACCTTTTGAAGTCTCTTAAATTGTGAGCCAGCTAAAAGGATTTACCTCCTCTATACCTCCTCTGTTCAAGGAGTATTTAAGTAAATGCTTCCATTGGAATACATTTTTTGATTAGTATTTTATAAGTGTCCCTCACCAAAAATACTGCTGTACTGAAAATGCCTGTACTGTTCCTTGACAAAGTGCTATGATAACATTTTTCAGTAAGACATCTATTAACAGATGACTATTAAATATCTGCTAATCTACTGCATAAATTTAAAGTCCAAAATTAAAAAAAAATAAAAAAAAAAAAAAAAAGGAAGAGGAATCAGGCCCGTTTTGATACTGAAAATACGAATTTCTTAATTCCAGTGCAATTTATAAGAGTGCAAACAGATGGATTGAGTGAAGTGCTAATGCCAAAAAGGCCAACAGTGTTCGGCCCAGTGGTAATTACAGCTGGAAGGTTCTGTCAGCATCCGTTTAGAGGTAGGCTGTAATCCATAGGCCACAGAGACACTGAGAAGATGCCTCTTCTCTTTCCACTATGTTCTGCACCAGCCATGGGAAGAAAGAAGTGATAATTTCTCAGCCAAAATAATCCCCTTCCTTCTGGTGGCTTCCAAAATAATCCCCTTCCTTCAGACTGGCTATTTTGGATAGGCAGAAAAGGACAAAAAGGACTGTGTCTAGGAACCAT
The DNA here is from genome assembly GCA_013399715.1 of Alectura lathami. Lineage (NCBI taxonomy): Eukaryota > Metazoa > Chordata > Aves > Galliformes > Megapodiidae > Alectura > Alectura lathami. Next base: position 76,400 of record VXAV01007446.1, read on the forward strand.
AGTTATAACTCAGGAAGTCCTGAGGCAGGTGTTCTCAAGCATTTCAGGATAGTTTGTTTGTACCAGTTTATTTCTAGTCTTTGTCACTGTGTGAAATCATGGAAAGGTTAAATCTAAGTCTGGCATCTGTTAGTTTACATTTTCTGAAAATGTAGTGTTCTCTGTATAAATCTCAGTATTCTATGAATTTCATACATCTTTCTGGCATCCTGATTGCAGACTCCATAGGAAGTCTTTCTTGAAAAAGTTCTTCGGTGGAAAAAATGAATTTTTTAACAAAATCAGAAGATCTCCAAAGGTGATTTATCTTTGACAAGAAAACAAAATATGAAATGGAAAAAGTCCAGCAAATTATCAAAATTATAATTTGAAGAGGGACAGTTCAGAGTTTCATTTCATAACTTCATGTTCTGTAGGAACTGTTCAGTGCTGCATCTTCTCGTATATAATAATGGCATGTTACTGTGCACAGCTTTGGCGTGCACTCGTAATACAACAGTTAAAGATCAGGCTACGTTTTTTAAACCCTTAGGATCAGCAAATACTTAGTCCTGACTGGTAAAGCATCTTACACTTTTTTCTAGCTTCTCTTCAGCATTGTTCCAGTGAAATCATCAGAACTGTTGTATCAATGCCAAACAAGCTAAAAATAAGTGTTGAAATACTGATTTACGGCTAAAATGAAAATCCCATGTCTGGCTCAGTTGTTGATCATCTCCCCACATGTCTATATCTTCACAACACTTTTTCATCACCTAAACAAATTGTAAGAGGAAGATAGCTTTTGTCTCTCTCCAAGAGTTCAGTGGGTTTTGTCTTGTTGTTTTTTCTCGCTATTTCCCTCATTTTTTGGCTAGACTCTGAAAGAGACCATCAAGACACCCCTTCGGACTATCATTTAAGTTAATAAATATCCAAGACCTCATCGCTGTATGCTTACTCTTCTGCTAGGAATATGTTTAGCAATAAGACTACAAAGATATCTACCCCCAGATCACAGCTTTGCACTCAGAAGGTCTGTGTTACAGAAAGACCAGAAATAGGGTCTTGTTAAAGTAGTGCCAAAGCTCACTTGCTATTTGACTGAAGTATCCCCATTCCTTCAAGATGCAACTTCTGAAGCTGCCTTCGTAGTTCAGAAATGGCATTTTAGGCATCTTAAGTAAAAACTATACAACTTCCAAAGATGCTGAGTGCAGCTCCCATTTTATTTCCCTGGGATTCATAAAATGTAATTAAGCCACTTACAAAGTAGGATCCTTAAATGTGAACTCATGTTATTATTCAGGTTAGAATATTTTGGCCTATCGTTTGCTTCACATCTAAGGCTGATCCACTCTTTACAAGGAAGTAGGTTTCTTCCAGTTTGATTTAAACATGTTGTTTCATAAATACTATCAGTGTTCAATATCAGCTGTAAATAATGACTCTCATTTTGAAGTAGACCAGAGCTTAATTGGTAAAATTGCTTAATTGTCTTACACACTGTGTTCTCTGCTGAGTTATTTAGAGTGCTTTCTATACAAAATGCATTATTCAAAATGCAGTCTGTGCTCTTGACTTGCAGACTTCACATACATTATAGAAGCTCCTCTCTTCGTTGTTTCACTTTTTTTTTTTTTCTTTCATATTCCAGCACATACATCTCATAATATTTATCTTTTTCAAAAAGATCTTCTCTTTTGAACTTCTTCACCCTTACACAATGCTAATCTAAAGAACATATCAGGGAGAAGGACACAGACAGCATGAATACACTTTGAGATGATAAAACTCCCTCTGCTGTCCTTTCCAAGTCATTGAACAATAATGGCATCAACAACAGTTTTCCTCTTTCTGCCTTTCTGGTGGCTTGCAACAGTTTGAAGCACCCTCTTTAAGTAAAAGAGCAGAAGCAAAGTCTCGTAAGCTGTATTATTTTCTTTACACGGCATATTGCTGGGAAAGTACTATGTTAAAGTAAAACAAAATTATAAAAATCCCATTGGAAGGAAAGAAAAGGCAGGTGGTGTCGTTCCCCAGGAATGTGCCAATATATCGCATCAAGCTGTTCTCGGCATCTGTGATTGCTGTCTGCTCCTTAGGAGAACAGGCATTGCTTCTGGATGCTGCACATGGGAAGAGTGAAGATTCCTGGACTTTCTGTGGTACCTGTTCTCACTCAAAAGTGCAGTTGAGATAGTATTATGAGGTAATAATAATTATACAGAACTTCATTAATTAATTAAGGCCCTAATTAATCAGCAAGCAACATGAGGTTGTATCAGCAGATGCTAAGAAACGTGAAATTCCTGTGACCGTGTAACTTCCCAGAGGAATGCCTCGGCCAGGCAGCGCCTGCATTGCACCACTCTTCTCTCCTGTTGCATAACAGGCCACCGGCATCCCGCTGTGATCTGCTCCGGCTGTTGGAGATTTCTCTTTGTCACTTCACCGCACTGAAAATCCAGTTTCTCGCTCCCCAGTGGTTCAGTTACTGCTCTTGGGAAGTGCTGGTGCTTCAGCTGGTTCTTACCTACGCGTTGCTTTTACACAGTGCTCCGTCACTGCATTGCAGTTTAGGAGTTTCTCTTTTATCAGTCTTTCAGTAACAAGTGGTAACAGAACTGTCTTTAATCATTGATGTGTAGAGTAGGTAGCCTCAGGAATAATCTCCACACGTCTCTATTTTAGCACTCCCCAAATGCTGGCTTGCTCCAGTGACCAGGGACCTGGGATACTTTTGAAATGCTTTTTCTAAAAACTACACTTCCTAATGTCCTGGTTAGAATTTGGAAGGGAAGTTTTCCAGGTTATCAGAGATGGAGAAGGAGGAAGAACATTCTCTGAATTGGTTTAAAGCTAAGAAGAGGTTTAGCTTTAGTCTGAGCTTCAGGAGAGACATTACTTTCACGTTTCCAGACAACTGGCTATCTCAACTATGTTTCTTTCTATCAGAACCTTAGAGCTGTCATTTACATTTTTACAGGTACTTAAGATGTTATGCGGTTAAACTGAGCACAATAATTCACCTTCAGTTGCAGTCATTTTCTCTCCCATAACAAGGCTCTCATAAATCTTTCCTAACAAAGTAAATAAATCTCTCAGTCCTCACCATGCACCATTATTAAATTTCAGTCCTTCTTTAAAACAAAGATGAATGCATTTAGTAACTGCAAATAACTAGAACTGCCTTCCTTTAAAATATTGTCTCCTTGTATAGAATTTGAACTAGAAAAATGCATTTACTTTTAAGAATTTGAACATTAATCATGTGGCAGAAGTGGCATAATATATATATATATGAAAGTTGACAGTAGAACGTAGCTGTATTTGACACATCTACAGACCAGCAAGAGTAGCCTATGAAAGGAGGAGAGAAATACAATGCAGCTTCATGATGAAATATGAAAGCACTCATGATGTATGCACACTGCTGACAGCCATTCTATGCCCTTGAGAATCTTTTGCAACAGAAGTGTTTAATTATTTGCATTAGTTTGGCAGTTCATTTATTTACAGCAAACACTTGTACAATTTCATTTTCATGTGTTTATTTCTGCTCGGGTCAATCAGGCTCCTCAGTTAGCCTTGCATGGACTCAGGTCCCTTTCTTGGTTGCATGACAGATACAACATTGGCATTTGTGTTCTTCTCCATGTGCAACTAAATGGTTATTCTAAGAAAATGCTGATTTTTTGTTTTTTAATGCTTATGGTTTTTCAAGTAGAGATTTTTTGGGGGTAAAGTGTTCGGCATTTTTAGTCTTCTTCTCCATTGTTATTTTTTTCATTTCATTTTTTTTCTGCTTCTACTTCAAAACTTCGATCTAGGACAGAAAATCTGTAGTTTTTGGTTTTCATTTATGAAGCAAGAAACCTTGTGTGGTAGACAATCATAGTTTAAAAAATCCCATTACTTTAGAATATAAAAAATCCTCTTGATTTAAAGATAAGTCCTCTTCGCTCTGTGTTTAGGGTAAAAAACATTATATTATTTTATGGCTTCTTCAAATTAGCAGATTTTTCAGAAAGTTAAAAAAATTATTAAGGTTGAAGATTGTAACTGAAATGAAGTAAGAAACCCCAACACAAGAGCACAGTTCTCTGATCTGATCCTTAGCACACAATGAAGTGGATGTAGAAGATTACCAGAGCAGAGTAGTACTGTACACATTTTGAGATGCAAATGACAGCCAAAATGATGGCAGCAGTGAATCAGCCTTGCTGTATCTAACCACTATTTTAGTAGACTAAACAATGTTTACAATTGTCTTTCTCCAAAGGAACAGTGCTTTTGGAAAGTGAATGAAATCTTAAAATACAGCTCGTCAAGAGGTACGAAAGATGTGCTTCTTGAAGGAAGTGGCATATTTACACATTTGCTTTTAAAAGTTGGGTCCAAAACTCACTGTCAAGTGTCTGTATCTTACCAGCAGTAATCACAGTATCTACTAAAACCTGCCTTCAGAACACCGTCAGCAACAAATTTTGTGTGCATGGTTCTTTCATGTGCAATGAAAGCCTACCGGTTATTGACTTCCAAGCCCTCACTGGTGCAAACACTTGCAGACAGAAGTAACTGCACACATATCCATTGGAGCTGCTGGCTTGCACACCTGTCTTCAGACATGGGGTGAAACTTTTTTATTTCCTCGTGTGTTGTGTTCTTTGTTTGTTTGTTTTTTTTTAATTGCTGCCTTAAAAAGGAGCATTTCACTTTGCAGTAAAGCACATAGCATATAGCGTCCTTCTGATATGATGGGGAATTAAGCATAGAACTAACCACAGAAGTTAAAAATGCAGCTGGTTTTATCTTAATCAAAACTGGTATTTGTTTATTTTTCATTTCCCATTTCAATAGTAAGGACTATATGCTGTGTGTCTGAATTGCAACTTGAGAAAAAAACCTCTTTACAATTTGACTGGTTTCTTTATGGATTAGTATAGGTATAACCAAGCTAAATTCAGAGTCTCTGCACTGGCTGGCATATGTATTTGTTTTTATGTTTAAAAAAAAAAAAAAAAAGAAAGAAGAGGAAGAGGAAGAAAAAAATCATTTTTGATTAATTTCCATGTTTTTAAGATTTACGATGAATCAAATAGAGTTATAAGGCTTGCTGGAACAAAAAAAAAAATCAACAGTACCTAAGCAATATGTTAGCTATAGTGATCCACACTATAAACCAAGTTCCAAATATCTACTATATCTATATATTGTAGTTATACCTCTATTGCAAATGCAGGGAGATTCTTTGTCACAGCCTAATTGGGTAGAAAAAGCTTTCCACTGAAAATTTTCAGCATACAATTGCTGTTATATGTATGTTGGTTTTATGATGCAGCTGTATATGGCACGTGCTGTTATCATCTACTGTACAGAAAACTTTATGGAAAGACCTGGAAATGTGACAAGAAAAGCTCTTCTTGTGCTTAGTTAAGCTTGCCAAAAGTTGCCATGTTGAGAATTTTCTTTCTTTTTCTGATGAAAAGAAAATTCATGTCACTGCAGTTGTGGTTAAGTGACAGAAATAGCTGAAGGTAAACAAATACACAGAGCAATTTTACTTTTTCTCCTGGGTTTTCACAAAATAGCGTGTCTCCCTTACAGTTAACACAAAACCACTCCAAGAACTCCATCACTCAGTAATTTAATACCCTTCTATGGCAGGTGATGTTGTTTTATGCCTTTTCTTGATTTCAGCTTTTACAGGTTTAATAATTTTCCATGAATAATCAGGAAAGACCATTTATATAAACGTCCACCCCTACCTGGTGACATTAGCAAAGCAAATTTTTGCCTGTTTGCCATGTCAAATGCTTGAGAACAGCATGCACACTCTTTATATCCATTTAAGCACTTAACAGAATGTTCGTGGATCGATTTTAGAGTGTCTTTTAAACCACTCAAATGAATTACATATGAGCATCGGAGCATTTGTGAGTTGTCCAAATGGGCATTGATCCTACATAATGACCTTGCTTCCACAAGGATCATTCTCTTTATTCCTTTACTTCTGTTTTTCTCTTTGGTTTGCCTAGCCAACATGTAACATATTACATTAAGATTCAGTCCCCTATCACCCAACGTGTCTTAAACATGTTTGTTGTAATAAAAGAAAGAAAATGGTACTCCACACCCTTGCCCTGAGTTCTGCATTAACATCATAATAGCATTATTTCTCATTCAAATCCATGTAAATGAGAACAGAGTCAGGTCGAGGGTTTTTTCTTTACTAAGGGTATTTTTCTATGAGTATATAAACAGCCTGGTGAACCTCACTAGGCCTGGGATCAGACCGCAGGCTGCTTAGCCATGCTAAATACCTGCAGAATACTTCATCTTTTAGCAAAGCCCAACACTTCATCATTGCATCTTAAAGCATCCCGCATGTAGTCTGCATCATGAAACACTGCTTCTTGAAATCTACAGAGTCCCTCCAGCAGGTTTCTCCATACTGTGCCAGCTTTGCACAAGCATGTCTGGGTGGGACGGGTGTCCCGCTCCTGCTGAGTGACAGTGGTGGCTGCAATCCCCTGGGGGAGGCCAGGAGTGGCCTTTCTGCCTCCTGCGAGGTCCTGCTGCTGCTTTCTGTAGTCTCCTGGGAGTGCTACCGAATACCAACACAAATATATACTCATTGTCAAGAAAGCAGCATGGATGTGTCTAATAAAAAATGTCAGAAGGCTATTAAGTGGCTGACAGAATTTAAGCAGTGGGCTGGAGAGCGGTGTGAAATCTTTATCACTGCTCTCTCGTGAAGTCGTTCTGGTGGCTGGTGATTTCTAGCTCATGAAAGAGCAGAATTGCTGCTGTTATCCTGATATATAGACAGGACTCAGAAGCTGCATTTTTTCTGCAGCTCTCAGTTTGCACTGTCAATCCAGGGGCTGTGTTTTTGTGTTATTAGTCAGATCCACATTTAGTTGCAGAGGCAAAATGTTGACTTAGGTTAATGCAATAGGCAGCACAGTTTCACCTACAAAATTACAGGTCTTTGTTAAAAATCAGTACTCCCCCAAGCACAACTCCTGTCAGTGGTCACTGAACATGACTGTGCTATCACCTCTTCCTGCTGTTATTCAGAGGGTGAGAAATGCATAGAAATATTTAGAAAGATCTTCTATGAGTTTACTGCAATGTGTAAGTTAAAACATGTCTAGATAGGACACAGAGCCAAATTAAACCCTATTAATTTACTATAGTATTAAAACATTTATTTAAATATGATTTTATGTGATATTGTCCTCAGAAAGAAATTCCCTTGAAGTAAATTTATTTTTCTTTGGTCAACTGAAACTTATTTAACTGAATTACAGTATCCACAGGAACTGAAGGCTGTGTTGAAGATAGCTTAAATTTGCATCTCCAGTTCAGTAATTCTACTTTGCCTTCCTGCTTATCTAGCCCTATGTAGACATGGCATCACAGCTGATAGAACAGAACCCAAAGGGGCTGACCTTGACAATGTGATGTAAAGCCTCTCTGTGTTGTCCCGCACCTGGTACTGCCTGTTCCTTTCACCTCGGCTGAATCACAATGATGTACATTGTAACAGGAGCTGATAGGGATCATTTATAACTGGGACTGTTTTTATACACATAAGACCAGAAGCAGCATGATAGGTACATTTATTGAAACTCAGGAAACAGGGTTGTTTGTTTAAAAAAAAAAAATCAGGCTTTTATGGAGCTGCATTTCTTTCAGTGGGTGGATGGGTGGCTAGATAGACAGCCTGGCCTTAGTGACCCAGAAGCTTTGTTCCTATGTTCCTGTGATATAGTTTGCTTCATGAAATTAAATAATCTTTAGCGTGTTTAGCAAATGTCCTAAGGTTGCTACGTTTGCAAGAGAAGGGGTCATAAAGCTAGTTATTAATTGAAATTGTGAGAACAGAACAAAAAAAAAAAAAAAAAAAAAAAAGGGGAAAAAAAGCCAAACCTCACTTGGATGTGAAGGGCAGCTTTTTGCTGGCCTTGCTGAGGGTTAGGGAACGTTCTTACTCTGCCACAGAGCTGCAGGGAAGGAGCACACATCTCTCCCTCCCTGTGCAGCCAAGAGTGCCCAGGCAGGTGTCAGCCTGGGGAATCAGACTCTGTCCTGCAGACCGTATGCACAGCATACAGGCAATGTGCAGAGCAACAGAGCAAAAGCCTTGACATTCTATGCTGCTATGCCCATGTATATCCAGACACTTATTTCTACATGCAGCGCTTGCAGGCTTGAATGCACCTGTGCTTTGCTTTCCTCTAAGATGATAATGTCCAATTGTAACAGAAATAACTGTTGAACCACTGAAGTTGGAGTTAAGTAACTGGGGAGCACACAGTGGAGAGAGCAAGGGAATATGAGAGCTGGCAAGTAAGACATGCCAATCAGCTTGGTATCCTTGTTCTCTGCTTTATTTTGGTTTATAAAACATTATGTTTTGCAAAATACATTATGTACTTTGTTTTTCTGTGCTGTCTTTCATCCAAGGGATCTCAGAGCACTTTACACACATTATTAATTAGGCCCCAAAACAACGCAGGAGGTAATTAAGTATTTATTGTTGTACAGATGCATGAGCTGAAAGAATCTGAGACACAGGGCCTCGTTTACATTAAGGCCTCCTTGGACTGCTCAATCAGCATAAAATGGCCTTAAAATAATTGTAAATTACGTTCTCAGGAAAGTTAGTGCTTCTTCATCCCTCCAAACAATGTAAAGAGAGAGTTTGTTCACAAGCCAGTTTGTGTGTCTGATCTTACATGTGAACTGGCAGCGCAGAACCTACTATCTTCTAACTTCATGTCTGGACATCTGGAAAGAGCCTGTTGCATAGGAAGTGCATGTGCTCCCAGCACCATTTACATCAACAGCTCCCTACTGCAGCATTTACCAGTTGCACATTTAATCACTGTCATGATTTCCCTGTGAATCTGGATTTCCTGTTTACCTAGTGCACATCCTCAGGAGGAAGCAGGAGTGTTCCTATCCTGGCTGCTCTGACTGGTGGCTCAGCTTCCTCTCCTGCAGAAGTGATTAGCATTTTTCAAAAAAATCCTTTTTCCTAAACAGACAAGTAGATCTTGTGCACAAGGAACAGTGATAACACATTGAAAACAACCTGGGCTACACATTTCAAATGAAGAACTGAATGTGAAACCTGGTGCAAAGTCACTTGAACTTAATAGGCCTGCTTCCCTCAGGGTGGAGCTCAGGTTCAAAATCTCCTCATCTTCTGAGGAACCCATGCTGATGTGTACCCATATTAGCTCCCATCCCCAATGTGTGGCACTCGGGGAAGGCAGAAAAATTCTGCTTGATGTAAAGGCTAACTGGCGCGCAATGTCAGCTTGTTCCACTCCTTCCACTTCCAGGGCTGGTGTCGTCACCGCTGACTCAGGCTCTGTGCTCCATGCTCGGTGGCACAGGCATCCCTGGAGGTTTCTTCTGGTGAGGAGAACTCTCTGTGTCAGATGCTGTTTAGAAATGCATGCAATTTCTCTTTGCTTTTCTGTCTGCGGTGATGATGTCAAGGTAGTGTTTTTAAGTTAATGAAGGTACCTTCTGCAGCTACTGTGGCAGTGGGGTGAGAAATACAGGCAGTGATTACTGCCAGTTGATTTTGTCCCTCAGCAAGAAGGCTGCAAATTTTAAATATGTACAGTTTAAATATGGGGAACACTCTGGACAAACATCAAAGTTGATTTGAATTTTGGGCATAAACCACCTGACAGCTTCCGTTTTCTGCTGTGCTATTTTAGCTTTTAGTAAGTATAGCAGCAGAATGCAACAAACAGCTGATATACAAACTACTAGACTCTACTTAATTTGATCTGACAAGAAGTTGCTGCTGCTCAGTTTAGTTTAGGAGTGAAACAGCTTTCTATTGATCCAAGTGTATATATAACGGAGTTTCAGCTTCTAAGCAGGAGGTGTTTCACATTTTCTCCCCTATGACCAAGATTTTAGACATTTATATCTCCCAAATTCTCTATGGCGTTTAAGTGAAACCATCTTTCTCATCACTGGACCATGGCAGGAACATGGAAATAAGATTGGAAAGGACTTTCTGGATTGTCAGGTCCAATTGTGTTTTTCTTGGGCAGCTATGCTATAAATGTCTCACATTTGCTTTGAGGCTGATTACTTTCCTTGCTCTGATAGAGATGTTGGTTCAGGAAACTCACTCCTTTCATGATTAGAAATCTCTTATGAGCAACCTCTGTATATTTGAAGCCAGTCTACACCAGTGTGTACTTGTACCAACTTTGTTGATTAGCCCAAACAGCAATTCCTCCTGCCTGGTGTTTCCCTGCAATGCATTCATGCCAAAAGTGGTCTTGCCTCCTGCTCGCCTGTCATTTTGCTTGGGATGCTGCACCAGCTTTTTATTTTTCTTTTTATAACTTACTCTGCAAAATATATTTTTATATATTTATATTTTTTTCTCCTTATTCTCTCTCATATTCCTTGTCTACACTTCCTTGAATTAGTATCTCTTGCTTGTGTATGGCCAGATGACCAGACTTGAATCCAGTAGTAACCAGGAAGTCTTTTTCATGCCGTGGATCACAGCATGGATACTAGCACATGAATTCAGAGCACTGGAACAAGCTGCCCAGAGAGATGGTGGAGTCTCCTTCTCTGGAGATATTCAAACCCACCTGGATTCTTTCTTGTGCAACCTATTCTAGGGAACCTGCTTTAGCAGAGGAGTTGGACTAGATGATTTCCTGAGGTCCCTTCCAGCTCCTGTGATTCAGTGAGAAGGCATAAATTAGCCCTTAGATTTTAGAAGAACTTTTTATTAGTCCCTGAGTGCTAGTATTCTATTTTACACTGGCAGAATCCACCTGATTTTTGTTGTTTCAGTCCTCAAATCATTATTCTTCTGGCATGATACTGCTGTCTTCCACACAAGATCTGCATCTCACCTTTAGTCATCTGCAAACTGAATTAGCGCACTCCCATTTTCTTATATTTCAATCCTTTCACAGGTCCTCAAGGAATTCTCCATGTGAAGTCCCTCCAGTCCCTCCAAAAGTTGCTTTCAGGGTGACCTGCAGTTTAATTACTTCTTATGCACTCTACATTTCGGTTCCATCTTCTCCGTCATAACCAGAAGTTGCATATGTGGTATCATGTCTTTGCTGTTCCTTGCTGAATTCCAGATTCTTCTCTGTAAATCATGAATTAACCTTTCCAAGAAAGACATTACTTAAATTTAGAATGTAAATCTTGCAAGTATTCCTTTAGTTTTAGGCAGGATTTTATAGTTTTTGTCTTTTCCTTCCCAAGAGGAAAAGAGACAAACCTTTATAATCCGCAAGAGAAGCAGCTGCCCAATACCCTTCTGAGACATAACTGATACTTTGGTTTAACACACATCATAGCACTTGTTAGCTTTTAGTGTACATTCCCTGTACATACTGCTCTTGGAAAACAGGTGGCTACTTTTATGGACAAAATAGAGACTCACAGCCCTAGCACAAGGAGTGTGTATAGTGGATGGATCACATCTGTGATGCTTTATACCCTGTTTCAGTATTGCCTTGTGAACTATTCCTGACTGAATTCACCACGCTCAGATAGGTCCCCTTGCTCAGAGCTAGCTACCACTGAGTAAAACTAACTGTGCCTGTCATGGACAGTGCTTGGAGACAGAGTCAGGGCATAAGTTTGAGCACCAGCCCATGACTGCTCCATTTCCTAGCAATCAGCTTGCTGCCTCATTTAAAGACCCTTCCAGCTCGTTTTCTGATGGGCTACTGGGGAGCAGCCCTCAGAGGTCCTTTGCTTAGCTTAGCTCCTGTGGTTCCGGCGTGGTACTCTAGTGGTCTGGGGACATAATTCCTATTTTATGTCTTTTGCATTCCAAGTGCCTGCAATGCTGTGAAGACTGTGCTTTTATAGGATGGTGCCAGGTGTGGATGACGTGTCCTGCAGTCTGGTGTGAGGGTGTGCAAGGGCACAGGGATTGCTCCTGAGAAACTGCCTCTGCAGGAGGGGACAAAGCATGGCATACCGAATGCCTGCATTATCTGCTTGGTGGATTTTAGAGAAAAATACCACAGCCACTGTGCCAGGGTGTTCTCTCACAGCCAACAGGAGTCACCCGGGAGTGAATGGGCAGGGGTGCGCTGTGGCCAGCCCTGGCTCAAAGAGGGAACGAGGCAAACTGGCACCGCCAGAGGTGGTATGCTTGCAACATTTCCCTGGCACATGCCATCCAGCTCAGGTGATGCCTGGAACACCTGATCGCTCCGAAATCTGTTATTCAGTGAAACCTGACCAGCTTGGTAATTTGGAAATTTACCTGATGCTATTACAGTATTTAGATCTTAAGAAAAGTATGTAAAGTATAACCCTTTGAGAACCACTCATTCTTTTGCCATTTCTATTAAGGAATAAAAGGAGGCATTTAATTCTGAAAAGCCAACAGGGCCGTGATAATTTATTTTAAATTTAGACAAAACCACTTTTTGTCTTTGTAAATGAGTATTTTAAATCTGTGCACATCGGAATTCTGTAACTGTTTCTTTCAATTAGAAATAATAAGGTTGAAGAGGCAACCTCAATGAAACCATAGAGGTAGGCAAAGAAATTCTTTTCAGCTAAGCAAGACGGAAAAGTCTAAAGGTTGCATTAGAGGTTTAAAGGGTACAGTGAGAATCCCCAGCACACATTTTAATTCGCATTTAATATCTGCGCTCTTCTGAGTGAAATCCCTGTTGCTTATGAAAAGCTGTGGTTTAACAACTGTCTGGTGGCCATAGTCTTAAGGCAGAAGGTCAAAAAAGTCCATTACAGAGAGAATAATTAAGGGTCTGGTCCTCAGCTTGGTTAATTTGATGCAGTTCCTCTGAGGTTAATGGAGCTTGGCTGATTTACATGAGCTGATAACTTACATTCAGCTCCGTGATTTTAGTGAGAAAATCATTCTCTTCCCCTTTAAAAGCCAAACGCCAATTACTTGCTAAGAAGTATTTCATATCCATTTAGGAAATATTCCACAATGAGCAAACAAATGCACAAAGAAACTTAATGGTATTAATCACCTATAGGCACCAAGCAAGAGGGAGTGACAGAGATAAAGGTGAAGCCTGCACAACTTTTAAGGTGTCTGTAGGGTGTACTTTTTCTGCACTTGTTTTTGGTGAGTTGAATAACATGGTGCAAGATATATGGGGCTGCTGCTAATCCTCTGTGTGTACCTTATGTCAACTGATTGTCATTATGCTACCGTAATATGCAATATTCTCATATAAACTAAATGCAGATAATGTCTGTGTACAATTTCTCCAATACCAATTGGAAAAACAAAGTCTCATGGAAGATCAGTCTGGATGTTCGAAGATGTTGCACTATATTATTCCAAATATCATGATACTTAACATCTCATTTGCTGAATAATGCTCGAGTTGTTAATAATGTATGGGATTACCATAAATCCACTAACAGGTAGTATCTATGAGAGCTGCTGAATGAATTGAAAAGTAGGATAATTCGAATATAAGCATGCATTAGGAAAGGATTTAAGAACAAACTGTCTCAGTATTTTTTGCCACTCTTTGATGGAAGTAGCTTCTTGTTCAGTAAGAAGCATTCAAAGTTACTCTTTCTTAACAATGATTGCCAAATCTAGATGACCAGGTAATGGTCTTCTATGAGAACTGATGGGTTTGTGAGCAAAGCATCAAAGAATTTTTCTCCACTCTTTTTGCTATACACTTAATAAGTGCGAACAGACTTAACTCTCCTATATCCAAATTACCCAACAGTAATTTGCAAACAACGTAGGATTGAAAATGCTTTCTTTTGAAAAATGAAACTATTACCTGGTGGCCAGGTTAGGGGGCAACCTAAACCACTTAAAGTGCAACATGGAGCAGCAAGAACTGCTGCCTGAATTCTGACAAGAGACTGTTTTCCCTTAGCAGTAGGAGTATTGCATACACCACAGATCTCCTTTTCCTCTCCTGCACACTGCAAAGACATCACTCCAAGGAAAGTATTGTCATGGTCATTGTTTTCCCAGATCGTTGACAGCCAAGACCAAGAATGAGACCTGTCCCTGTGTATGCTGTAGAAAGCCTGAACTCTGGTGTCTCAACTTTCCCATGTTTGCTTGAATCCAAATTTTCTGTAGATCAGTTTGTATATAAAAAACAAATAAGGGAATTTAGAGTACAGTCAAGGATTGCTGAATAACCAAGCAAAGCAGGGAACTGTTAAACAGATTTGTTTCCACATTTTATTCATTTTAGTCCTACCAAAATAAAATGTCTATGCTATTTTGTCTAATGCATCTTCAGTAGAAACATTATGTTACATTTAAAGCTTTTGAAGTTTGGATCAAGAGAAAACACTAACAGCTATATCATAGTCTGAATTTACAGCACAGGAAGACAGAAAATGAGGTAGTAACTGAATTTGACAGAAGAATCCTAGAGACAATTCATACAGAGCTCCATAATACTGTTTTTCAGGAAACACCGATAATTCAGATTTACTCAGATGGAGTAATTCTTTGGATTGTACAAGGGGTGCAAAAGATGATTTCTCCAATGGCAAACATATAATTTATGAAACTGCAATATTTTCATTGTCATTCCACTTCAGAGTCTTGAAGTGGAAAAAAGCACAAATGTGCAGTATTGTTTTGGGAAATTATAGACTGGGAGGAGGACAATCTGATCTAACGGAAACACAGGAGATTTTCTGCATGCATTCTTCCAAGTGAGATTGCTTGAGAACTGAGAAGTTAAGTTTCACAGTTGTCAAGTAAAGCATTTAACAGGTTTCTTCAGACATTTTTCTTAGAAGTATTTTTTATTTATTAGCTATATCTGTATTTATTTACAAGTTTTATTTATCTTGCTTTATCTTATGGCATGATAAAGGTGGGACTACTGTCTGTGGGCTACAGTCCTGCTTGCTCCCATCAGTGAGGCACAGACTTGCCCACCTGTAGATGACACAGTACAGCCATGCAGATCCTGACTGCTGACGTCCCTAACCCTGCGTGCTTTGGCAAATGCTTCTGTTATATTTTTTTCAGGATTTCTAAAGCATTAACAGGAACTGAGTTCTACTCAGTGGACTTCTAACTAATAATACATGGATATAAATGGATATCTTGCAAGTCTAAAGGATTTTATCTGGGGGAGAAAATACCAAATTCTTGTACACATGGACAGAATAATCTACTAGAGACCACTGGCCCAATGCACAGCTGGAGCAGTCATTAAGAAATTCAATCAGTGTTGTATGTATTGCACACTCTGAAATTACAGATATTAGCAATTTATAGCATCTAAGTCTTTTTCAACTCTGTCTCTATAAGAAGGTCAAACAAGCCTATATAATCCATGAATAGCAGAAAAATATTATTGTAAAATTTTATAGCCTATCATTAAAATTAATCAGGCCATTTTAGTTACTCAAGTCCATTTTGCAAGAAATAGGTGATGAAGTGTCAGGATCCTGTGTTTCTGATGATGTCAAGGAGAAGGAAAATACCTGAGTAATGGTTAAGAAATTGCTTCTTTAAAAGATAATGCTCTGACTTTCTACTGTGACAGCTTAATAGCCTCTAACTGATGCAACAGAAAGCACTCACAGACCTAGAGCAAAGACACACACACACAGACACCATACTGCCTACTGCAGAAAGCAGTCTTCCTAGAAAAAAAAAAAAAAAAAAAGAAAAAAAAGATCATCAAACATCAGCACTTAAGTATCAACACTCTTGTTGCTGTTTCAAATTCTTATTCGTTCCTTGAATGTAACAGTCTTTGCTTGGAGCAATGTTCTCACAGCACCAAGTGTGTGTGTGACTGCAGCCCTGTAGTGACTCCACCTTCTGTCAGATGCAAAGCAGACTTACAGTTTCTCTGGACAAATTTAATTTTCAAAGTAATGATCTCTTCTTCTTGGTCTGAGTGAGTGGGAAGAGATTTGGTGGAATAAACTGTTTGGTCCTATTAATTATGTTTCACTACACACCATATTCAGGAAACAGTTTTCTGGACCACTTTGATCATTCAGGCTTGGGACAATGGTTCCTCCCACCTCTTGAGTCCTTGTGGAGTTCTCTCCTCAGAGATTTAGTTTTATTCAACAGAAGGACTTTTTGCATCAAGCTTCAGAACTTTTCCTACAGCGTTCTTTATTTCTGAGAGTTCTGACTTCCCTTCTCTCGACATCTAGCATTGCGATCATTAAATACTAGGATGCTGTTTAGATTTGTGCAGCCCAATCTTTCAGCATAATAACAGCACTAGGGGCAGCTCCAACAGGAACTGCTATCAAGTCAGTGCAGGTCTTTTTAATATCATGTGAACTAAATCTAACTCTTACCCTCCAGCCATGAGTTAGCCTGGTTAGACATAGTGGTTCCAGCTGGGTCACCTAACGGTAAGTATCCTGTCAAATGCGTAACTGGAAAGGCTCCAGCATGCTTGAAGTCTCTCTTTCGCTACATATTCCTTTAAAATATCATTAGCTTTTAGAATTTTCATCAACGAATCTCTGTGTGCACTGTCTTAATTATAGACTGTTTCTCTTCTTTTTTTGGTTCATTTGAATGCAAATCCTGTTCCTCACTGCAGAACAATGGAAATGTCCACAGCCCTCACTTCCTCAGATCAGGGTTCAGATTTTAGGAATCAAAAGAAAAGAGCTCTGCCAAGCCTGGGGAAAATTAGAGTACTTAAAATGCCTTTGAATTGCAATACTTCACATGCAATGTAATGTTAATAGCACTGTGCAGTAATTAGGAATCAGTTGTGTGTGTATGCTGTGCCCTACCACATACAATATGTCAGCTATTAATTGGATGCTGTTTTCATTTATGGAAAAAATCCTCTGTCCTATGTGCTGAAATAATCTCCAAATACTTTGAAAGAAACCAACTATATTCATAACCATTGTTACTAAGCCCTCAAAAGGAGCACTTCTGATAAAGACACAGTGCTGGCAACAGATCTGCTTCAGGTGGAAGTAGGTCAGCAAGAAATTGCTAAGTCAATAGTTGAAATAATTGAATAGTTTAAACCAGAGGACAATAATTGAAAGATTCAATCTTCTGAATCTATGTACTGTAAGAGTGTCTGCGTGACTATGAAATGACAAAGGCTATTACGTGGGACATCCTCCTTCCCGAAAGACATGAGATCAGAAACTGTATCATCCAAAAGAGAGAGAGATTTATAAGGGATTTTCTTAATGAATGTCAGCATAAACAGACGGCCAAGCTTCCTACCCTTACACATACCTTAGGCACCCTGAGATTTATATTGTTTTTTAATGGAGAGGTAGTGCTTATTAATTTTGGTCAGGCAGGCCTGTTTTCTACATGTTTTTTTTTTAACTTAAGTGTCCTTTGTATTCCTAGATAGGTTGGTAATTCATGTATCAGGAAGAAAGTTGAAGAGAATACTAATATAATTTGGTTTTCTTATTTCAATTCTCACATTTTACGAATATCCATATAGTCAAACATTTTTCTTATTGTCTCTGTATTATGTCATGTATAGTATGTTTCAGCCAACCTGGGCTCCAGAGGGAGAAACAGTAATGAGTCCAAGTGGAAAGTAGTCCCTTCTATGGTGAGCATTTAAGCTGATGCTGTATTGCTCTCCGGATTAATGGGGGCTCTTTGGTCCAGCAGTCAGTGAGAAGCTGAATATGGTGGGCTCCAGGTCAGACCTTCCAAGGGCAGAAAATCTCACCAGAAGGTTCAGACACAGTTACAAAGACCATGAAGAATAAGCATCCTCTCTGGCATGCTTATTTACTGACAGCGTAGAAATGAATCAGTCTTCCTGCTGCATGTTGACAGTTAGGAATAAGGGCAACATGAGGCAAATTAGGGAACCTGTTGATTTCCGAGTGTTGTTAACAACTTGTGACCATGTGCTGCGTTTTTATACACTTCAGTGGTGTCCTTGCCTTTCCGCTAAATTGGCTCCAGAGAGCAAAATCAAATGTTTTAACTGGTTTGTATGGCCCAGAGGGCTGCCCTTCATGATTATATTGGGCTAAATCTTCCCGTGTTTTGATAACTAGCCATTAGCAAATGGTTACAATAGATGAACTAGGACCACGAATGTATTGGATATTGATACCATAAGACAGATAACAGTGTTTAAAACACAAATCTTCTAAGCTAAAACAAATTATGCTACCAAGATTATATTCAACATTTGTTTTCCATAACAAATGGAAGCAAAAAAACCTTTTCCATAAGAGTAATTCCTTCCTCAAACTTAAAAATATCAAGTTATAATAGTGGGAAAATAACATGTGCAGCTAGCATATTGTGATTATATTCAATTAAAGCTTTTTTTCTCCACTTTCCAAACCATAGTAAAAAGAAATTTGTTCTATTTTTGCCAGCAGTGCAGACAGAACAGTCAAAGTGAATTAGTTTTCGCTGATTTTCACAGTCATCTGTAAACAAGATTTATTAAAATAATTAAATGAGGATTTTGTAATTTGTACAGCATTTAACTCAGAATTTGGAAGTGTTAAAAGTATTAATATACTTAGAATTGATTTGTCTTTAAATTAGAAAAGACTTGCAGATATTGCTGTTTCCTAATGGAATCATAATCAATTCTAAACCATTGGGTTCGTGCTTATTTTTGGAGATTGTACATTTGAGGGAAGAACTGTGACATTGCTCTAGAGAGAAAAACAACCTGAAAAAGTCAGCATGCGTGGGAATGCCACACACAAGGCTCATGACAAATAACTTCTTCCATTTTTCTGTCCTAACTAAAGATTTCAGTGTTAAAGTGCAGAAGTTACACAGGATGCTGTCCAAAAATGCTGGGCTCCCACCTCTAGGCTCCAGGCATTGGGATGTTTGAGGAACCGCTCTGTCAAATGTTGCCTGACATCAGAACCTCCTAACACTTTTTCTCTTAACAAATCCCTGGTTCTTATACATTTGTTACTAATGTTTCAAAACCTGCCCTGTGACCCGTATGGTTTCACCAGGAGAACACTGCTCACTTGGCATCTTCCCATCTAAACACTGAGGAGCACTGAGATCCATCCGCTGCTGAGCGCTGTGGCTGCGGTCTGCAGGGGGTTACTCCTCTCCTTATAGGCACGAGGGAAACCACCACTGTCCCTCTTTTCAAGCCAGGAGGCTGCAGAGATGAAAAAGCAGCAAAATGCAGCAACTCAATCTGCATCTGCTGGACTGGAGTGCCGGGCATGCAGGGGATACAAACTGGGGCTCGTTTTCCCCCCAGGCCGTGGCAGCCTCATGCATCTGTCTTACGGCTGCAGACCTTGGCTGCTTTTGAAGCCCTGCCTCTGATGAACCCATCCCTTCTGCCTGCTTGGTGCAAGAGTCTGCCCATAGCCAGGGCTATTCTTTGGGCAGTGAGAGGAGTGAGAGGTTGATTTAGTTTGGATTTCTTGGTTGATTTTTTTTTCCACTTTACTCTATTACATCATTCGTTGTAAATACATCAGCCTAACATCAAATGGAGTAACTATTGACTGGAGACTGTGGCTCCTCTGAGAAAAATCTATTGCTTTGAGAATGACATAATGGGCATAAAAATATTATCTGAAGTCATGTAATAACAAATTAAGGTGACTGTTGCTAATTCCTCCATGTATGTATTCAACTCTGAAAGCATCTTGTTTAGCAATTTTTTCTGATTTCTTTTTTCACTCCCAATAATACTGGCATCATTATCTTCCTTTTACTGTGCTCTGACCATCTCACCCTTTTCTGTCTTTCCTTAACTCCCCACCTCATGTTGTTTCATATTCAAGGTTATCAGTAATTAAAATGTCTGCAACATTTATATTGAACTTGGGCAAATTGACGATGTAATTCTAGAAAGTCAAACGACTGTCTACTTTGCATTCTCTAATGGTCAAGCAAGTAGAGAACAATATTGGTAAATTTCTATTTAGTAAGTAAATAGCTAAATAGCTGAGATTGTTCTGTCACCAACGGTTGTATTCATCATGCTGTCTCCATTGCTGAAGAACAGAGGAAGCTGCACTTTTTAAAAAAGAATTTTTAAATATATGGAGCGGAACTGCTGAAAGGCACTCAGAACCACATGGAGCAATTGCTTCCCTGCTGAAAAAAATATTGGCTACTTTACTACTCATTATTTTACAGATTGCTTTATTACCATGGTTAAGAGAACAGGACCTGGTGCATAATGTATATTTTTAATGCTGTAATTATTTTGTGTTGTTCTTCATTTTACTGTCTGTGCAGCCTCTTTAGAAGTGGAATATTTTCATGAGCAACCACATCTGCTCAGTAGCTTTGCCTAAAGATCTGGGTGGGATCAGCCTGCCTGATGTAGCTTAGCTGCTTCTCCTGGAGTGTCCAGGTAATCTTGGTGTATGCATGTATCAAAAATTCTAAGTATTTTTAAGTCCATATGTTTTCCATTATTGAGCACAGAAAAGTAAAATTCAATATAATACCTTACATTATTTTAAGAATACAAGAGAATTTCATTCATTCTTGTGATCAAGGGGACTGGAACTGCTTTATACTTTCTTTCATATAACAGTGACATTTGTTTATTTTATTTCCTTGATAAGCATTCAAACCTTTATAAGCACACGTGATGTACTTGAATGTCAGTGTGAGTGACGCGGAGTTCAGTGCTGCCCCTTTCCGTCTCCCCCCTCATGCCAGCTGGGGTCACACCTTGAGGGTGGCCCCGACATGAGCTCAGGCCTGTGCAATGTCAGTGCCCCTCCTGAGGGCTCTCCCCATTAACTGCTGACTGACAGCCTCTTTTAGTTTTACTCTTCCTAATTCCAATTTTTTTTCAACATTATTGGAAAATAATGTTTAATTCTAAGGGTTTAATTGCATATCTTTGAAAAAAAAAAAAAAGAAGGCAACTTAAGAAGGTAAAAAAATTGTGAAGGTAAAAGAAAGAAGGTAAATTATATTTGTGCTAATTCTTTTTTTCCTCAGGGGACCTGCAGAAAAGCCCACTGAAATCAGCGTAACTAACCCCACCAGCTTCCCTGGGCTTTAATTGTATGCCAGATTTTAAAAAAAACAACCTGTATAGTGATGAGCTAAAGCTATGGGCAGGCATTCCTCGAGCTGTGCAGAGCAGGCATGGACCTACTTCAGCCTGGTTCTCTGGACAGGAGTGATACGGTACACAGCTACTGTACTGGTGCCCAGGCAATACAACAGTGTGTGAGTTTCATGCAAAGACTGCACTCCTGACTGTCCAGGAAAGTTGGATTGTACCAAAATTCAGATAATTATCAGGCAATACACTGTGATGCATATAGAAAAGCTCTTTTTTCCCTCTTACATTCACATCTGCCTTATTATTAGCCCTAAACCTGGATTTTGTCTCCATAGACTATATGCTATGCATTATTAATTAAATATTGGCCTGATCAATCTCAAAGTTACATCACAGCATAATAGCTGTGGTTTCATAAGTCTTTTTGTGGCTGCCATGTGACTGTAACAATGGCAGATCAACTTTATGAGGAGGGTTAAAAAAATGAGACAAGCACATAACCCAGGTCAAAATCTGTGGTGGTTACAAAGCCATCATTTTAGACATCTAGCATATTTGTTCCAAAAACACTCCTGTTCCAAATCAGAGCTTTAAAGACTCTCTTTTCTCTAGAGAAAGAGCCCATACCTACAGCCAAGCTGGGTATTTAAAGTTGCTCAGTGCTTTTAAGTTGTAAACAAAATTACTAGCTTTCCTTCAGTGTAACTTAGAATGTGTCTTTATTTTAAAATAATTAAACGCATATGTAGCAGTGACATTATACATTGAATATAAAAAATACCAGTTTCTTTGCAGAAAATTTCCTCCTTAATGATTGCTAGATGTGTAAATAATGACAAATCTTAGTTGTGCATAAGCTGGAAAAGGTGTGCCTTTGCTACAGAATAACTGAACAGTGAACCCTTCAGGAAAATGCCCAAAGCATGGATCATTTCTGCTGCAAAACAAATAGATGCTCCCCTGCTACAAGTGACCCTTCTCCAGTGATGTTATAACACATAAAAACTTTAATATGTTAGCCCTGCAATAAAAAAGTCATATTTGAGTGAAGACAAGGTCTGTGAAGCCAAGTCATTTTGCTCTCTAACGACATACGCATAACTGTTTTTAGAGCATACTAAAATTATACGAGCACAAGCCTCTGCCCATTTTCCATCCCTGTTTCCATTATCTGCAAAATAGGAATATATCTGAAGTTAAGGGGAATATTTTGTATAAAGTACCAATTGTTTTTATTGTTAAGTATGGTATTTGTTTTATTTTCCCATTTTCGGTACTCAGAGGTAATACAACTTAGGATTCCCAGCATATTTTAAAATTTAAATTTGCCAAGAAATACTGAGGAGAGGATCTCAAAACAGTCAAGAAAAGGACCCAGTTACGTGGTTATATAAAATTTAGAGGATATGGGTTACACCCCACCATTCCTCAGATTTTCTGTATTTCTTGGTTTTAGTCCTACCCAAAATATGCATTTCATGCTATTTTGGCTCCCATCTCTGATACTAAAATGGCAAAATGAGTTGTGGGGGTGGGAGGAAAAAATGAAAAACGCGGATAAGCTGTAAGAATCTTAATACTGCAACCAAATTTTGGGCTGAGCCCACTTCAGTTTGGAGGCTACCATGCAGGTCAACTATTTCATTTAGGACAACTCTCTCCGCGCTAATCGGAAGTGGCTTTCTGGTGCCAGGAATTACACTACTTCTCCAGAAACTGAGCATGTGTGGGTTCGGCTCCTGGCAAGGACAATTTTTAGCATTCAGATAGTGTGGTGCCCTAGAAATAACTACGGTAGACAGACAGAAAGAATGAGTGAGGTTAGCACGCTAGTCACAGTTACAATACTGAGTCATGTGTATATATTTATTTCACTGTTGATTGCCAAAGGCAATGCAAGAGTTTGAGACTGGGTCATGCTGCGCAAAGGACATCTGCAATATTGCTCTGAGAACGGCGCTGTCTTGTCAAAGCCAAAATAAGAGACATAAAAAGGACAGAGCTCCAACTTTAGAAACACAGATACAGTGGGCTTTCTAATGACAGGAAATTCATTTGACTTTTATTTTATATTGGATTACATTAAACAGAAATCGTTTATAAACTGTCTAGTGTTGATGTCTCTAAACCAGATGAAACGATCTGTCCTTCAGCTACAAGCTCCTCAAACAGGGACAGTCTTTTCTGCATGTTTTGGAAACCATGTAGTGAACAGTTTGCATTCAGAGTGGAAATGATAAAACTAGGATGAAGATTCCAGAAATTCCACTGGGGAGGGTGCTTGCAAGGATTAAAAAAATCTGTAAATACTCTAATGCTTCTCCAACAGCGTGCAGCTATTCCAGTGCTTAAGTCGGGTTTAGTGGGGTTTGCGGGAGGCTGCAAAATGCTGATTTGATAATGACCTGCAATGATTACATGGAATTTCTTTGTAGCTGTTAGGAAGATTTGTTATCTAACCACTGTACCTTGGAGCACCTGTACAGGAGGCTGAAGACATAAATACTGATTTTTGTCAGCCAATGCAGATTCTTATTTGAATCAGTCTGTTTGGGTAAGAATGAAAAACTAAATAATAACATTTTTTCTCACAAGAAGAGGCAGCTGAGACACCCACTATTAGTGCAGCATTCATTATCTGTTTGTTTTGGAGCAGTTATTTCTTTCCTTGCTCTACTTAAAAGCATTTTCAATCTGTTGTTGTTACTTATCCTAATACCAGAAAAAGTATTGTCAGAGCAATTAGGAGTCCTGAGCCATTTCAAAGCCTCATTACATTTAGTTTTGTAATGTCTTCTGCAAGAGTTTGCCATCCAGCCACAGTTTAGTATCCACTAAAAGTTAGTGGAAGAAATGGAACTGCTCACAGAGAAGAGAAACCTCAGGGCAAGGAGAGCATCGTGTGATTCTCTGCGCAGCTGTTTGGTGAGATGAAGTTTGTTGAAGCTCCCAAATATTTACTGCATCGAACAAAATCATGTACTTCTGGGAGGTAATCTCAGAGAGAGCATTGCTGCCTGACAGATTAATTCTTGCGTAGAGTGGCAGACGACGTGCCACAGCCTTTTTGTTTCAAAGTGTTGCTACAGTGCAGCCTACACGCTAATGCTATTGCCTTTCAGTGCGCTTTTCAAGAGGTTTTTTGCTCACTTCTCCAATTCTGATAGGAGCATTCCATTGTAATCGTGATCTCAATCAATATGATAGAATTGGGAAAGGCTTGCCGTGCAGAGATCTGCACTGGTATTGAATGCTCACAACACTTACAGTGAATTCATTTCTTCATACCTCCTGTCTCCCTGCAGCCAGAACTCTATTGCTCCTGCAAAATTAATCCAGCAGCACGTAACTCATTTCAGATGAAGAACCCACTTAATTTTCAGCTGAACTCCTGGCACTTCACAAGGAACCATTCCACCACCGGGCGCCCGCTGGTGCGCATCGCTGCCCTGGGAGGCGGCCAGCCAGCAGCCGGAGCGGGACCAGCCCGCTGCCGCCGTCCCCATGGCAACCACACATCACATCGCCATGGCAACATGCCGCACCACGCTGGCTGGAGCCCGTGCCCAAACCCATGCAGCAATCGCGCTTGTAAAAGCACTTGGAAATTGCTAAAACATGTTGTGGAAAAGAAAAAGAAAAGAAAAGGCAGCGCTGAAAAGCATTGCCATTTCTGCTGAATAACACACAAGATGGATGGCCACAGAGATGACAGTGTTTTCGTCTTCAGTGTTGCATTTGTGAGGGAAATGGCTTTGTGATGATCAGTTCCTATACTTGTACGATGGGATAAAAATAGGGCACGTGTGTAGCGCATATGTGTAGAAATTACGAGTAAAAAATATGTGTGTACGTCACTGTGGAAATAGATAATGTATCCATAAATATGAGCACATAATACACTGTCTCTCATGCTTTTGATTTAGAATAAGCAACTGAAAAAATTTAGCATGGGATAGAGTGGTTTATCTTTATACATAACCTGTCTCTCTTTTGTGTCTGTTCCTATGTGTGTTTGAGTGCATGTATGTATCTGCTTCTTTCCATTGTCTGTTTTAAAGGGCTATTAGTTCTTAATCAGTAATCTTAAAATACAACTTGCATGTTGCAGTGCACAACATATTTATATTCCATTTTGCTCTTCGAGTTGCTACTAGGCTATTTCTTGTCATCACCTCGTTGCACAGGTGCTATTCCTGCACCGCAGAGGGAAAAGAGACATGAGTGAGTGTTGCAGAGAGCAGGAAGGCAGGGTTTGGACCCCCCTCCTCCAGGGGGGCAGGGGAAGCACACAGGGCCCAGGAGTGCCCCAGACAGAGGGGCTTTCTCCTGCTTTCTGCTCCAGAGGAGCTGGGCCTGCAGTCAGTTTGACAAAGGTATATTGTCAAGTGCATGTTAGGGGATTATGCAGGAAGCTGGAAATGGAAGACTGAAATTACAGCCTGTTTAAATCCTAACCTGTAATTCAATTTGACTATACCTCAGTGGTTTCAGCAGTCAGAACTCAGAGGGCATAATTTAAAGGTAGTTTGTAAATGAGAGTAAAATGTGTTTTCGAACTGCCGCGCAGACCCGCGGGCTGGCTGCGAGGGCGGCTGCACGCACCGGCCCTGGGCATCACCCCAGCCTGGCACTGCCCCAGCACCGCTCGGGATCCCAGGGCAGCTCGACCAGTTCTCCCTCAGAGTGCTGACCCTGCTACCCTCTGTGCTGGGTGGGAGGATTCCTTACAGAAGGGACTCATTTAAAATTCTGAGAAAAATCATGAGACTCACAGCCATAGATAGAATACAACACAAAATACACCTTTGAAGATCCATTTTAACCATTCCAATTCCAACTCCAAAGTGGCTTGCTTTAATACTTCAGATACAGCTTCATGTCGCTAGGAATGAGCTGTTATGGCTTATATATGTTTCCTAAGGAACTACAAGTTCTGAATTTTTGAAAACTTCTACCCCACTGCACACAGGTTTCTTCTGGGTAACCATTGTTGTTACTTCATCTTCTCCTCTTTGCTTTTATTTATTTATTTATGTATTCATTCATTTGTATTTACTTCTCCTTGCTAATCAGCAGTTGTGTGTTCAGATAGCATTTTAAAAATATTTTCCTGTTACTTTCAAAACATGCAGTCCAGTGTCCTATTGTTTTAGCTAAGGCACTATGTAACTAAATGGATGTATTCAGACCAAACAGAGGCTGCAAATAATCAGGAAGGGCTAAAAGGTATTTGGACCTGAAAATATTACTCAACAAGTCCCATGCACAGCTACAAGCCATGATGTTTCCTTAATTTTTCCAATTTTTCCTTAATTTTTTAGGTCTATTGCTATTCTTTCTGTGTGGTCTCTGGATGTTATCAGATAGTACTCTTGACCTTGGTCAATGTTTGGCATGAACCTCCTTTGTTTCTCAGAGTTCACAGTGCTAAATTTTGATACTAAGTGATCAAAATGGTTAATTGGGATCATGTGCCAGTTTTTTAGCGAATAATGATTACACACATCTGCTATAGGTAATATATCTTTCCCATGTTATGCAAAAATGATTGCCACTCCATTGCTGTCACTAAAAAAGTTCTGTCTGAAGCTGTGGATGTTCTGACAGTATTTCAAAATCCTTTTGGGGTTTCTCAATTATATATGCATGTATTCTGACAAGTAATAGGGTCTGTGTCTCCTTTTTTTCTTTTTTTTTTTTTTTTTTTGATACATTTGGCTCTCAGCTATGTTAGTTGAAGATTGTTACTAAGTGCTCGGTCTGCAACATGTTTAATATTGGGTAGTAAGAGATGAACTGATCCGTTAGGACTTGATCCTATGCCTTGACCTCTTAGGATTTGGTCCACAAAAGTTTTCTCACTGATTCCAGTACAAGAAAGATCAAAGACCATAGTGCATGACTGTAGAAATATTTTGTATTTATTATCATCCTATTTACAAATAGGATAATATTATCCTATTTACAAATGCTAAATACTACTTAGAAACCTAAGCTTTACCAAGACCAAAGAAGGACTTGTATGACAGTACCCAGTGAATGGTGCCAGCAAAGCTACATCCCCTATGGATGTGGCTATAGCAGCAGCTGTCGTACGGGTGGTTGTACTCATGATGGCTTTACTGTATCTGTACAGAGCCACGCACACAAGTAAAACAGTCCCTACTCCTAAAATAAGAGTTTTGCTCTTATCAGCTATTAACTCTCAGCACATTTCTGGCTGGTGTCAGTGGGCTACAATAACAGTGGAATTCCTGTCGCTTTCAGACTGGAACCACATTTGATCACAGCCATTCAGGAATATTTACACCTGCTAGTAATCCTTTGGAGGATATTTAACCTTACTATACAACACCACTTATTAACATTAATTAGTGTTTAGGTTTTATCTTCACAGGAGGTATATCACATACGATTATTAACTGAGTACCTGCTTTTGAACTAAATGATTCAGAAGTATTGAAAACGCTTGTAACCAGTGATTTGCAGAAGTTTTGTTTTTTTTTTTTTAATTGAACTATTTCAGAAATCTAAAATACAGCATACAGACCAGGCAACCTTAGTAGTGTTATCAGAAAAGTGTTAGGGTTTTAGTTTGGTATTGAAAGTCAGTTTAGCAGCCTTTTAACTTGTTCAAAGCAGTTGTGAAGTGATTGCTTTTGAAAATGCTGCTTTCAGGACTCTACATAACCTCCTGATATCTGAGTAAATTCCAGAAATACATGTGCATGATGATGCATCATATAGTAGACCACAATACATTATGTGTGTCTGTGTAGACACACATGGTTTTTGTGTGACACACAGGGCCACCATACTTCTTCCACATAAATTCTGTACAAATCATCACAGTTCTGCTAGAGCTTGGGAAGTCCTTGAACCTGGCAGCAAAAGGTTGTGGTTACTGCAGGGTTTTTCCTTTGGTGCTTGGTCTTTTGAGCTGGCTGTTGAGCCAGCAGTTAGTCCCAGTGGAAGGAAGGCTGTCTGTGACCCTCTCCCTGTCCTACACAAAGCACTGTTCAAGGTGGAGGAGCCTGTGCAAGGAGTGCTGCCTTCTGCTGTTGAACCAGGTGATCTGGATGGGTAACAGTGTCCATAATCTCAAAGCAGACACTTACTTCAGAGAACTAATTCCTAGCAGCTCTGGTTGGTGCACCATACCAATAACATGACGAGAGACCAGTTGCACAGCCCTCTTCAGACTACAACTGTATCCAGCCCTGAAAATACTATTTTGACCTTTGGTTCCTCTTTCCCAACTGGATTTCCCAACTGTTCAAGATGAGCCCCCGGATTTCTCAAACTTGCGGGCAGTGCACATAGTGAGGCTTCAAATTCTGACTCAAGGAAGAGCACAACTTGCTGGGCATTTGCGTGCTTGAGTACCTCAAGGGGACAGGGCAGCCCCAGCAGTGCCTGAGCACACGGCCTGCAGGTTAGCTTCTAGAGCTCAGGGAGAAGAGAAAGTCCGGTGGGCCGGAGGCAGAGCGTGGTAAGGCCCTGGCTGCTCTGCTCCAGAGCCGGCTGCTTTCAGAGCAGCATAGACCTGGCTAACATGCGGCACTGGCCTCCAGGCTGCTGCTTTCCTGAGAGAAGGCTCTATGGCATTGTACTTTAGTAGTTAATGAAAAACTCTGCCTTTTGCAGAGGTAAAGAGTACACAAAGCAAATCCATTGCATTTTACAGATGCCTACCGCAAACACATGGTGTAGCCATGGATAACTTGGATTGTAAGAGCTCTACGTTACCTTCATTTGTAATCTCTAGTTCAGCATACTACAAAGCTGGACTCTAGGACATGACGACACTTCAGGTGTCAAGTGTATGGATTTTGCTTAACTACTTTCCCCCCTTCTGGTTGTAAGTATATAGGTCTCCAAATAATATAGTGGCTGCCAATATATTTATTTCATCTGTACATTAAATGACCATTGTAAACATCAGAGAAAGGTGATAGACCCTGTACTTTTTCTTCCTGATTTTCCACATATCTTTATAATTCAGACAGAAATGAAGATGACTCTGTGGCACATAACTGTAACAAGTACCTTTAAGTACGTTACAAAATGTCTCCATAGCAACATCCTTCTGCTCATCGTATTTATACTGAGAAATAAAAAACAAGCAAAAATAATATTAACCCTGAAACCTTTCTGAAATCTAGAGGTTGAAAGGTATCCGAAGTCAGTGTTCTGATCCTTGAACACGTTACAAGATAAAAGTAACTGAAAGTAGGAGCAGAATGCTTTCTTTTGATTTCAGGTTTCTATGAAAGTACAAAGTCACTGTGACCAAATACAACTTGTTCCTAACAGAAAAAAAAAGTTAGAAAAAAAGATGGCATGATTGCTCAGCTCATCAGAGAGCTAACCACACTGGGCATGACACAGGTGCACAGGTGTAGTCCCAGAAAGCCAGAGGAGATACCACTTCGGAAATTCCCCCTCAAACATCCTTCTCTCACCCTGTGCTCTGGCACTACGTAAACCTAACTCAGAACAGATTGGCATCCTTCTTGTAGGGGCTTTAAGGAGCAGCAGTGTTTTCTCCATTTTCTTGCTACCTCATTTCTGCAAAGTCTTTTGAAATCTTTGAAATGCCCGGGTAAATTGGAAAAGAGTGTTGTAGCGTGTCCACGCTGTTGCACTCTGAGTGCTCCTCTTGGTATCATCTAGTGGGCTGCAGCTGAAGAATCTTCCAGATAACATGATTCAGAATAACATTTGATTCCCCACAGTTATATCTGTCCTTGCATCTTCTCTATCCATCTCCCCATAGTCTCTACAGCCCTGCTTTATATGAACACTTGATTCAAGCAGTGTGAAAGAGGAGTGCAGTCTCAGCAAAAGGCTCGACTAGAGTTAAATGCAACAACAGTGTCTCAGGTCACCAAACATGAAAATGGGCAGATTCTTAGATAATTCATCACCTACAAATTCCTTGCAGCTGTGGCTAAGTCTGTGGATGGTCTGAATATCTAAACAAGACATGCCACTTTGTTACTTCAGTATGGATATCAGGTCTAGAATTTATCCAACTACTTTAGAAATTATCGGACTTATTTCTTACTTCACTCTGGTTCAGTCCCATTCATCTAACTATTTTAGAACAAGTTCTTTGTTTATATTCAATATAAATAGGGAAGGAAACTAAGGGGAAATAAAAAGAGATCTGAATTAAACCCAAAAAATCAAACTATTTTTAATCCTTCATGAATTTTTCATTACTACTTCCCACAAAACACCTCCTGCTTTCTCCAAATGTTCTAAAAAGTACTGCCATTTTTGGTACATAAAAGCTGGATAAAATAATTGTATTAAGCAAAATTCCTTCTTTTTTTTTTTTTTTTTCTCAAAAAGCTGCTATATAGTGACTTTTCACCCAGTGTCTTCTGCAGTGGGAATAAATCCTTCAACTGTCAAGAGAGTAAAAGCTGTAAGTTATGCTTACAAATCTGCACGGGAGCCTGAGCACAGGGACAAACTTAAGGGGCCCTTTTGCTCATTTACACAGAGAATTACAGAATAAATTTCATTCTCAATCACTTCTTCCTGTTCCTGTAAAGAGAAAAAAAAAAAAAAAAAA
>VXAV01007446.1:108451-144842 GCA_013399715.1 Alectura lathami
AATGTCAGTTTTCCCGCCTACTAGTGAACCATTTTTCTGGAGTTTCCTGATCTAGCTTTTAGCTGACTTTAGAGAAGTAACAGCCTTGCTTTAGGCAAAGCTGCAGCCATTCCTCTTACAAAACCCTGGTTGCCCCATGAAAGGTGTGTGCATACTGTGCTGGAGTGAGGTTTTAAAGGCTCAGGTGCGAGTGGATTTGGTCGCACTGCAGATACAAAGGGGATGTTACAGCAGCTGTGGATAACTACACAAGATTATCAATAAAATTGTAAATATTCATAAAAATTGTTAAAAGACCCACAAGGAATTTTTTTTCATGCAATTGTTAAGACAGACCTCTGGGGCTTAAAAGAAACAGTCATATTTTTCATGGTCCAGGACAGTCACTGGTCCTCTTACTTGTATGGCCTTTTCAGACAATATTTTTCTGCCTGTAATAAACTAGGAAGCTGTGAAGACCTCATCCCTTTCTTTGTTCTTCTCGTCTCTCTTCTCGTCTCCAGTTTTCATAAATCAAGTGGATGATTGCGTAATCTGAACAGTAGTACAGACTTAAAAATATCTTTTCACCTAGGATCATCCTGCTTTTCATTGTGGCTGTGTAGGCTGAAGAATTCTGCCTTTGACATTGTATGCAAAGGATTTATTTCTGTCATCAGCCGGAACATGCCATATATACCGATTCCTCTTGAAACCCCCATGGCTGGTTACAATTTTAACAATGTCTCACAGACTGCGAAATACCTGGCATGTCAACCAGATGCTTATTGTATTAAATGAAAAATTATTTTTGAGCCTGTCACATTGTAAGTTGAAGGTGCAGGCTCCAGATGCCTCCAAGTACTGTATTTTCCTTCCCTTTGTACCGCCATAAGGAATCTGGTCCAACTGAATATTTCTTTCTCGGGTGGGGGGGAGTGAGCGTAAGTGCAAATGTTGATTTTTTTTCTGCAATATCAACTCTTCTTTAATCATGTGAAAAGTGACAGTTGTCACAATTGGGAGAAATAGTTTTCAGTGGATAAACGATGTAAAAGTGTAAACTTCCTGTGATGCTCAGTGCACCGCAGCATGGAAGGGATGCAGTTACTCCTGCAGCCTTCTGCACAGAACCTTACCCAGCCTCTCCCCAAGTTTCTCTCCAGGGCTGCTGCCAGAGGGGTGGGTGGCAATGTTCCTGCAGGATGAGACATAGCTGGGCTAGGCCACTTCTCCCATCCTTACCCCTTTGATGTATTCAGCAGAAATGTGACTGGCTTCTTGTAAGCTCAAATTTGCTCCTGGATAACCAGGCAGTAATAACAATTTTTAAGAGGAATTTTAAATATTACAGAATATTCCTGTATAAGTTTGTGTCCTCTTTTTTGCTCTTTTTTTTTTTTTTTTTCCAATAATGAGTTCCTGTGACTCTGAAGTGAAGAGCTTAGGTCCAGTTCCCAGTTCCAGTGCCTGTTGTTTGTGCTTCCACCAATTTTGTTCCCAGCCTGCTCCTTTGTGCTGGAATAGCAGATGAGAAAAAAATATGTGGGCATGTTTGATTTAGGGTATCTGTAAAGCTTCATGTGCCACAGCTGTGGAAAAGATGCTTTTTGCTGGGTAGTGCAGGGTTTCAAGTGCCAATGAAGTGTTTTTCAGCTGGGCATGGGCAAAGACCAGTGTCACTGTGGAAAGAATTTGAAAAACTTTCTCTAGACTACTGTTCTGGCCAGCCTTATTGAAATGTTGAGTTGAAAACACAGGAAGTGCAGAGAGGTCATTCCAAGAGAACAGGTACAAGAAGTCCATTTTATGTGAGGCAATTTAACAGTTTAGCTCATGTAGCTCAACAAGAGAAGGCTGAGAGGAGATGTGATTGCTCTTGGAAAACATATCTGTAAATAGCACAGAGGAAAGAGAGAGAGCACTAAAACAGTTGTTTGTAAACCAGCCTCGGATAAAGCAGAAGCAGATTTCTAACGTGCAGAGAAGTTAGGTTGTGGAAATACCTCACAGGAGAGTGCTGGAGGCAGAAACAGATTTATGTGGGCTTGAGAGGTGCTGAAGGTCCGGCAGCATATATTCACTGTGCTTCAGTCTCACGTGCTGTAAAACCATGGGAACTCCACAGCTTCACCTGGGGTTTGGCCACAGCAGAACTTGCATTGAATGGCTTGTATCCTTGGTTTTGAAATTCATTCATTCTAAATCTGAAGCCATTAGGAGAGAAGTTTCTCTCTTTGCTTTCTGAATGACAGCTGTTGGATTAGAAGTGCATAGCCCATCTTTTAGGAAAATGAAAACTTAATGGGGCTGGAGCTTAAAAATCTAGCACTAAAGAATCTGATTTCTTTGAAGGATAGCAGGGGAGAGTGTTCATGTTTTAAGTTGCTAGCTTAGATTTACAGCCAAGCTTTAAATCTGTGAAAAGGGGTGTAACAACTTTCCTGGGAAAGCTGCAGTGGTTACAGTACCATAATTCTATAGAAAATGGCCTATTATAGTAGTGAAGTGTATTATTCCTTGCAACATCAGGTCTTTCATTACCTGATTTTTCTTAGTCATTAAGATATTGTCATGGTTTTTCAGAGGTATTCCGTATCATGACATCATGTAATAAGCTAACCCACGACAGATATGCATATGGTGTTAGCTCTGAATGAAATGAGTGATTAGAGACCACTTAAGGTATGTATTTCACTTCAGAAAAAGAAATGTTAGAGAAAAACACTGATAGATTATTGCACATATATTGATTTTAGTATCGTGTCCGAGAAATCTGCCCCGATCTCAAAACTGTGTTTATTTCTGTAGGACCCTTGCCTCTTTCAGTGCCAAGGGTGAACAGTTCTCACAAAAAGCTGCCCAGAACTTTCTGATACACGTTTTTGTGCTGTGTGTGGCACCAATCTTGTTTGTTTCTCACTGCTCAAAGCATCTCAGAAGAAAAGTTGTTCCTTCACCTCCTTTTTGTCTCATTTATCACTACTGTCTCTAAGAGCTTCACAATGACTAATTAATTTTACTTCACAAACTCTTGCGAGATAAGGGATGGCACGGAGAGATGAAGGTCAAAAGTATCTCCTAACTTGGGAGTGCAGTACTGAGATGTTCTGAGCATGGTGTTTGGAACAATAAAGCTTTTTATGTTCAAATTACAAATCGTTATTCATCTCAGTTGCAATAAATAGTGCTCAGCATTTCTGTCAATCAGAATCTAAGCTCAGGACAGACACCCATAAAATAAGAAATGAGTAGTCGTGAAAAATTTGCTTCAGGTGCCTCAGTTAATGAGAGGAGGACAGGAGCCCTTTGACAGATGGAGGGCTATAATGGGATTTTCTGAGACAGCATTTAACATTCAGGACATGTTTTCCAACAACTCCTCTGTCTCATTTTCAAAGATCACCTCCTCCAAGCTCAAGAGTGGTCCATCTTGATGAGCAGGAAGTCACAGAAAGGCAGCAGGAATCTCCTGACTAGCCTCAGCCATAAAGAGAATGCATGCAAGACAGGGAAGCAGAGACAGGTGACCCAGGAGGAAAACAGAGGCATTGGCCAAGCCTGCAGGGATATGGTTACGAATGCCCCACCGAGAGTTGAATCTGATAAGATTCTTGAAGGGCAACAAGAAACATTTCCTCCTTACCTATCCAGATCTGTTCTATCTCTATCAGCTCACTTTTCAAGATCTGTTTCATCTGTGTCTTTCCCTTTATACAGACCTTTCTGGTCAGTATAATTTCTTGCTCCATCCTCCTTCTCCAAGCTGTCTTTCCCTTTCCCAGTAGCTGTCTCCCAGATTAGTTTCCTTCCCTTTGGTTATCACTTCTCCATCTCCATTGCCTCTTCCTGTGTCCTTTGCTCCCCTATTTGCTGAGCTAAAGTAAATGTTTTTCAAAAGCTGAACAGCTCTGTCTGAAACTTTCTCTAGCTAAAAGATAGTAGCCTGAAGCAGACAGCACAGAAAATGCAGCTCAGATGGTTGAAGTTTCTCAGTGCTTTAAGCAATGGAAAACATGAGCTTACAAAGCAAAGTGTTAAGCAACCTTAATAAGAGATAGAACTACTGACATGCAATAGCATCTCTTTTCTGAAGCATCCAGAACTACAAAATACTGTCCCAAACAGAATCACAGCTGATGTACATTATAGCACAAAATAGCTTGTATACTCCACCCACAAAAAGATCTGATTAAAAAAATGAGGATTTTGGGGGGGAAATCAATGAAAATAATTAATGAATATATTTTGTATTGAAGACTCAAACAATATTTATCATTACGCTTCTCTAATCTTAATGACCAAAATATTGAAAACTAGAATGTGAAAAAAAGTACTGCCCAGAAATGAACATAGAGTGACACTTTGCCTGCAGAAACAAGAACAGCTCCCACTGATTCAGTGCCTACCTTCTGGAGGCCAATAGTTGGAGCTCATGTCTGCAACTGTAGAGTTGCATTAGCAGCCTATTGGTATGAAGAAAATTGACTACCAACCTAAAGATTGTAAAGTACTCTATTAAAATCTTTACCAAATGTTTGTGAAATAAATAAATGAAGTCGAGAAAAATTGTAAAAACACAATAATTTTGTGAAAAGAAGACAGTAAATTTACAGTTGAAATTATTTCCCTGGTACTGTTCACATATATACACATTTATAAGTAATAAATCCTATGTTGGTAGCAAAAGATGATTTTTAGGGTGTTCCTCAATGGCTGACAAGGATGAAGTCGACTGAAAAGTATTTTCAACCAGAGGATAAATCCAGTTTGAAGGCTTTGTAAGGGTACCTTGTAAATTCAGGCAAGAAGTGTGAATTTATTTTATTCTTCAGACCTCAGTTTGGCTTCTGATCACAGGAAAACTGGTGCAAATCTGGAATACCTCCTCTAAAACCAGCTAAGGCTTTCACAATTTATGCTTCTATGTCCAAGAGCAGAATTTATCCCAAGGGCCCAAAGCCAGCTTTACTGAGCAGGAGACATTTGGTCTGTCTGCAGGGGGGAGAGGCTGTGGCAGCTGGCCAGCCTTCCTCCCCAAGAAGTGATGTCAGGCTCATCAGCAGATCCCTTTGGGCATCTGACATCAGGGGAAAGAGCCAGACTCTCTTCTGAATGGCAACTGTTCGAGAGAGCCAGCTGGCGTCTCTCTCAGGAGGCCCAGAAGAGATGGCCACCACATAAAAGTGCCTTACTGGTTGTTGGCCTGTTGTTTCAGGGCTGCTGTGACTTGCTCTCAGTCCTCATTCTTTTTGTAATGTAATTTAATTTATGACCACAAGAAGTGCAACAAGAAAGGGAGAAGATGAAAAATATTATGCTAAATACAACCAGCCATATACTTGAAAATGTAAACATCAGACTATTCCCTAGATATGTAATTACAGGCAGCTTCAAAGAGGGGAAGGCACACTTAGCAAATACATCATATTTTGTATACGCTGTCTTTGCTTGAAGGACAGTCTGCTTTCTACAGGAGCACGGCAAACTTTTTAAAGAGATCATCAACCAGAATTTGTGGCTGTTCACTTGGAGCTCCCACAAAACATACAGAGTCATCACATGGGTAAGAAAATAAAAATTCAAAATGCAAATGTTGCACATCTCCAGCATGCTTCTCTTTCCTTCCTAAGACCCTGGAGGATGGTCTTGCCCAGCCATGCTCCGGGGTTGAGGGACACAGGAGGAGCCATCCTCTGACACATTCCCTCTTCCCAGCTCTGTGAAATTAGTGCTGGAAAAACATCACTTCTGCTCCATGCTGTCAGTACCATACAGGGAGCTGGAATGGTTGTGTTGGATGGCTGATTTAATAGCACCAACTGCACATCAATGCCCCTAAGAGCCTCCCACCCACTGCTGCAGTTCCCTCTTCTGGGAACTGCTCTGGGCTGCTGTGAACGTCTCCTCCTTCAGCCTTTGCACTGAACTGGGTCCCAAAGTCCTGTCTCTGGAGTAAGCCCTCAATGCTTTAAGAGAACACTGCCAGAACCAGCTCATGTTCCTTCACTAGCATGCTCCTCTTCATGTGGTGCAGCTTTAACTGAGGTGTCCGCTGCTCTTTCGGAGCACCACAGCAGTGTGGGGTGGACTGCCTGCATGCCAGCTCCAGCACCAGCAGCAAGAAACTAACTCCCTTTTGAACCCTGACTTATCTGCCTCCTTCTGATGGCCTTAGTCCTCTCCCTCCAGAAGGGAAGGGCATTCTGTGTGCTGGAATGTTACGACTTTTGTCATCAGTTTGTAAAACACAGCATATCTGTTACTAAAACCTCAAGTTTATTGGCATTGTCAGTCTGATCCAAAAGCTTCTGCAGTCAGAGGCTTTGATTACCCTGGTAATCAAAATCTACAGGTCTACTTCATACAGGATTTCAGAGAGGACAAAAACTTTTAGGCAACGTGAAGATAGACAGAAATAAACAGTATTTTTCTATTCATCAGCTGGCATCAGTACGTTTTTCAAAATGTCTTCCTATGTAAGAGGGAGAACCCATGCAATGTAAGCGTTTCACAGAACTCTACACCTTCTAGTCCTTGGCAGAGGAAGCACTTCAACAGAAAAACACTGAGGCATGACCAGAGCCAGCCCAAATCTTCTCAGAGATGTGGAAAGGTGGCCACTTCCATGACCAGGTTGAAGGGTAATGTGGCTGTCCTGGTGAGGAATGGGTGAAAAGGTGAAAGCCTGGGCACCTGGCTCTGGGAAAGCCTCGCTGCTCGGCAGTGCTGATATTCCACCGCTGAGGGCTAGGGGGTGTCAGCAGCAACCAAGGGAGGAGACATTTCAAACAGCCTGGAATCTTTTGGATTTGTGGTAGTGGCAGCCCCTGTGTGTTTTTCAGAGCTCTGGCAGAGGAAATATAAGCAGGAAAGCTGTGGCTGTTTTACAGTTCCCAACAGTTTGCTGCCTTGGGCAACTGCCCACATTGGCTGCTCCACATGAGAATCCCCTAAAAAAAATCACTGATGAAAAAGGTGCCTGAACCCAGGCAATTTTATCATTGTTTTATTTTCTGAAACATTTTTCACCTCACATAGAAAGCCCAAGATCAATACTGCCTAAGACCTGAAACATCTGACTCGTGTGTGCTTTTTAACAACTTTCCCTCTCTGAAACTTGCTAGTTTGCTTGTGGGGAACAGCAGCTACTTGTTAGCTTTTTTGTTCCCCTTGTTCCTTCTTCTATCGGTATTCTTTGTACATACAGGCTATAAAGATACCATGGTCAAAAGATTTAGTGGAGCAGACACAGTAGATTCTTTGTGAGTGGAAAAAAAAATTTACAGTTCCAATTTACAAATTAAGAGATTTCTTATTTAACTTTTCCAAACTTTTGGCTTAGATAAATGGAAAAAAAAAGCAAAACATGACAGGAAGGATGCAATAAAAAATATCTGGTAGCAAGAAGATGAGCTGAGACCAATTTTCATTTGCGTTCCAGAATAGATCTTTGGACAACACAAAGGAAGTCAAAAACAGAGCCTGAGGATGCCTCTGTGAGTAATTTAAACTCCAGTTAAAATCTCTGTTGTCTGTGGCAGACCATTTTACCTCTGGCAAGCAGTTCCTGGTGTCCTAATTCCTAAATATGCATGTTTGCCTTGACTATCTCCCAGCCAGTTTCAGAATGAATGTGGCTGCATTTGATTTGTCTGATGCTTGAAAGGAGTGACCTAAATCAGTGAAAGTGTTTTCTTGAATTGTGAATGCGAAAAAATCAAACTTTGCTTCTTACATGTTAGGAAGACTTCCTTCCTAATTTCACTTTAACAGGTATTCATTTAGCAAATGTAGCTTTGTAGGAATCAAATCCTCAGCATAATCTAGCACTTCTCTCTTTTGAGTATTTGTTTCCATTAAGTGACTACCAAGAGAAACTATTTTTGTATTTTTTTCCATTTTTTGTGAGCAACAGTAGAGCAGTATAAACATTTTATATTTCTGATAAAGCAATCACACTATTTTTTATTATTAACCCAAAACATTAGTTGTACAAAGGATCCAAGGGCAAGTTTTACTAGCAGCTAAAATTAGTAACTACAAAGAAACTGCAGGGCTGAAAGGCAGAAAACTGTAAAGGTGGTGAATGATTAGCATAATGGTATATGCTAGCCATATTAAAAATTCATCTTGCTGAAATATAGATTTAAAAATATATATAAAAATAAATATAATGTATGCATAATAGTTGGCTAAAATTCTCTGTTTTATAAATGCATTGTCACTTTGAAAAACCTAAGGTAAGGAAAGATAACAGTATAGGAAAGCACAAGACTTACGGCAACATGAAAATATATAGGCTTCTTCATGCAACATGCTTCACATACAATTTCACATGTGACATGCAATGTGATTTCTACGTAATATTTGCTACTTTGCAATTTTTTTATTGACTGGCGGATCAGATGATTATTTCCCAGTGGCTGAAAGGCTAACACTCATCCACTGATTTGTCAAGTGGCAGTCTTGTTCTTTCCCTATATCATGCCAGTTTTGATAGCCAGTCCTTTCTATGACAACTTTATGAAGAAATATTTCAAAGCAATTGTTCTGTTTGTTAGGTTTTTCAGCCTTTCTTTATGCTGAAGAGTGAAGGCTTAGCTACTCTCCAGGACTGGACTCGAAGTCCCCTGCGGTCACTGCCATGGCTCCCACTGCACATAAGCAGCCACAGATGAGGGCCCCCATGCACGGTCTGAGCTGGGCAGGCAGAGACCCTGTTGCCACAATGGCAGCTGAGGGGACGCTGCTCATAAAGACATGCATCCTTGCATCCACTTAGAAAGGGTACAGCACATGTTTCCTAAGTGCCTAAAGAACTCCCCTATCTGCTTCATCTTACAGAGTGGTGGAGGACGAGTCATGTGCTGACACGGGGGTGAGGAGCTGTGCTAGGGCTGTAGGCACTCCTGGTTCCTACCCAAACAGCCATGCCAGGCAAGGGTGGAGGGGGTATTGACCCTATTCCTTGCTGATAAAACAAATACATTTCTTCAACAAACTGTAGATTAACACCAACCTGTAGATTAGTAACTCATAAAAACACTGTGATCCATACGACTAAAACGAAAGATGATCTTGTTCACTTTCCTTGTGCTCCTGCCTTACGTTCTTCCACTGTAGTTGTGTTAAAGTGCTCCCTAGTACTTAACAAATCCACAGGGGATTATGCTACAAAGGCAAAGCAGCATAGTAGCAAAAAGTATTGCACATCTATTAATTCCCAGGATCTTTGAAATCTCAGTAAAATAGCAGTGAGCCTAATGCTATTTTGATTGAATTAATGCTTATAGATTTCATTGCCCTCCCATTCAAGGTGGATTGGCTGAATCTGATTTAAAACTATGTCCTCACTTGGCTGCTAGGTGGGTAATGGTAGGAAGAGTTTTACTGCAGGGGTTGGGCAGGTGGCTGCAAGGATTTCCTCAGTCCATAGCAGTTTATGGAAAATCAGACAAGCAGCTGGCAAAATTCATTTCTGGCAGGGTATGGTTTTATATTTGTTCTTATTGTCATGCTTTAGAACTGCAGTACCTATGCTGGAGCACGGATTCCAAGTGGATTCTGAATTTTATACCTATGTTTAGCTCTTCTGAAAAGTCAAAAAATATTTGTTTCTTTTTTTTTTTTTGAAGACACAGAAAATGTGCAATTAACATAGGAAATCACAGTCTGAGGAGTGACCACTATCAGGACTTGCTCAAGACCAGTTAGGTCTCCAAGGAAAGATGCAGCAACAAGGAAAGGAAACAAGCAACAAGGAAACATGCAGTGAATAGGCAGGAAAGGAGATAAGGAAGGGAGAATTTTTAAACTCAGTAAATGCAATAAATAAAACGCAGTCTGGAGTATGTTATTGCAAGAATTAAGTGTGCTTATAGTTTCTTTAAAGTCTAGGTCTAAGTTATTGTTATGATGATGTTACTTAAAGCCTCTTAATATTTAAAATGTACTTGTTCTAAGCAAGCATTTCAGAGCTTTGTATGTTGCTTGCTGCTTCATGTAAACATTCCAGATTTACTGTATGGACAATTTCTGTTTGCAATTATAATTGTATGGGAGAAATACATATCAGTGGAGTACGGAGAACTATTATGAATTAAAACTGCATTAAAAATTCAAAACCTGAAAGGGCAATATCTGTTGCCTAATAAAACAGAACAGCAAAGCAATGATTAAACTAATGATCGATCATATGTAACTTCAAAAATCTAATTCTGAAAGATTAAAAAAAAAAAAAAAAACAATGAGTACACAGCCAATGGAATTACTTTCTGTGGTAGCTGTGGTATTGATTTCTTGTGATCAGTCAAAATGATGAAAGCCTGGCCAGAGAACCTGTTGCTGTTATTCTTCCCAAACTTCCATATCGTAGTTAATCTGCCAGCTGCAGGGTATGCTCTGAAGCTGGGTGTCAAGCTGTACCAATGCTGTGTTTTCTAATACTCATTTTCATTTTTTTCTTTAATTGCAAGACATTTAGTAAGCACCTCATCTCTCGCATCTCACTGAAGCTATAAATTAACTATCAAGTGAAATGTAAGGAGGTGTAATAGAGAATTTTCCAAAGTTTTTTTTTTTTTTCTTGACAATGAAGTTGCTGAAGTAAAAGAAAGAAATTCTTGACAAAAGATCCTTGCATTTTTATTTAGGCATATCTTGGGGATACCTATGTTTGGACTGAAATCCCTTAAGGATACTCTGCTGGATAAACATGCTTCTTCACTGAAATGTAGGAAGGCATCTTTTGAGTATTAGTCAGCTGAGGACAGCATTACTTTCACTAGTTCTGATTAATGTGCCATTGCACCCTGGTAAGGTTAATGAACTGTGAAGGATATGTGGACACTCTCTTCATTTCAAAGAAAGAGTGTGGAGAATTTAAATAAACATAGCATTTAGGTGGTCTGTTTTGTCAGGATCTGATTGACTGCATCTACCTCTATAAAGCCTCTTTCTGTTTTTGTTTGCATGGTTTATAAGTGGTTTTGGAGCTTGCAATTTTTAGACACCAGTTATGATAGCCAAGAGCAAACACTAGCTATTTCAACAAGCAATGAAAACTTATGCTAGATGAGCTGGCTACGTTTGCATCAGCTACCAGATAATGGTATAAGGTTTTATAGATGCTTTTAAAAGACAAACTTCTTGTAATCTGATTTCTCTTAGAGTTTCTATAAAGCATGAGTAAAGCAGGAAAAGAAAAAAAAAAAATTGAGAAAAAGGGTTAACTGAAATAAGGAAAACACAAAAGCTACAGCTCCATCCAGGTTTATTATCTTATGCAGAAAATTTTAATGGTCATCACTAAATTGTGGATTTGATCCCATTTCCAAGTTTGTTTTCAATTTGTAAATTTGGGTGTTTTTTTTTTTTTTTTTTTTTTGTATTGGCAGAGGGGTTTGCCCTTGAAATCATCTATGCTGCCATCTCCAGTAATTACAGTCAAAACTTCTCTGTCAACCACAGAAAATTAAATTCACTCAATGGCTACAAAACAATAGCAATTGTTTCTAATGGTTTTAGGTGACAGAATGTTGTATCCCTACTGATTTTGAAGTAGTGCAAGCACTAAAGTGCTATTTGTTAAAAGCAACTAATAAGAATTCATTGTGGAATCTCTAATTAGCAGGCATAGATTTTTATTATTACTATTAAAAAAAAAAAAAACTCCATTCTGTTGCTTTCATGCTCACTGTGTTCCAATAACCTTTTTATTTAAACCTGCCTTACATTATGAAGTATTTAAGCTATGAGACTGAAGTGTGCCTAGGAGCCTTGAGGTTGAAATGAAAGATGCTTCTTTTTGCAAAACGTTACATAAAATGGAGCAATAATTAAAAAAAAAATGCTTATTTCTGTAATAATTATTTGTTGCTCTATATGAGTTGACAAGCAACTGAATATCAAGTATAT
Organism: Alectura lathami; assembly: GCA_013399715.1. Classification (NCBI taxonomy): domain Eukaryota; kingdom Metazoa; phylum Chordata; class Aves; order Galliformes; family Megapodiidae; genus Alectura; species Alectura lathami. The sequence continues at coordinate 120,350 of VXAV01007446.1, forward strand.
TTTGATAGACTTAAAAAAAATTATTTAACTTTTTGTTAGCTTTGTGGAAATCCTGTTGTTAATGAGGTCACAGTTGTCAAATCAGAAATATGCCAGCTTTGCACAGTTTTAGGCATGTTTGTCAGAACAGGTTTAAACCTGCCTTCTTTCCCCCATGCTGGTGGAAACCCTGGGCCAGTTTCTTACTGTCATCTTCAACATATTTAGCAAAACAACACATATATATCACTTGGGTCATATGTATGAGTGGTATCTGCTGGTTCAGAGGGAGATAAAACCTGGTGAGTTATTGCACTCAAAAGAAACTTGCTATATATGAAAGTTCTCTAATTAATATAGCATTAATAGTCTCCAAAAGCCATCATTGAAAGTCTAGGGTTTTTTAATTACTAAAAAAGAAAAAAAGGAAGAGGAGGCAACATTTTCACTGGCTTCAGCAGAGCTGAGTTTGCAATCAAAGTGAGAAGTCCAGTCCAGTGGTGATGCTCACACCATTGGGGCCAGCTCTGGAGCGCTAGGAGGCATCCCATATGGTTCTGCCAAAAAGGGAGGCAGCTTTCTCTCCTGTCTGTCCCACATTATGTTCTTTATTTTGTCTGTGAATCACCAAACAACTTCTGTGACTCTTATATGGTATAGTTATTTATAACTCCAGCACTCGCCTTTTAAACAGAAGGTGATATACGAAGTGCTGCTCAATCTGACAGCTGTTACTACAGCATAGCCAGAAGAGATTACTTGCAAGTTTATTTCAATTATAGATAGGCCTACAATAAAACACTATATACACCTGTTTTGTGCAGGGACAGCATAATAGTTTCAAACAATAGCGTGAGCTAAAAGAGAGTGCTGGCTTTTGCTTAAGTCACTTGTTTTCAAGTATCTAATTTCCACCTGGGTGTTCTGTGAATCCACTTATAGAACTGGTTATTTTTCTCTTCAAAATGTGCAGAGTATCCAGAAAGTCCCACTTAAAATATGATGTCCAGCCTTCACAAGGAGAAATCTGCCCATCAGGCTGGGGCCATTGACTGTGCTCAAGTATTAATACCTGCAGGTTTTTCCTTTGAGTAAAAACCGCCCTCACTAACAAGAAAAAAATCTACATTTGCCCTTCAATTGCTGCTTTTGTGATGCCATGAGTCACATCTATGGAAACAAACAATGAAATGTATCAAAACTGTGTAATTCAATACATTAGAATCTCCCTTACAGATTCTAAGGACAGATCTTGTCCTATCAAAGCAGATCAGTTGGAAGACCAGGGCTCTCTGGTGGGCTCCCCACAGTCAAGATGACAACTGCTGAAAATACTTCAGAGGTCTCTCATGCGAATTCTGTAAAGACCCTTACATCACTCTAATGATTCAAAACACTGCCAGAATACAAATGTCACATGATAGGGATCGTAACTCTGACCTCATGTACTGAAAGGTATGAGATGAAGTTTTGAACAGTCTTTGAATTTTGATCTCTAGAAGATCCTTACTTACACTAAATATTGGAACCTTTGTGGCAGAGTGAGAAAAAGGTATATTGTTCTTTCATGAATATATAACTGTAATAACCTAGCAGAGTAATAGCTATTCCAAAAATAATGATGAAAGATTACTTCAGTATACTCACTGTATACTCACTTGCACTCTGGGTTTCCTAAAATGGGTCACTGACAGAGGATCTCTGGCTCAGGTCTAAATGGTAAACCTTAACAGAAAGTGCCTCACTCCTCTGAAGTGATGTGACCTTCTAACCAAAAGTTACACAATAGTATTTCATATGTCAAATGTTCAAAAGGAAGGCAGAAAGCACTTCTAGTTTTAATGCATAGACTGTTTCTTTTTTTGTTTTTCTCTTGGAGAATTCCATTCCTAAGTGGTGCCAGACTTCAATGCTGCTGTTAATCAGCTGTGCAGTGAACCCTGGGCCTTGCCTGAAAAGCCTGCAGGTGAAAGTCTTTGAGCAGATTGGGAACTAAAAGGAAGGAAAGTCTCCCACCTTTAATGGAAATTTATTACCTTGTTTTAATGAAGTTTGGGATAATATATTAGCATTTTGGTTGTTTTATTTTTTAAAACCAAAACTATATTTAAAATCTGCTCCACTTACAGACATCTCTGTATATTTTCATACATACAGAGTGTATGTTATTTCAAACTCAGGAAGACCTAATGTTTTTGCTAAGAGTGGAGAGAAGGCACTATTTTCAGTGTCTCTGTATTTGGGTGAATTTTGTCATTCTTAAAACATTATAGCATAGCAAGGTTATATATTCAGTGTCCAAACTTCAAGCTATAGTAAGTTCATGGCAATGGCATATCTCCTATATTAACATGCATGAAGAGAGGCTTTCAGTTCTGCCAGTGTCTCAGCATCACTGTATCCTACCAGGGATGACTTTATCTGATGCCCTCTGCTGCTTTGTAGGAATGGACATTATAAATTACCCTCTGCCCAGAAGTAGATACAGATGGAATCAATTAATTATGGCTTGCCTGCTCTGAGAATGATCATCAACACAATGTAGCTAAGCAATACTAATCTTTAGTAACCATCTGGAACCATTAAGACAAACTATATCTCCTTGCCCAGGGGAGGCAAAAGTTTTGGAAGCCCTTGAGGCCCATAGCCTTTCTCAGAGTTGCATACAGTCACAACCAGCTGACAAAAAAAAAGGCAAGAACCAGAACCAGGTCTCCAGCAGAACTTACATCACTTATCCATGTTATGATGAGTGCAATGGGATTTTGTGGCAGTGTAACTACTTAACTTAGTTCTAGGTGAAAACAAACAATGCTTTTGAAGGTAATAGCAACTCCAGGATCAGCAGAAGAAACAAAGAGCTGGCTAAAAACCTTCTCAAGTGAAGCAAAATTCTTATATCTAATATTGAGCAAGTTTAAAACAAGTAATATATCCTTAGAAGGATTTTTTTTAACTTTATTCATATTCTACTAAGTTCCTACAAAACTTAGCAAATTTATAATATCGAATGCTGGTATGTGAAACCATCCATATATCCACAGTTGTTTGCAGTACCAGTGGTTTTTTTTTTTGGTACTAGATTTGTTTTTACCTGAAAAGCTTAATACAAGAGACCTGGAAAGTGTATTGTCATCTTGACAATGACCTTCATCTTAAAAGGACTCTCTTTTGTTACAGCTCCTCATTTCCTTGGCCACTTCTGTGACACCAGTCTCAGAAACAGGAATTTTCTGTCTCTCATAAGAGAAGGGGCACAGGTAAGATGTTTTATTTCATAGCTGGAAAATTGGATGAGTCTTGCTTAGCTAAAGATTTCTAGTTTAGGTCTGCATTGAACAAAGTGCTTTGAACAGATAGCTAACATGAAGTGTTTGTTGGAGTCAGGCTGTTGGGACCAAAGCAGCTATGGAAAACTTGAAATGCTGCAGCTGCCTTACAAAATCTATCTAAAGAATTACTCTATTCTAATAAGTCACTGTTTTTGATAAAAGCATTCAAACGTCTGATTCAAAGAATCAGAACTTCATATACGCATATTTCAGTGTTTGAAATATGCAACCCTGAATAAGGGGAAAGACCTCTTATTTGTCTTTGAGACTTATAAATTGTGACAAAGGCGTAACAAAAGCAAACAAACCCTTATAAATCTATATTTGGCTGATATACCTCCTTTCCCTGGAAGCAGATGCATCAAGCTTTATGAGATGCAATTCTAGCTGCTTGGTATGCAGGCTAATGCTCAGTGAGCATGGTTATTGTTGGTTTATATTATTTCAATAAATATAGATTCAAAAATAGAAAGACCCATTTGCAAAGGAATTGGAAACTACAGGAAGTCATACAAGGGGAAGTAAAATTCTGTACCTCAGGCTTAGTTTTCATTTGTTTCATTTTAAGTTTGTTTAAAAAAAAAAAAAAAAAAAAGTAAAAAAGGTTTAACACTTTATTTAAAATGTTTAAAAGGGAAGAAGTGTGTGTGTGCAGCAAGATCTTGCTATATCAGATGATGGCACGTGGGGTGCTTGGCCCCAACTGGAGCTGGTCCATGGCTGGCCAGTTCACAGTGCCAGCAGCAAAGGGTTCCAGCTCCATCTGAACCTGCCTGTAGGAATCACCCACGCATGCACCTTATGCTGGTCATTAGCGCAAGCCAGTGGCAAAAGCTCTCTCAATGCCTACTTGCCTTTTTCACACTGAATTTGAGCTCAGTAGGACTTCTGCCCAAGTGAGGTAAGGCTGGTCTAACGGATTAGGAACAGGAACTGGACGACATCTCTGTTTGCATTATCTTTAAATTCATCTCTTCTATGTTTAAAAGTTCAAAGAAAATGTTGCAGAGGGTAGAAGTCAGGAAAAAGAAAATGTATTTCATTGAAGGACCTGACTGTTTCTAGTTCTTTGCCCTACACACACAATTCTCTTCAGGCTTCTGCTCATGCTGAAGCATGATGTCTGTTAGCTGGAGTGAAACAACACAAGCATCTGCACACAAGTGAAGGCTTTGACCCTGGCCAAATCCTATGGAATGCTGAGCACTAAACCCAATAGGAAGAAAGGATTGTTGGTGCTTCCAGGCCACGTCCCTATTGCTTTTCCTAAGAAACTCCTTCCATGTATTAGCTCAGTGAAATATTTCATTCTGTTTATTATGGAGAAAAAAATACAAAATTGCATCTGTTGGTACATAGGTAGTGGCAGCTATGGGTTTTGGGGGTTTCTTGCTTTTGTGTTTTTTTGTTATTTTTTTCTTTTTTTATTTGTTTGGTTTTTAAGTGCTATCATAAGACCTATCTTGGCCCAAGGCTTGTAGCTGGAAAATGTATTGGCATCTCTTCACTCAGCAAATTGGACTCAGAATTTGGAACTAACCTTGTTATTCACCTTTTCCATGTCATTGATAAATGAGTATCAAAATTCTTTTTCTTGTCAATCTCAAAGAAATGTAGAGGCAATAATGGACTGTTTGCTCATAATTAGAGTCAAGGTCATCAGAATCTGAAATGAAATGGTATACTGCCTCTGATGTCTCTACTGTTATAACTGTTACTTCAAGTTTATAATGTTCTATATATTTCTTTGAGAACCCTCTGAATCTCTTTGAAAAAGATCTTTAAGACTGATAAGACCTTGAACTGCTTGCAAATCTAATGCAGTATTGGATTATCCCTTTTGTCTCCTTTTTGCTGATTGGAAAGGATTATTTGTCCCCAAATGCCAAGGACAGTTCTGCAACATTGGCTGAACAAATGAACCAGTAACCTCAACCTGTATGTTTATCCTCAGCATAAGAAAACAATATAAAAAGAAAAATAGCTCTGTGTGTATGCAGAGACAGAAAAAAAAAAAAAAAAAAAAAAAAAAAGTTTTTTGCCTATTACCATCTGTGACATTTTTGAGTAACTAATACTCAAAGAGAAAGAGCAAAAATCTTGCCTCAAAAATAAAATAAAAGCCATTTAAATGTCAAATCCTGGACCAAAAAAAAAAAAAAAAAAATTTAGTGCTCTGCAGACTGGATGGCTGACCTTCAGAGAAGCCACGATGCAGTGAATAGACAGGAGGAGAGAAGGGACTGGAGCAGGTTGGAGGAGACATGCTCAACACAGTGGTCACGTCTCTGAGATTTGTCATGATTGCCAGCCCCAGAGGGCAGTGGACGCCATGCAATGCTCCTGTGTTGGTAGTGTAATCTAGCAGCACCAGCTGCTCCAAAATGGGATATGGGAGACATGCTGTCTTCAAGTCTGATTAATTTGGCCCAAAATGCATGCATGCCTTGAGATGCCATAAACTAGAAAGCTGCAAAACTTGCACACACAGTTCTCAAAAAACAAAACTTAACTTGTAATAAATGTAGGATATTCTGGGTATGCTCTGTTGGTTGAAATCTGTTTGAAACATCTTTTTCTTAAGTGTGAATCTTTCTGATTCTCGAACAATAATTGTGAATTAAATAGAGCCTCTGTCTGAGCAGCAGCACAGCACACAGCTGCCCTGCCTGTTCACCGGTTTGTACAGCCTCCGATACAGCTGTGCTGCCCTGTGGGTCTGGGCATGGTTTGGAAAATAGCATAAGCGATGAAATGCTTCCCGTGAGCACTTTGGATGGGGCCACTCCATTTGGGATATGAGAACAGTTAGCTCTGTGGCCATGTGCCCTGCCATGACCTTTTCGTGAGTTCACCTGTATGCTGAGACCAGTCGTATACCGCAGGTCGGGCAGCGCTTGCTGCTCCAGGGTTTGCCCAGGGAGAGCACAAAGAGTGCCACAACGTATCTGGGGCATAGCTTCAAGTCTTAGAGATCAAGGACTGCAACTTGTATTCCATACACAGGAGCATCATGAGTGAAAAGAGTTTCAATCCTAAGCCAAAAAATGGGCTGCAAGTCTAAGAGCTAAAGCACGGAGAGCATCTTCCCTGTGCACCATGAAGTTCCATGCTTGAGTCTGAACCTAATACAGGCCAAGACACAGGCACAGCCGTATGGCTATAGCTTTAGGTGTTGGCAAGAAGGGAAAATCCCAGAACTTGTCATTTCAGTGTATTTAGGAGAGAAGTAAAACAAGTACTATTTCTAGATTCACTTCGTACAGTAATGTAGGAAATCTGCTTTTTAAATCGGCTGAAGTGTAGCTGCTGAATATTGTGAATGAGGCATTATATGCTTTTATAAATCTGTTACAAATTGATTATTCTTAATTTAATTTTTCAATTAAATTAGTTTTTATTCAATATTGAAAGAAGCAAGCTAAAAATAAGTTATATTAAGAAATTCAATTAAAATCAGTCAAGTTCTTAGTTCTGAAGATACTTGCTTTTGTTTTGGAGGAATGGGATTTTGGTTATTCTAGTTTAATTGTCAAATTCAAGAACTATCCTAAAACTACATAAATCTGTTTTCATTTTGAAATAAACTTGCATTGATTCTTTAGTCTGAAAGCAGCAGATTAATATTTCACATTGTTTAGTTTATATCTAATGTAATTAAGACTGATACACTGTAATCAATCTGCTTCAAATCATCTTCTAAAATGTCTCATAGACTAGATTGAATCCTGTTTACTTTCCTTTTTAATACTGATATGAAAAAAATAATTACATTTGCAAAACAATATATTTGAATCCACCAGCCATGGACACATATTTAATAAAAGACAGAAAATCTATGGGTAGACACATTATTTTCTTTTTCATCTGTTATGCTCGTTTCCTCCCAAAGGCATGCACAAGGTAAGTGCAATGCCCAAAAGTCAGATGAAGCTTTGCTTTACCAGCAGATCCAGCTTGCCATCCCACCTGAGTTATCCTCAGCTGAGCTTTGTTGGAAAAGCTGCAGTTTTCCCTCTACCACCGTGTGATGTCAGGTGACAGCATAATAGTGTACCCCTTAGATTCAGAATGAGATACCAGCAGAGCTTATAGCCATACATATATAGAGGTGGTTACAGTCCCTAAATATAGATGATAGAAGGGTGTTGCAAACACTAACCTGGAAGAGGCCAAACCCTATACCAATGATGCTGATCAATGTCAGATTTTGACTGTTCAGTAAGAGCTGAGGTCCCCACAAGTTGTGTATTTGTCTTCCCTTGCAAATGAGCAAAAAGTTACAGCATGAGCAAAGCCCTAAGGGGTAAATAATTCCAGACATATAGTGCTTTAGCTGGTGAAATCACTGAGAATCACATAGCTGTGGCTGATTATAGATAACCATATAGTGAAGGCTGCCTGCAACTTTCGAAACATTTAGCTCAAAATAGTGTAATCAGACGGGACACTGACTGAAAACTGCAGAGAGCTCACTGCATATATGTTATGAATACAATAATTAAATACTTGTGAATTTTACAGTATGTCAAATATATGCATCCTGCACTGGAAACATGCCTCCTTCAATTTTTCTTTCATAGGAAATTTCTGTCACAAAATATTTTATTCAGCACTTAAACTATTGTTCAGGGTTATTTTCACCCTAAGACAATCTGTTGAAATTGAATATATTTGTCACCTTTAATCTTTGTAGAACATTGTAAAGAACATTAGTGTTTCCCATTTTTCTTATTAAAACTACCACTCAAAATAGCGAGTTTTTTTTTATGAAGAAATCTGTTCATCTAACTACCAGATATCTATACACTCCAGAAAACTGATTTTTCCGTGTGTTTATGTTATGAAATGGGATGGCTGACATGGCACCAAAGCAGCATTTCACCTCCTGTGCTATCATCTTTTCTCTCAAGTTCCCTCTACAGCGTATTTTCCACCCCATCTACCTTCATTCTCTTGCACTTCCCCCTTTTAGGTTTGAAGAACCCTTGCCCTAGTGTGGCCAGTTCACAAATGACAGTGACTAGATTCATCTTTGTTATCTCGTGTTCAGTATATGTTGCATTTGCTCCTTGTTCCTGATAAAAAATATAAATTATTACATCTATGTAGCATAAACTATGCTTGTCACAGTTTTTTCCTATTTGCTTTAATTGCAGCTTAAACTCAGTTTGGGTGAAAATGTAATGCTGTGGGGAAGCAGGCTGCATCAGACTGCAGTTAAATTACATTTTTATCCTGAATTAGTATATGTGACTATTTCTTTAAAAACAAGGATTTTGCTATTTGTGGATCTGAAGAAGACATGAAGGATCACTTAAGCAGACATTCATAGAGCACTGCAATGAACCAAGCAAGCCACACTTTGTTTCTGACTTGCAGATACAGATATTCATTTGAAAAGGAAGTTTAGGCACTCTTATAGACCGATAGCACTTCAGAAGAAATTGCCAGATGTTGCAGCAAGTAGAAGTACAAATAACTCATTAAACTACAGTATGTTATGTGGTTTTGCATGTATTTAAAATCATCAATAATATGCAGTTATGTGAAGTTTTCTAGTGGAATATACAGCATAATTCTGGAAAACTCTTGCTATGAAGCCGACCTGACTTTTCGTTACATATAAAGAGTTCACTTGTATCACTGGGCACATCTGAATTGTCATTCCCTGATATGCTAGGAGGTTAGATGGTTCCACCACTTAAACTCTTTATATTTATTAATATCCACCTGGAGGTTTTAGGACTCTCGTACCACTAAACTTCCCTGGAGATGCTGAAAAATATTATCTAAGCAGAAAAAAGAGTAATTGCTTGTATCATCCAAGATTTCCAGATCTCTGGCAGTCAAGTAGAAGCAGCGGTATCTTACAGTAAGTCTAACGCATGCTAAAATAGATACAGGGCATGCATGGAGCAGTAAATTGCACTGTGAGTTCAGCATTTCATAAAGGCCTCACACAGTGTCTCCATCCCTACTTCTCTCCAGAGATTTCCAAGAAAGCTACCTGCATGCCTGAAGTGTGACACATCACTCATTACAGGGAGCTGGGGGCATGGGTGCCACGTCATGCAAAGACTTGAATGAGTTAGATTTCACTATGAACTTGTCAAAACTTCAAAATCGAAAAAATATTGAGAGGGTTAGTCAAACTATGCAGGTGAAGTGTGTGTTACAAAGACGTAGCCTCCCTGTGAGCATTGAGCTCTAGTGAAGTTCACGTTCAGCTTTGACCCAAAACCCTGGAGAGATAAGACTCGTTTCTATGGGAAATTAGTTTTGGTCTGAGTTGACAGTGAAAATACACGTTATGTAAAATAGATGCCTAGGTAAAAAAACAGTAAAGACTTTCTGGAAGGTAAAATATCAGTACTAGTCTACTATCAGTTAGTGCCTGAAGCTTGGATTGTCTTGAAAGGCTTAACAGAAATACTGTCTGAGGATTGAACACTAGCAAATATTCTAGACAGAAAGTTCTGTCCCATAGCATGCAAGATACTGTAAGCTCTCAGAATGTGCTAGCACTTTTGACAAATGAAGTTTCAGATTTCCAGCTGTTAAAATTATTTAGATAAAAACTCATCTTTTTACCTTTGCCTTCCATGCCCGAATTGGCACTGAATATTCAACATATTTGCATCAGAAAATTGGATGATTGTGAGTATGAAAAAAATTATTGGTCAGCTGGCATATAATTAATCAATTATTTTATTTTAGTCTACTTGCAATTGTAAATGCAAACTCCTGAAAATAGGCTTTATGCAAATTGATTTTGGTAGAAAAGAAGCAGATTATAAGCTCAATTTTTTCCTATTACTTTTATTACTGTCTACTTTTTGAACTTTGTCTAACTGCTATAACTTGCACCATTTTCCTTATGGAAGTAATGATGAGGAGATAACGCATAACTGTTCATATATATATTCATGTGAATATTTAAACAAGTTTGTTCCGTCTTCATTTCTCCATGTTTTTGCCTTCTGCAAATATGACAGTGAATAATGTCGTTAGGAACATTGACGAAAAGAATTGTTTTTTAAGAGGATTAATACTTTTTTGGCATTTTTAATTGTACTGTATATTTGTAGTAGAAATTGTAATAATTTGGTTGAAGAATAGAGGTAAATCATACAGTGTAGGTACAAGAACAGCAACTGTTGTTTATGAGTCCAACTGCACAAACAAGTCTTAATATTATTTGTGAATTATTGTCTGCTGATAGCAACTGAAAAATGAGGCATAGTCCAATGGTACCAAAAGAGGATTTATATGTAAAGTTGAGTTCCCAGAGCAAACAGGCAGTTCTGTTTTTCAGGTGGAAAGTGACTACACAATTTTTCTACCTTACAGATAAGTTCTTCCTGTAATATATAAAACCCTTAGGTCACACAGTAAGTACACTTGCCTGTTGGAACAAGAGGCACAGTTACAGCAAGCAGTTTAGCCAGGCTGCACCATAGGCTTTGCAGGATTGGTAGCAGCTGGCCCAAATTAGAGAAACCCACACAGTTCTCCGCTTTCCATTGCAGAAACCAATACAAAGTTCCCTCGTCCAAAATGGAATAGGTCCAAAGAGCTGACAGTCACCTTTACCCTGCTGTTAATTACAGGCAGTGAGGATGGTTCCTTTGCAGAACCATTACCAGTAATGCCATGCCTGGTTTGTGCTCACAGGACATTTCGCTTCAAATTAAGCGGTATAGGTTTTAATGTTTGACTTCAAAGGAGTTTGCAGAGCATAAACATTGATACATTCATTAATAGAAATCATAATATAATGCAAACACAATTAGTTTAAAGCCAATTTATATTTAATGACATAGCTGTTATCAAAGCTCAATTACTCTAATTAGAATTTTATTCAGTAAGTCAAAGAAAGTGTTTGCTCAGCAGTCTGCTGGATGAGTCCCAAAGACAAACAGTGATTTAGGTTGTGTTTTTTAACGGAGTTACTTATTTGTACATCCCCAGAAAAGAAATGGGATGCTATTTATCTGCCTTTAACAAAGTACCTCGATAATTTTTTGCACAATAGTAGCAAAATACCTCCATTATAGCAGTTTGTGAAATTTACTGACTCATTGGTATCTCATGTACTTGGTAATATGCTTCTTCCATCCCTCTTCAGTCTGTGAGATGTTTCTTGCTACAAACTGGTTTATAGTTTATTCCCATATCTAAAGCCACAGACTTGTAGTATAGAAGTACAGAAAACTTGCTAGGCATTTTCATAGTAATTTATTCTGTCAGATTTTTTTTTATACTGAATACAAGTAGGGCTGCAGTAACAACTCCATTTATTGTAATAAAATCCATGATCAGCCTTGCCACGGTCCGTGGTGAGGTTATGAAGCAAATCTCTAAACTCATGAAAGACAAGAAGGTGATCATGAGCAGCTAGCAGGAATTTAAAATGGGCACATCATGCCTGACCAACCTTGCTGCTCTCTCGAATGAGAAAACCCTGCTGTAGAAAAGAGGGGATAGCGGATGTTGTATATGGTGATTTTTAGCACAGTTTGCCACAGCCTCCTTATCACCAAATTAATGAGATAAGGACTAGATAAGTGGATGAGGAGGGTTAATAACTGGCTGAACTGCCAAGATTGAAGTATTGTGGTCAGTGGTGCAAAGCCCAGATGGCAACCTGCAGCTAGTCAGGTCCTCAAGGATTAGCAGTGGGGCCAGCGTTATTTACTGTCTCCAGTCATGGCCTGGAGGATGGGATGCGGTACACTCGCAGTGAGTATGTGCCAACACCAAGCTGGAGAGAACACTCAATGTGCTGGAGGGCAGGACTGCTACTCAGAGGGTCCTGGGCAGGCTGAGGAAATGGGCTGAGCAGAACTCCACAAAGTTCTACAAGAGAAAGTGTGAGGCCTTGCACATGTGTAGGGATCCCATGCCACAGTGCAAGCGGTAAGGATGCTGCTCTGCAGAGAAGTGGTTAAATACTGCAGCAGGTTTCCCAGTGAGGTTACAGAATCCTCTGAGGTGCTCAAGACTTGGTTGGACATGGCCCTGTGCAACCTCATCTATTTAGACCTGGTTTGAGCACAGGGTTGGACTGGACATCCTCTAAATTTCCCTTACAGCCCAAATTTTGATTCTACGACTATATATTGTTTGATGTATAGTGCACTGTGTATTCTTGACGAATACAGCATTTTTAAAAGTTATGTTAATTTAGGTAATTCTTTTGCACAATTATTACGCAGGATGGCTACTGCATTGTCATTTTACCATTTTTCTGTGAGTTAGAAAATACTTCCCACTTGGAAAAGGGCTGTTTCGTTAACTTCAGCTCCAGACTAGAGATATAAACGTTTTAGAACTTCTCTAATTTCTCACTGAAACACTGATCAATGTGGTATTGTGCCCCAAAGAAGACACATAAACATGATCTGTTTATATAGGTGTGTCTTAGGTCCAGCCTAGGACAGCTGTGGTTTTTTTCCTCATGAAAGGATAATGGATTTAAACTTAATTACAGCTGGGAAAAGTCCCATGGGATGCTTCTGGCAGCCAGGGTTACAGAATCATGGGGATGTGCTGGCCACACACCTGCTTTCTCAGAAATGTCATCTCCAGCTGCAGGAGCACAGCTGCTGAGAGCACTGGGAGAGGATGTGACAGTGTGCCCACAGAACCCACATATTCCGGGAAAAATAATAAAAGCATTTAAATTACTGTATCATGAGAAAGGGAACTGACTAATATGATTACAAGCTAAACATTAATAGAACATAACAAATCATTTATAAAAATTTTAGGAATTGAAGTCAAGCCTTCTAACTTTTTCCTCTAGGTCATTAAGTCATTTGTTTATCTTATGTGGCACCTTCTGTACAAAATTGTTAAATAATAATTAAAGGCCTCAATCTGTTTAGCTGGATGATGTGCCTGATTGCAATGCTGTGTATTTTATCAGCAGTTTTTTCTTGAATTCACAGGCCATGCATATGGTGCTAGGAAGACTTCTAGCTTGTCAAAAATTGAGTGCAGAAACATAGTGGCAGTGCCTAGCTGGCTTTTTTTTNTAGTACTTAGAACACCCCAGAAAGCTTGCTTTCCTCAGTCTTACATTCGGACCATTTTCTCATGGATAACGCTGAGTGTTTAAGAGCATTTCAATGTCAGGCTGGTCCTGACAGAGAAATTAAAATGTAATTTTCAAGTGCCCTTTCCTTACTCCACCCTTACAAAATGTCATGTTGTGGTCATGGGTGGGTGACTTCTCTGAAATCTAGTTTAAATTCATCTTTGAATCGTAAGTGAGATTTTTTTAGTGTGTATATACATATACGCATATCATTGTAGTGCAATATCTAGTGATTTAATATTTTATACAGATAATACAAATAGTATCAAGTAACTATGGTTATATGAAAACATTCAAGAACTTTTCAAGGCAAGGAAGTTTGATTCTTTCATACAATTAAATAAAATGTGAAGGATAATGGTGCCTGACTTCATTTCAAGGTCATTGAGTATATTCCTATTTCCACTCTTATTGTCACAGTTCATGGCAAAAGACCTTAACTGCAGGCAGCTTTCCAGACAGCAAATGCAGCAGGTTTATAATTTTGTTTTTGTCAAGGTGCTGCATCTTGTAGCCTGACAATGCGTGCAGAACAAAGGAGGCTTTCAGCTCTCTGGGTCTTGAATTAGTCTGGGTCCTGACATAAGTTATGAATGGCTTACTGGGCTTTCTCTATTCCATCAAATGATTGTATTTAATGTTCTGCTGTAAATATGCTCTTTTAATTAAAATCTATATCCTTTCAAAATTTTCCATTAGAAAAGCCTTCTGAGAAGAAGGTACTCTTTTACCAGTGCATTCCATGGTGACCATGGCAATGCTATGAATGGTGGTATAACATTAGTTCAGAAGTTACAGATGTTTATAAAAACATCACTAGAAACGCTGGTCTGACAGACAAAAGCCCTGGCAGGGCTTGCGTTACCATTGCTGTTACTCTGCTGTCCATAAATGAAAAATCATTCGCCATGAAAGAAACACCACTTTGCTTCCTGTTCTTTCTTTTATGCTTTTTGGAATGAAACCTCATTTCTGTTGACTGCTATTTTGATGAGTGTTAATGACTTTCAGTTAGAAAACACAAGGTTGTTTCTGGTTTTATAGCCCTACCTCTCCCATACCTCCCTCACAGAGCTCCTTGGAGACTCAAGAACATCACAGTGCAGAATTTACACACAGATGATTTACACACATCAAGAATCATTAGTATGGAAAGATTTCTAAGCCAATATCAAAAAATTGAGAAAAAAGCAATGCAAGGCTCACATTTCTCTTATTTGTCCCTCATGTTGTTGAGGAAATAAACCTATTTTATTTAAGGCATAGAATGAAAACAGTTATTTAAAATCCCTGCAAGGGCAAGCAGATGTGTTGTTTCATTTGGTTGTGGCTGAAGTAGTGGCCACATTACTAAAACAATGAAGGATTAAATTTTTATTACTTCTTTAAGGCTGCCAAAACAGAAAAGACAAAACATAAAATGAACTAATCATATTAAAACCTCTTCTAGGATGAATGACTTGCCTGGCCTATTATGTCTGAATACATATGTGAGGAACACAGGATTAACGTACAATTACCTTATCACTATGCAAGTTCTGTTGGTACATTGAAATATGTGAATGGGTTTGCTTTGTGTAATTCTGAGCAATTGGGAAATCAGCAAGAAAGAAAATCAGAGGTCCTTAAAGGAATTAAGGGTCCTTAAGAAAATAGCCATTAATTTAGGGGTGCCCACTTCCTGGCTCAAATCTGATTAGCAGGCTTATGTCTCTTGTATTTCAAACTCAGAAGGACACAAAACTGTTGAAAACAAACCTTGTGTCTACAGAAGAAATATGAGCTGCCTGCAGCTACAACTGGACGGATGTCAGAAAAGAGCTTGATCATAGCCCCAAGCTGTAGCTGGCTGCCCCAGTGTTCCACCAGCCCCATTTTGTAAAGCTGAGGGGAAGTGGTCTGACTTAAACTACATACACAGGTTTTTTTTTTTTTGTCACGTTATTTTAAAGTCCTGACTTTAAAGTCCTGAGTCAGCCTGACTCGGAAGACGGCCATGAAGCAGTTGTATTGTAATGGGGGGGAAGGAGGAGAGTGAGGCTCCTCAGTAATGAGGCAGGAAAAGGAAAATGGGTAGGGGCTGAAATGAGCACGCTGAGCCTGTGACATTGCTGAAAATGCCTGGTGACACCACAGCCCCACAGAACAGAAGGATGCATCTCACCTGAACCACAGGCTCTCTGGGATGTACCTGAGGCACATCAGTCACTGAGCTCTTAAGAAAAAATGAGCCTGCCACACAGATCGTGCCTAATTTTTACTGTTTTGTTGAGTCTTTATGTATTTTTGTGTAAAGGGATGGTACATTGTTTCAAAGGAGCTACTGTGGATTGTGGTAATCATAGGGTTGCAGAGGAGAGCATGACATATGGCAGCTACACCCGTCAGGTCTTGGTACTGAGACAGCTGGAGGTGGGTGGGAAAAAGCAACAGAAGTGCAGGATTTGCCAGAGGACAGTTTTGAAGGACTTCCTAGAAATCCTTGGCACCACACACTACATTGTCATGGCAGGACAGTGGGACCAAGGTGATTGCGAAGCCTTGTGATCCGCAGTAAGGCCGGGGTGAGCAGTAGGGCCTGGCAGGTAGAGGCAGTACCCACACTGAAACAGGCAATCCCGGAGCTGATGTTCCCCCCTAAACCATCACAACACAACACTCTCTTCTTATGTAAGAGAATAATTTGCACAGCTAATGATTCTATCTGTCATTCTGTTAATAAAAGAGCAGTAACAAACCTGTGGGTGTACTATAGAAGGAAGGCGCAGTGCCCCCTCATCATCCTCTACAAAATCTCCACAAAAAGCTAAGTTCTGCTTAGCTTTGCTGGAAGAGCTGGAGGAGAAGCATTAGTGGTTCACTACATGAGCAGGATGACTTTCTGAAACCCAACATAACATGTTTTTTAGTCCAAAAGTTTTGCTTTCTACTTCCAGCTTAATTGCTCTCCTCATCTGACCTACTTCATACTGCACAGCTTTTTGGTATGGGCATTGTTGGCACCTAGTGAACTGGGTGCTTGCACCCATAGGAGTCAGCAGCACTTCCCGAATGAACTGTTGGCCACATTTATTGAAGAGCACTGGACAAGAATGTAAAGGTTTTACGTGGAGACGTTCTGCTTGTGGCTTATGTTGCCATATATACTACAGAACTGGACGTGCTGAAATATTTTAAGTTACATTGTCTTATAAAGTTAACTTCCAGAAACATTCTACTGAAATGTTGGTAATCAGTGGAGTTTTCTTTTGTTAAAGGTAAAGTATCAGGTCCTGTGAACTAGAGGATCTGTTAAGCAGATCTTAGAGTTGTATGTCTGCACTTCAGATTTTGTAGATATGGACTTGCTATAGACAGTGACGAGCCTTTTAATCATTTGAGAAATATTTGGGCCTCTTCACTTTTCTAATTATTATGATATTTCATATTGAAAATACTGCCATGACCACTGTAGGTAGAAACCATAAATCGATGGTAATGTCACCGATGTAGTAAACCATGGTCATAAATTTGTTCAGAAGTATGTGGTATATGATCTTGAATATTCCTGTGTATGTAATTATCTTGCTGTTTAAAGCTGGTGTCAAAATTACTGTTTTCAAAATATTTTTAAATCTACTGATCATTCACGAAATGCAATTATTTACTTATTTTAACAGAAGCAATTCATAATACAATCTATTAAATTTTAAGTATATGTTCGAATAATAGGGTTTTTGTTGTATTTGTGTTTGCAAAATCAGGATTGGTATAGTGCAAATGGTAAAATTTTGAGACTTGAGATATACAGAGTATAATTCTGCCTGAAACAGATGGAATAGCTGTTGTTGTGCATGTTGCTGACTTGTTTCATTCCCTAATGAAGTTGTGATTAAAGGTGTTAGAATTGTGGCCAGTAGGCTCTAGTGTATCTCTAAAACTAGGACAGACATTTCCGATACTTTAAGAAATAGAAAATAATGAATAATCTTTCCTAAAAGTTCACCTTCAGAACAGAGAGCTAAAAGGATCATGCACCATATGCTACCTTGAACAGTGCTTATGCTTTTCATTTCCAAACAGTACATGATGTACAGTGAAACTACTATGCAGGCACTTAGCAGGCAGAGGATTAAACCCAATTTGTGTTAGCAAGTGAAGTAATAACAATTAGCACATTTCCTAGGTGGGAGCAACCCAGACAAGGAGGTCATTGCTCCAGGGAAGGGGTAGAAGAAAAAGAAAATTGTGACTACATGATAAAAAGGTAATGAAAATTATTTTATGCTATGTAGCTGGCATGTAATTTTGGACAGATGCCCAAAACTGGCATTGGCTATAATCCATTTTTTCAAAGCTTGGAGCAGCACTGTAGGATTACAAAGTTGATGTTGAAGTCAGCAGGAGAGTAAAGAAAATTGTGGGCCAGAGTAATTGTAAATAAAAAATAAATTACACCTATCAATATCATCCCAGAAATTTTGTATACAGTTTTTTCTCTGAATTCATTGCACATTCATCCTATGCCCTGAAAAAGCCAATAAAGCTGCTCGCCAGATATTTGGAAAGTACATGGGATATACACAGTGTTTCTGCATAATACGTTGACCTGACTAGAGCATATATTTTTGAGGAAAATAAAATACAAGGGTCTGAGATCAGAAAATGTAATTTTAGTTTTGTCTAATATTAAGGATTTGGGTCATTTTATGTTTTAGCTTTTCATTGTAGCTATGTGGAACAGAAGAATGAAGGATTAACATTGTCCTCTGAGGAGGTTCTTTGGTTATTTTAGCACAGAAATAACTAAAGTGATGACTTGCAAAAGAAAAGAAAAAATAAAAGAGATCAAAAAGCAGCCAAAAGCAGTCCTACTTGCTCATTCCTTTCTATCAGTTTAATTTGTTTCTGTAACAGTCCGCTTTACCTTGTTCGTCTTCTGTTAACCTCTATTTATATAGATAAATAAATAAATAACTGGTATAGTCCCCCCAATGTAAACGTCAGAGGTAATGTTCATTTTAAATAACTTCCTGTACCAAAAACAGTCACATGGATTTGAAAACAATTGAGACTGACTGAGCCACTGAAACTTTTTACACTCGTGTACACTAACAGCTTCAAGCAACAGTGAGCCTTTACAGGTTTAGTGATTTTGCAATTTGGCCTTCTGATAGATGATGAACCTGAGGGCCCTTGGTGTTTAAGAGACGGTTTTCAGTGATAAGGACAGTTCATATGTAAGCACTTGGTATTTTAAGTATGTGGTCTCCATTTCATGGAGATTCTCATCTGAAAAATGTTAGTTTTGTTTTCTGTGTTTGTAAGTTAACTTGCTACAGAAGATTGCTCAACAAAGCAGGTGTGAAATTTTGTTTCTCTCCTAAAGTAATGCTAGGACTGGTTACTAGCACTTCGAATGCTATATATCAATGGCATCATTTAACATAACAAAAAAAACTACATACCCCGCCATATAAAGACTTTCTAACCAAAGGTCATCTTTCTATCTGCAAATGTGTTAAAATGCACAAGAAAGATGTCAGACTGCTGACAGGTCTCAGTCTGTTCGTGCTGGTGTCAGCAGACACTGAACGGCAATGCAACCTTCTCTCCTGTCCGCTGTCTGCACAGTAACCCTGCAGGTGTAAAAGGAATGTTTAGGAGCTATAGCAATGACTTTGTGAGTGAGCTGTGCCCAGGAAGGTTGGTGAAAATATCTAGATGTGGAAGAGGAAGCCTGTTGCAGAAGCAGAGGACTGACCAGGGACAGACCTTCAGAAGTCACCACTGCTTGCATTCTGCCCACCTTCCTTCTGAAAGCCCTCCACATCACCACATGAGTTATGATAGTCATGTGGCCATAAAGTAGATATTGTATTAGTTCCTTTTCATCAGGAAGCTGGAAATTATCTGACTCTTAATTCAAGATGGCTGCCTTCACTGCTTGGACTTCAACAGATTCCCTGATCAGGCAGAAAGTTACAAAGAAAATGAGATTCAGCAACTCGCAGTGGTGCAATAAGATGTCAGTTGCCTATAAGTGATGTGCACAGATAATGTTTTTACAACATTGACTGTCTCCGGCTTGATCAAAAGCTGCTAATCTTAATATACCTCTTTTCCTTGACTTCAATGAACTTTGGATTGGGCCCTTTGAGAACAGATAAAAGCTAAAAATATTGCAGTGCCAAGACTGTAAAGTCAGTGGAGAAATATGATCAAATTTATCATTATAATACTCAGCAGTTTGTAAACTCATTAACATTTGCAGAGAACATGCTGTTTTACCTGTGACCTATAAATTCTGGAAAGCTTGGTAGAATTGCCACTGAGAAAAGTTTATAGCAAAGATATTTGGGGGCAAGTACGATGAAGCCAAGTGACATAGTTTAATTGTAGTTCCTATTATAAAAGCTTCATGGGATGCAAATGACAAGTTACTATGCATCTACACAATCACAGAGACTGCACAGAGTAGGGTTACGGTTTATGAAATTATATAGAAAAGTGGGAGTTAGTGAGGTTAGTGAGATAGTGCACACATATTAAAACAACTCCTACAGTTTACATTTACAGCAAATAGAGCATGGATGATGCTCACGTCCAACTATGTTAAATGTGCTTTCCAACATGAACACATGGAGGGAAAAAATACAGGACTTGGGTGAGATTAGTAACACTAGCTGCAGAAAGACACTAGAAAGAACAAGGGAGGACACAAAAAGAGATCTAACAGGCATGAGCAGAGTGAGATGCTAGATGGAGCACTGGGAATCTTTAGCTGTGGTAGAACATATTGGAGAATCAGTAGCCGTTGTCTCATGAGAAAGAACACAAATAGTGCTTGCAGTTTTTTTTATAAGAGCCTTTCCATTAAGAATTATTTTAAATTGTATGGTTTTGCTGATGTATCAAGACATAAAAAAAAAAACAAAAAAAAATTAAAGGTTGCTGCAAGCTTGTGTTGAGTCATAAATCAGTAGCACTTCATGCGTAGCATACAGAACTTATTGCTAAGGACTGGTCATAACTAAAGGAAAATCAAGCTAAAGTGTGGCGTCAAAGTAAGACTGACAGTTTTCTTCCTGACATTGGCAATTTTATATAGTGCTGTGGGAGCTACCAATAACCGTGGCTGTGTACAGAGGTTACATCAAGGTGGCTTTTGAAATGAATTATTTGCGCAGGAAAAATAAATAAATAATTCCAGACACCCCATGTTAATGTTAATAAAAATTGTGCCACACCAAACTACTACATAGTCACTGCTTGTTTGTGCCATGCCATGTATATGCAACATTTGCTATAGATCAACTGCCAGTATTGAGGAATCATTTCAATTTCTTTTAAAAAATTAACTACAGCTGTGTGTATTTTATTAATAGTCTATCATTTAGAAATCAGGGTAACTACTGAAAACTCTAAAACAGTATCATGCTCTCAAGAAACATGCCATTAATCTGTTTGTATCAGTTTGGATGCTGTTAGGAGAAGATCAAAGTTTCAGAATATCAGAATAGATCTCAGAATACTTTGGGAAAAAGCATGGGAGTTGATCAGTCACACAGATATTCAAGAAATTAACTGATAGGAATTTATTTGTGTGCATATATTTATCTATAGAAAAAGAAATAAAATAGCTTTGAAAATGTAGTCCTATCTCTTGTAATTCAGCCTTTGGCCTCACTTCTGAACTTCAGATGTGTAGCTAGGGGAGGGGAGAATCAGGAATTTCTACAGCAGACATTTGCCCAGTAGGAAATAGATGGAACTGCAAACTTATTTCACATGGCCCATTGAACACCAAGCAAACACTATGCTGTCCCTCCTGCACATTCATATTGTCTGTGAGTTTCCTCATATAGTTATTTTTCCTATTACCTTGACAGAAAAGCTCTAATTGTATTCACGTGATAGCAAAATCTTCAGTATATGCTGTTTCTATCAGTATTCTCCTTTTTCTTGCTAGCATTTAAGGTTTAACAGAACTCTCAGCATTATAAGCATATTTTACAGTTCTGGTTTGTATTAATATATGATAAAAAAGCAAGTAAAAAAAAAAATGAAACAAGCATGTATCATGAAAAAAAGTCACTAAAATACAACCCTCAGAACAGAAGGGTGTCAGCGGTTCGGCTTCACAGCCCACATGCTGGTTACAGGAGCTGCTGGACAAAATTGTAGGGATTGTATTATAGAGGGGGTATCTGTATAGATCATAGATCTATAAAAAATTCATTTCTTTATGAACTGTGAACCCACAGTTACAAAGATGCAGCTCCCCTGCATGCTGCATTTCATAGCTTAGAGGTGATCAGAGGTGGAGGTCGGGCAGTGTGAGCATATTGCTGGTGGATCGCTGTTTTGCCCATTCACTTTTCCTGCAGTGAGGGAACTTAGGTACCACTGAGACTGCATTAGACAGGGAGAGAGCAGAGGACACTGAGGCCCCCGCAGTACCAGGCAGCCCCGTTACTCGTCAGCCTGTCCCAGAATTCATTCCCCCAAGTAATGATTCTACCCAAAATTCAATCAATAAGGCTGACATCCTACTGTTTAAAAGACCTTTATTTTTGTTCGCTAAGACCAAATGTGTTCATAAATTAAACATTTGCTAATAAACACTCTCATCTCTGTTTTTAGCAAGTCTGTCTGCTTAAGAGAGCAGGTTACTGACACCATTAAGAACACTGGCAGGCTCGTTTCTTTCCAGAATATGTAATGCTCAAAGGGTTAGGAATCTAGTGACGGATAGTTCAGGCTGCAAACTTACAAACTGGTCGCTGTTAAACTCACTATGCCTGTATTTAAACAGGGGATCCAGATGTGAAAAGCTCCCTGTTCTATTTAATAGAGGTCTTCAGGCTTTTTTTTTTCATGAATGATTTTTTCAATGCCTATATCCATTTCAGTAGAAGTTCTTTCTTACATGCAGTTTTTACATGACTTGTGAACTATCATTGCTAACTGCTGATTTCTTTAGTGAATTGCATACAATTAATACAGTAGCCTGGATAGTCATTCTACTTTTTTTGTTTTTAATATTTCAATATTAAATATTTGAAGCATGATAGATACTAGAAAACTTGTCCCATTCTCCTCCAGAAATGAACTCCTAATTAGTACCAATTTCTTAACTTGTTCAGAGTGTTTATTTTCATAACCTGGAGCTGCAGGGAAAGTGGAAAGTGTTCCCCAGTAGGCAGCTCCAAGTCTGGCAGACCGCCGAGGTGTTTCTGACCTCCAGAAATCCTTAAGGTTTTGATCAGCATTTCCTTATTCCCAGTATTCTGTTGTTTCTGTTTTAAATTACATCTCAGTGTACCCAGGGTAGGTAATAATGTTAACGTCAGTGATATAACAGTTTGTTACAAGCATTCTTTGATTATGAGATAGGAATATCTTGATTATGTAAACAATGATAGTGTTTATTGTATTATATTTCTGAAATTGTTATAGTATTACGCTGATACAAATTATACTGTCACATCTCAAGTGTATTTATTTAAAACATAGTGGATGTGACTCAAAGACTGTCAAAGACGATAAAAGACAATACCTGACTTTCACTGCTTTTTCATCAAGATCTGTATGCCATTATAAATCTCACATTATTTTGCACTAATTCCTAAGATAAGAAGATACAAATTTCTTGACCTTTCTGTCCCTGTAGCTCTAATCACTTCCATAATTATGAAATATTGTAAATAACAGGCAAAAAGATCATGCTGCTGCTGCTGAAACACATTTGTCTGTTTAAGAATATGTAATGAGAAGTTAGTTCAGGGAATCTTGTGGTAGTAACTGTGCATAATATTAGAAAATGTATCTCTCAGAAGGCACTTTTTGTTGGTAGATTCATATAAAGGTGTGCGAATAAATGGACAGGTTCTTTATGAGCTACTGCTTGGAAGGGATAGGAAAATGAGGATTTCTTAAGCAGCTGAGGAAAACTGTATTATGTTGCTCCCCATTTTTTCTTTGGATCCCGTGTCAATGAAGCACTGAGAAAATTATATACCATGCATTACATATTATATGACATATAGGGGTATATGTACATTAATATATGTAGCAATGAATACTGTGGCATCTTATACATACTCTGTACATACAGGACCTAAATTCAGGAAACATAATTGGGACAGAAGAGGAACATCATATTTGATTTTAGAACATACACACAGACAGAGTCCTGAGGTGATAGGAATGTTAAAGAATGCAAGAAAAGACAATAATTTGATTTAAAAAAAAAAAAAAAAACTGTTATTCTCAGCCAAGTAGCACAACTTCAACCTTTTTAAAATCCCTAACACATTTTCAGCTATCGTGGGTGTTGAAACGAAGACAAACGTATACTGTCTTTTCCCATATCACCTTTATGGATCCCTACGCTGCAAGGACTTTTTAACAGCAAGTTACTTTTCCCATGCATTTGTGTTTTCACCATTTTTTTTTTTTTTAATTGATGATGACCTTTAAACAGACCTTTTTTTTTTTTTTCTTGAAGTTACAGAGCATGATATACATTTACATATTGGTGATCACTTCCAGAAACAAATGTCAAGTATTTGGTATTTCATTTCATCTCTTCTGGCAGAATTTTTTGAGAATACTTGCCTTGTCACTAACTGTGGCATATCTTCATTACTACTGTCAGGCACAGAAAAAGAGAATCACAAACATAAAGGCAAGAAAATCTTTGCTGGGAGAGAAATAGATCAAGTGTGAGAGAGAGAGGGATTGAGCTGGAACAATGGTATCATCCTTGAGATGCTCTCAGGGTGGGGAGAAAGAGACTTGGCCTGCTTTTGAGTCACAGCTGGGTAAAGCATTAAATTATTATTACCACTGTTGGAAAATGAGTTTGATTTTCAGGCTTGTTTTTGCTTTACTGTCTTTCTGGTATTATTTATCTGTGGCTTAAAAAGAAAAGTAAAATATGGTTGTCATCCAAACATTTACAAGTGAGTTCAACTGATACAGTGCCAAATGGTCAGTCCAGGTAGAATTCCCTACAGAAGTAATGGCTGTCCTGCTGGCACAGCTCTCTGCCCTGAGGGTTCGGTGAGCTATGTAGGTGTTACAGACTGCC
>VXAV01007447.1:0-10904 GCA_013399715.1 Alectura lathami
CATCTGGACAGTGCATAAAGCGAACAGCCTGGATGACAACATAATGGCAAGAAAGAGTTTTTTTTCCCCAGCCCCAATTCCCCCTTTCCAGACAGCAGGACTGGCAACACCACCAGTGTCCTTCACCGTACCCTCAGAGGGGCAGGAGTGCTGCTGTACGAGCAGAGGTCTGCAGAGCCCACATGGCCCTGGCAGGCAGGGGAGATGGGCCAGCACAGAGGGACCTGGCTCCTGGGGCAGCTCTGGGCAGGGAACCCCGAAGGTGGCTCATTCTGCTCTCTCCACTGCCCCAAATGTGCCCTGTGGTTCAATTCCTTGGGCGTCTCCGTCCCACACAGTCTTGAACAACACAGAAGAGCTCAAAGACACACTGCAACCCATGCCCTCTGCACTTCTGTTTCCTTTTCTGGTATGTGCATCAGACCATCTCCCCTGTGCTAGCCTGCAGAGCACGATGCTTGTGACAAGAGGATAAAAAAAAAAGGGGGGGGGGCCCAAAATTAAAAATAAGGCATCACTAAGTAGTATTACAGCTTTCACCAGGGAGTTTTGTGACCCCTTCCAGGCACTCTGGCAACTGCTGTTCAGAGCACAAAAACAAGCCATCTCAGAGAGAAGGTCTTGGCACAAGCCTCGCCCAGCATGGGCAACTTAACTTAGCCAGAGGTCAGTCAGGTTTGCCCTGGGTCTGCAGGAATCACCATGAGAGACCCAAAAGTGTCCCGACTGGGCCAGAGACTGTCCTGTGCACACTGCAGGAGGCAGCACTGAGCCAAGCAGGAACATCACGCGCTAATGCATGGGCAAGCCTTTGTTGCAGCTAAATAAATAATGAAGGAGCATCGTTTTAAGCAGTCACATTCCATAAATACATATGGAATTAGTTCCTGCATAACTCCACTAAAAACTGAGCACAGAACCTTAACCTTTTCTTATTTCAAGCTGTGGAGCTTAGAACTGAAACATGAGGGGGCTAAGTCCACCCTATGGTTAATTCCATCCCAATCAGACCTACTGAAGGCTTGCTGTAGAGGCCTGTTTGTATCAAAATGTGCCAACGAGAAGTCATTCAATATTTGCTGGTTTGGTTCTTCAGTGTATAAGTGAGTATTTCCTCTCCAGCATTTAACTCAACATGTTCCAAGCAGACTGCAGTGATTTCCAGCCCTTAGGAGAACAGGTTTCCACCTAGAGCCAAGGATGCACTCTTTCTTTCATTTTCAAACCCTCATCTTTTAGAAACTTGTGTATGATTACAGATGTGCATGTGCTTTTCAAGGGAAGACAAGGAACCTCCTTCACCGCTTCTTGGTCAATCATTGAAAATAAAGAGTCAGTAAAGACTCAGTGAGAAAATCTGAGAACAAAGGCTTGAGGAAAATGTAATGTTTAATGTTTATTGAGGATTTAACTCAGGCTGTCTGGTTTTGTTGGAAACTTAGTGCCTCTGTGAGGTTTTGCACCACTGTGAGACAGAAAACAAATATCCTTATACTGTTAGAAATGTGAAAGATGCTGATTGTGGCCAATTGTGCATGCATGCAGGAGGACCTCCTTTTTATCTTGATGCCAACGCATGATAAGACCCATAGAAAAAAAAAAAAAAAAAAAAAAAAAAAAAAAGAAGGCCAGTTTGCAGCTAGCACGGAGTGAAAACAGAAAAACAGTGTAATACTACAGACGTATATTTTTGGAGATGCGGTCAGTCCCATTCAAATCAAAATTTGGTGGGAAATAGACTTCTTCTCTCATCATGATTTCCCTTTTGATTTAACTGCGTGAACAAACAAGCAGTGAAGACCCATTTTGAGAGAGATTTCCCACTAATCCTGGATTTTAAAAGCAAGGACATATTTTTTTACATATTGAATGTCTATTTACTATCACTATACCTAACACTTGTCTTAAATACCAAGTAAATACTTAGATACCAGGTAAATAATTTGAAATCCAGAGACATCACAGACTAGTTAATGGTATGTGGAATACCTTCTGAATAATTTCATGTTTCTTTCTCTTTCCACTCCACTATTTCTGAGACAATATGCTGTCTTTTGGCAGTGACCAGAAGACAGCATTTCTGACACTGTTGCTGATGGAAAATGAACCAATAAATATGAGTAATTAATATGTGAAAATGTCTTCCCTGGGCATGGCATTCTTCTACGTTACATTTTAGGAAGAAATATGTGTGCATAAGCATACCATTATTTCTAATGCCCTGGGTCCAGTCATTCTGGTGAGTAGCTGAGGGACCCTCAGTCTCTAATGCTCATAACAAAGAGCTCTGCAGAACTGGGCTGTTCTCCTCCTGCACTTCACTGAGCAACAGATTCAGATCCACACTGTAGCCCAGGGCCCTCAGCTGGAGGTGAAAGATCTGTCGGAATATCGTCCTTGAACCTTGAACAGCCTGATTACACAGATAGATCTGAAGTAGCATGCTACCTGTAAAACTCTTCTTCTATTTCTCTTCCTTCCTTCCTTTATTTTCTTTCTTTCTTTCTTTCTTTCTTTCTTTCTCTCTCTCTCTCTCTCTCTATTTCTCTCTCTCTTTCTCTCTTTCTCTCTTTCTCTCTTTCTCTCTTTCTCTCTTTCTCTCTTTCTCTCTTTCTCTCTTTCTCTCTTTCTCTCTTTCTCTCTTTCTCTCTTTCTCTCTTTCTCTCTTTCTCTCTTTCTCTCTTTCTCTCTTTCTCTCTTTCTCTCTTTCTCTCTTTTTCTCTGTTTCTCTCTTTCCCTCTTTCTCTCTTGCTTTCTTTACTTCTTTCTTTCCTTCTTTCTTTCTTTCTTTCTTTCTCTCTCTCTCTCTCTCTCTATTTCTCTCTCTCTTTCTCTCTTTCTCTCTTTTTCTCTGTTTCTCTCTTTTTCTCTGTTTCTCTCTTTCCCTCTTTCTCTCTTGCTTCCTTTCTTCCTTTCTTTCCTTCTTTCTTCCTTCCTTTCTTTTTTAATGAATGTATTCCTTCTTTCCTACTCACCTTGCTCTAAGAAATACAGTTAAAACCTACAGGTTTCCATTATTTTTTTCTCTATACTCCCTGGTGCTTGGTAACTCAGCTGTGTTATGAATGCTATTCAAACAAAACATTCTGAAAAGCATGCAAGATATTACTTTCTATTTGTTCCACCACCTCTAGTTTTCTTCTTCAATACTTCTATTTACAGGCACTCATTTGCTTCAGACTTAAATGTGGTGAAGAAGCTGGAGACATCTGGCACCATGTAAAACACTTTGATCCTTGTTTTTCTGCAGCAGACTGGGAAATCCCCATGAATAATACACAAGGAAATCTAGGGGGTTTCCCTGAAGATCAACAGACCGAGCATCTTCGAAGTGCTGTGCAACAGGAGCACTAACTGTTGAGCTGGGAATAGAGTATACAAGTAGGAGTGGTGAAGTGGGTATGCATAGGCTAAGCAGGAAGCAAACAATAATTGAGACTCATCTCTTCAGTTCAGATGTTTTCTCTTCTCTTTCTTTCTATTACAAAGAACAAAGAACCACAGGCCATACTTAAGTGGTCTCAGCATTGCATGTGGCAAGTTACTTCACTGGAAAAAAGTAGCACAGGGACAAAACTATTCACAAATCATGATTAAATTTATCAAAGTTTGTGTGGGGGGGAAAAAAAAAAAAAAAAAAAAAAAAAAAAAAAAAGCTTAGGAAGATTTTTAACACATCTCAACACTTTGTTTTTCAGCATTTCCAAAAGAGAAAATGTGTGCCATTTGGAAAAAGTCAGTATTTGTTCAGCTTTCTCAAAACATAATGCTTTTACTCCTACTTCTAAAAATGCACTTTGTTGAAAATGGGAACTAAATTACATTGGGAAAAAGAAGGGTTAGATAGGGTTAAATAATCTTGAAATGATGAGGAGGTGAGGTGTCAATATAGAATATGCAAAATGTTTGATTTCAGAGAGAACGTAGATAAACCAGGGTGTAGTCCTTGGTTTGCTTTGCAGAAAGTAGTTTTGTTTCAGGCTGACTTCAGCTGATCTCTCCCTTGGTCAGTCAGGAGTCCTTCCTGTTCAGTCACCATAATTAAAGGAAATTATCATGCTGGTCAGGAATAACCTCTCAAGTTAAAATCCAGAATTTTGCACATGCCTGAGTGCAGGCATCCAGGTCCCAAAGAGGCGATAAGGCTGATTTTGCTGCGTCTTCCTCACTTCAAGCCCCACAAGTTCTGGATGCATGCCAGGCTCCCACTGAAATCCTGCACTTGTGTCACACAGCCTCTGCCAGGCCACGTGCATCTGTGCTTCAAGCAAATGCTGCCTTTTCCCTGAGCAGAAGGCATAACATTGCCGGGTAAGGTGAGGGCTTGTGCCAGTAAATACTGCCAAGAGCAAAACCAAGGCGATGGGTAAAAAAGAGTTCATCGCGTTTTGCCCAACTTCACCAACACCAAACACAGGTTAAGGAAAGATGCCACAACATCGAGGTCATGAGCAGTGGAATCCTGCACTACTGCAATGCCTCATTTTTCTGGTGCCTGCACCTGAAATGTTGATGTTAAGGTACATACACTCTGAACAGAGTTCTAAGGGAAAAGGAGTCCCTGACTGCTCAGTGGTAACTCTTTGTCTCAGCTCTGATCCTAGCACCATTTTGTCATCCTACATTAAAAAATCTTTGGATAAAATGGAGAGTCTTTCTTAGAAAAAAGATATGCCTTCTTATTATAGAGTCACAGAATCACAGAATGCCTTGCACTGGAAGGGACCTTACAGCTCCCCCAGCCCCACCCCCTGCCGTGGGCTGGCTGCCACCCCCCAGCTCAGGCTGCCCAGGGCCCACCCAGCCTGGCCTTGGGCACCCCCAGGGATGGGGCACCCACAGCTGCTCTGGGCAGCCTGGGCCAGGGCATCACCGTCCTCTGGGTAAAGAATTTCCTTCTAAAAGCTAACAGAAATCTCCTCTCTCCTAGTTTAAAAGCATTCCCCCTTGTACTGTCACTATCAGACCGTGTAAAATGCTGGTCTTCATCTTTTTTACAAACTCTCTTTACGTACTGAGAGACTGCAACATGGTCTCCCCAGGGCCTTCTCTTCTCCAGGCTGAGACTTATTCTGCCTGAAGATCAAAGTCATCACACTTCTTGTCCTTCTGCCCTCATGCATGTCATTTTGTGCAATGCCTCGTGTCCAAGGGTGTTGTGAGAGCTGCTTCTGGATCAAGATCTCCCAGGAAGGTGGATGGAGACTTGCCATGTTTCTGGACCTAAGAGAGGCATGAAACAGATGCAGAACAGCCCTCTTCACATTAGTGTAGGTATTGGACTGCTCAGAGACACAAACCCTGGCTACTAATAACTTCCAGGTAAAAATACACAAGAAACCTGTAGACTTAGTGTCAGAGCACAGAACAAAATATTCAAGAGATATCTAATTCTCACTTTAAATACCAAAACAATTTTTTGTACCTAGCACCAATTTCCTTCATCTTCCTAGGCTCAGCACTGAAAATAAACAGGTTGTAAATGAGGAAGCAATGGGAAAACCTGAGAACAAAGGGATTCATAAGTATTTCATGTTTAAAGCACATTTAACTCAGCCTCCCCTCTTATACTGGAAAATGCAGTGCTTCAGAACAGAACAAATACAAAAAATAAAGATAAGATTACATAATTTTAGTTTGATATAAAAGAAGAAAACCAATGGTTATTAATCAAACGCACTCCAGGGAGTTTTCCAATATTCACTGTTTGTTGCATTACCCGACCTACAATTTCTTTCATTAATAATTTTTTTTGTGTTCCTTTCACTCACATGTTTATTTCTGTGACTGAACTTAAATTCACAAAAGTCATCCCTGTTTTCCTAACTTCTAAGAGTTGTGATCACCAACACCTAAGTGATAAGATAGTGATAAAATTTCAATCTGTGAAAATGCGTTCAGTCAGCTCGTGCACCAACTAACACAGCATTAATAGAACTACTACACTACTGTAAATGCTAGAAGTTAGTACACTTCAGGGACATATCTCCTGCACTCTCAAGCCAAGGGACCTAATGGATGCCATCTTTATACAAATCCTAACTGTTAAAGTTTATTTCATGTTTATTATTCACAAGGATTATCTCCAACAGAAATCTACCATCCTTTACCAAGCAGCCCACAATCTCTCCCTTTCATTGTCACCTGGCTGTGTACTTGTTTCCCTCTGGCCTGTGTGCTCTCTCACAGAAACTTCTGTCTCCACCTTCACAAGGATATTGACCCATAATTTCATGCCACTTACATCCATATGTGCGGAAATAAGCTTGCCTTATTGTTGTTGTTGGTTCTCCTGAACGTGGAAGAATTCATGTCTTGGGGTGTTGTTATCTTACACTATGCAGTGGGAATTTACAAACTAACCGCAACAGACTCTGATTCATCTTTCCACTGCTGGATTTCACATTCCTCTCTCAGACACCTGAAAATATCATTCTTAATCATAAAGCAAACTGATTTTTACTCAGACACCAGTGTAAAAGTAGGGACTTAACTGTTTGCTTTCCTTCAGAATTGTCCTCTTGACTAGGTTTCTTATCTTGCACTCAGTTTGCACTTTGCTGAATTTCTTTGCTTTCTTTCCATGCCCTTGCAGAATGGACACAGTGCTCTCTGGTCATCTCTGTGGGTGCTGCATGTCTTCAGCAGCATGTAACAGCCAGCCCTGCTCTTGCTTTCTTCAATGTGCAAATAAACAGAGTGCAGAGGGCTGTTGACTGGGGAAGACCTTGGGGAGGCTGAAGAAGAGCAAGAAG
The DNA here is from genome assembly GCA_013399715.1 of Alectura lathami. Taxonomy (NCBI): domain Eukaryota; kingdom Metazoa; phylum Chordata; class Aves; order Galliformes; family Megapodiidae; genus Alectura; species Alectura lathami. Next base: position 6,756 of record VXAV01007447.1, read on the forward strand.
AAATAATTCAAGTGGGGCAAGGGAGGGATATCTCCTGCTCCAGGAACTGTTCAGACACCTAGCAGAAAGTGTGGGAGAAGGTGGAACAGGAGCCAATGGACTTGTGATCTTGGTATGCCCAGCAGCAAGACAGAAGGCTTGCTCATGGGCGTGAGAGGGGCAGATAGATTATCCAAATCCATGTCAGATATTCATGGCCTCAACTGCAGTAGGACATTCTACACTAACAACAATCCCAGGGGTCTTAAGGGATTCTCAGAGAACCATGACCAAAGACAGCTCAAGGTTCGCTTTATGGATGGAGCTGAATGGGTATAATAAGGAGATCATCAAAGTCTGAAAGATTCTTCCGTTGTAATTTTCATTACTCATAGAAACATCAGCCAATTGCCAGGTAGAGCGTAACAGCAAGAAATGCAGAAATTCAATGGATCTTCAACATCCAGAGCAAGGAGTCATGAAGGCCAGTTGCTCTGCAGGAAAGATAACTTCACCTTTGCCTGCTTCCTTGAATTTATGAAGCATTCTGTGATTCGAAGAAACAAAAATAGGCATCAAGCAGTAATTAGCTGCAGCACTTGTCCAGTTTCGGAAATGAGGATGGACTGGTATGGCTGAGGATGACTTTCTTCTTAGATATCTCTCTTCCAGATGCCTACAACTTCTAGTGCTCATAAAGGCTTTACAGATTTTTTTTTTAATATGACGGTGTTCAAAGTGTAGTGTCACTGCTAATCTACAGGAAAAGCCGAGAGATTAAGGAGAAAACAACAGAGGTGTCAATAAAATAACATTACACTAAAGCGACATGAACCACTTCCCATCAAAAGTCTAATCTATCAGCACAGAAAAGCGCTGGCTAGGTGGAATATATATTTATACGTACATATATATACATACATACCCTATCCCTGAAGGATTTCTGTTCTGGTTGAGATTTTTCCCTTTTAAAATTAATGGGATTTTTTTATTCCTACTTGACATTTGACATTCACTTTTAACAATAAACAAAGTCTAGATTTTAAGAGACGCCTCCCTCCCATCTGCAAGGCATGTTAGGAAAAGCTACATGAGAGCACCTTTAGTGGTAGTAGGACTTCGTTGTAAAGGAAACTTTAAAAAATCCTGGGAATTAGTGTGTTAAGGGAACACAAAATGGCAAACACAAGAGTGAACATACTACAACCACATAAAATATGTTTTCCTTCAATGCACCTAAAAAGACTTTTCCAGAAGTTCTGCATCAGCTGGTAAAAGCAGTCACTTTTCAACTGCTAAAAATAAAATCCTGGATCTTGGGTTGCAACATCTTATCAACCAGCACAATTCCTGTGCAATCCTGCAGTCCACTGCAGGCACCTTGTGTACTTCTGTGTTGTCTTTCATGAAACAAACGAGAGTGCTTGCGTTCAAGTCACATATCCCAAGTCTCAGCAAAACACTGGACATCTGTAATATTTCATGTAAGGTATTGCCAGTAGGAGAATACCCCCAGGGCAGGAGCATATCATCCACCAATATAGTTTCTGAGCAAGTAAGTGGTCCTAAAATTGTCAGCCTAGTAGAGATGGGACAAAATGGGACCCCACCAAGACATTTCATCATGTTTTTGAGGGACCAGGTGCAGAGTAGTTCTCACTGATCCTTGAGGCTGCCAACAAGGAGGCCAGCTTTGGTAAGTCATCATGGCTTGATCCCACATTTGCTGAACCTGAATCAAATACATCTGCTCACTGAAAGCTGCACACAAACATGTTGTTATTCAATTTCTTCAATGATGTTTCATGTATTGCAGAAAACATCCTTTATCCTTTTTTCCTGACTTCATTCAATACTGGAAAGGGAATGTAAGAAAATAATTCATGCAAAACAGGAACAAACTCTGCGTTTTGTGATTCAGAACAAATTACATGGCAATATGATACATAAGATCAACCACAGGCCTTCATAGCCATATCAAAGGCCTCCATTTTCTAGGACTGTCATTTTACTTCAGATTTCTCCAAAATGTAGATTGCAAACCACTTCCTGTCAAATTCCTTGCCAACACTTGTGACAGGGATGGTCAGCAACGACAAAATATTTCTAAGTAGTTACAAAACTGCAATACTGAGCCTTATATTTTTAGCAAAACGATGAGCTACTAAGCAACTGGAGATGCTGCTGCACATTTCAAGTACGTAAGGCTTCACGTGGAAACCTAAGTGTTTTGTTACAATTCCTGCGGTTACTGAAGAGGTCTCCAACACAGCACATGACTGGTTTTCTGCGTATGCCTTAGGAGGTTTATGGAGAGTCCCCACAAAATTTAAGAATGATTCAATATCCTGTAGAAATCTGTACAGTCCTCTGTAGTGGCATCCCAAGCACACAAGATCCTGGGTTAAGCAGAGTTCAACACCTCCCTCTGGGTAATGCTTCATGCAAGTTTTTGCCTTTTTCCAAATTAATCATCTTTTAATTTTTCCTACCTAAATTGCTGGGTTCAGAAGTAAAGTAAAGCAGTGCCCAAATGAAAATCAAAGAATAGTCTGTCATATTTACCTCAGCTGAGAAGAATTTCACCAGCAGTTATTACTGGTAGTTTATTGGTTGCAACTTGCTTCTTTGTTCTGATTCTGTTTAACCAAAGACTTTGAACCTCACCCAGAAGTTCACATAGATTGTGTTGTACTGTACTTGAGACTGACCTCACTCGAAAAGACCTGAGAAGACCACATGAAATGACCTGGCTGTCTCTTATAACTCTCTTCCTTCTAAGATTTTAGTCGTATTTTCTAGAATAGATGTGGATTCTTTTTGCTGTTGATAAAGTGACTGTCAAGATGAAGGACATCCAGAGAGAAAAGTTCTTTTTAAGGCACACTACACAAAGAAAAAACAATAACTATTTCAAGCTGCAACACACTTCACTACACCGAGCGGGCTGTCGTTCTCTAATTCATGCACCAGGAGACCCCTGCTAAGATAAAACAGCACACTTAAACAACATGGACTCAGTAATGTTGCTCCAAATATCTGCACGGGCATGCTTGCAAGACACAATGGTGCATGAAGCACACCACCGCAACATGGCTCCAGTTGTCAACTCCTTCACTAAGCCATCATTAAGGCTAGTGTGCTCTGTGTGCCTGGGCAGGGTTCTTACACAGACACCAACCTGCTTGCTGTCTGTAAAGGTCTCTTTTAGACAAGGAAAAGTGTCCTAAGAGTAAAACTCCAGGTTCAGCCTACATACACTGTAGCATATTCTTCAAATATTGCACAAGTCTTAGTGTTCCAGGCACTTCTCTAGGAAGTTCTAGACTGGAATTTTTCTCTAAGATTAGAGAAGATCTGTTTCCGTGGGATGGAAGATCTCTGAGAAGGTTACATGACCTTATTTTTTCTAAACAAACGCACATGCCACAATTCTCCAATGTGTTGTTCAAGTTCATAAGCTTGCTGAACTAGTCAGCACTAATTAGTTCTGTGCAGTTTTTCTATGCCTTTTCTTTTTTCTTTTTTTCTCTTTTTTCTTCTCTTCTCTTCTCTTCTCTTCTCTTCTCTTCTCTTCTCTTCTCTTCTCTTCTCTTCTCTTCTCTTCTCTTCTCTTCTCTTCTCTTCTCTTCTCTTCTCTTCTCTTCTCTTCTCTTTCCTTTTGCTTCTCTTTTTTGCCTTTGTTACTGCAACAAAGAGACAGTTTTCTCAAAGGGCACTTCCCTCTGCTCAACAAGAGACCCCTCATGCATGCACACCCCAAATAGATCAGTGAGAACATTTTCCTAATTCTCTCTCATGAAATAGTTTCGTAAGTTCTTCACAGTGATAGCTTCACTCTGGATATAAAAGCAGATTAAAAATTCTGAGTTTTAATTCTGCCTCACGTTCACCTGATTTGTTGTGTGACAACAATCTGTCACAATGGCAGGACACTTAAAGACTCAGAGATCAATGACACATGTCAAGAGCCATCTCAAGAAAACACTACAAGAAATACACATCTCTTTGGGGAAAAATATTGTATTTAGTCAGCTGACATGTCACTGAGGCACCAGGAGGAAGATGGCAACAGTGGACATCTTGTCTGCGTTGTGAGATAAGATGCACCTTGATAGCTGCTGACCAGTGTCACACAATGGTATATGACAGTGCAGCTGTTCGGCACAT
>VXAV01007447.1:10945-45767 GCA_013399715.1 Alectura lathami
CTGAAAAACAGTTTCTGTCTATAAAGCAAAGCCACAGAGGTCATGTACACTCACACAGCCTCCAAACAAAACAGTAAACCTACAGGAGAAGACTAAAAACCACATCAGTATATGTTTCCTATGAAATAATGAACTTCCTTATCATCTTTTTTAAAACTGCTGCTTTTTCATGATGTCTGATAACCACAGAGAGCCCTTCTCCTCTCAGGATACACAAACCACAGGATTCCGATGACTCACACCAAAAGAGATTTCAAACACATGGAGGACGGAAGGGCATGCTGTTTCTGCATTAAAGCTTCCTGCCAAAGACCAAAACTTAGCAGACATTGATATATTTAGGCAAGCTTTTAGCAACAGCAAGAAATTCACCTCACTGTAACCCTTCCGGTGGGAAGGTCTTGCCCATCTTACGAACAGTCAGCGCATCCTGTTTGCAGTACACTTCCCTTTCCACAGTCACATCTGGAAGAAAAATACTTCTGTTGTTTTGTTGTCTGTACACAAAGGTGCAATACTGATTTTTTGATGCAAGGATGCAATGCCTCTTGCATTCAAGAGCTGTCTGTGGTGTGACTGATGGCCAGCAGAAAGGGGGACCATGCTGGAATTTCAAGTGCTCTTTGGACAGGACCTGTAATGGGTTAAATCTTTGTGTGACCTTTGTCACAATATGCTCCTGATCAGTCAAAGCTTGCTCTAGCATCAACAGTACATTAAAAGCCATGTGAAGCTCTCTCTTCTTGGAACCATAAAGACAAATCCTGAAGCACTGAGCTCAATACCCTTTACTGTAAGGAAACCCTTATGGGGAAGCCGAAAACAAAACAGGTTTGACGAGATCTTAAATACACGGGGGTGTCACACTATTGTCGGTAAAAACATTCTGTCTTCTTCCCAGTGCTTCTCTGGGGGCTCACACTCAACACACGTCTGCTGGTTAGGTAGCGACACAAGATAAATAATGACAGCTGTCAGGTCACATTTTAACCCTAAAGTAAAGGCTTACTATCACTGAAGGAAATGCTTCATTTTTACTGAACCTGGGTAATTTCTCTGGCATTGATTTGGACTCTGATGGAAATGAGTCAGCGGAAGCTCAGGCTAACTAGAACAAACGAGAGTGACTGGTTTACGAAGTAGTAAACTTCAAATTCACACAAACTCCAGGAGCCAGCAGAAGACCTGTAGTCTCAAATTCTTTACATAAAATGATGTTTTGCCCAGATTTAGTTAATGTCCTGTGCAAGAGCAAATGCCTGATCCATAGCAAAGGCTTGAGTGAAAGTCAGGCAAAGCTCTGAGCTATCCAGCTAGCCCCAGAAGTGCAGTGAGACACCAATGGGCTTAGAGAGGACCACAGTTTTTGCAACCAGAACTGCATTCTCTGGAGCTGCAAGTGCACTGTTTTTGCTAATTTCAAGCTGATACATCTGCAAATGAAACAACTGTGTATTGCTCTTCACCTAAGATTCCAATGTAAAATTCATGGAATTTTATACCATACCTCAAAAATTTAATGGGCATTACATTATTTTTACATTCCCTTAAGTAATTTTTGCCTCTAAATCCTTTCACTTCATTCCAATGCATTATGAGGCATTGTCTCCTTTATCCATGTAGATCTGAGAATAGTTTATTGCAATTCCCTTACAAGATCTATTAAGGGTCTTGAAGAAAATCATTTTTAAAATGTACAGTATTATTAATGTAACATTGCATTTGTTTCTTATATTTGTATCAAGCTCCTATCCAAACTAAAATTCCCTGTCTGAAAATTTTCATAAGAATACAAAATCACTGCCCACTTTCCATGTAGAGAACAAAGATCAATCACTGCAGAGCCAACTGTTAGTTCCCAGTTTTATATGTCCCATCTTGCAGCTCAGAATCTGCATCATTACAGAAGTATAATCTTAATACCAAAGCCACATGTGGATTCTTTAATGACATAACAGGACAATAGGTCCTGGAAATAAAGTGAAAGCATGCTAGGTGTTTTTACTCCTGTTTTTTTTCAGAAATCCTGATTTACATTAGGCTCTGGAAACACAGTTTTTATGACATTCTCCTAGATTAACAAGGTTTAGATTTCATATCTGAAATGGTTGCTGAGCCTTTTGGAAAAGCACACTTCAAGGAGTGATGACACCAGTGTTAAACAAGAAGCACATATAAGGAAAGTTCTCCTGGTGTCTATCCCACTCAGGTCTCCAATATTCTCATTAAAAATTAGGATGAGTTAGAATCCGCCACATTTTTTAATACGTTGTTCCACAGGTTAGTTGACTGACTGCTGAGAATCTGCACTTCATTTCTAATCTGCTTTTGTCTTACTTCATCTGTCTTGCTGTCATTGGTTCTTCTGATACTTTCCTCTGCCAGATTTAAAAGACAAAAGTCAAAGGTTTGCTCACTGTGTGAGTGCTGACAAGCTGTGATCAAATCATCTGCCAGCTTCCTTTCTGGTAAACCAACTATTTTGTGTCTCCAAGTACAGTTCATATTTTTTCAAGTTGTTACTCATCCCTGTGGCTCCTTAATGAACCCTCTGTACTTTATCAGCTTCTTCAATAATATTCAGAAATAGTTTTATCAGTGACATATAAGGGGAAAAAAACAACCAGTTCTGCACTTCCACTTAATACCTCCAAACAGATCTCTCAGGGTGCATTTGGCCCTGGTGTTACTGGGGGTACTTACATACCATCCTCAAATACCTTGTCAGGATCACAGGTCCCCACTTAGACAGTGTTCCCTACATTCTGACTCTGAGCTAACGTACACTAAAAATATTCTTCTGTCTAATTCAGACCGCTAAATCAGTCTCTCTGCTGTTTACCACCAATTCTCCATTATTTATGTCTTCTACAAACTTTAAACAACAGTGATTTTTTTTTTTTTTGCAAGTAATTGATAAAAAGTTCAGATGTGTTAGACTTAAGCTTAATGGAATGAAAATGTGAAAAGCATGTCAATATCTGTCCCTAAACTTATTGAACTATGATAATCTTCAGTTTGAAAGATTATGCCTCTGAATTTCCATCTTTCCCCTCTTATTAGTTTTTGCATTTGCATACATGTGTATGTATGTATATATGTATATATGTGCAAAGAGTTATCCAAAAATCTTTTGATGAACCCTTTTAAAATAATGTCTTTTGTCAAAGGCATATTTGAAAACAAGGCTTGTATTTATACAACTCTTAAATCTTGTATTTGGGTAGTGTCAAAACTTGCTATTGATGTTTCAGTAAAGGAAACTGATTTTTCATTTCAAGCAATTTTTTACCTTTATTTATGTGATCTTTAGAAGCCGGCAAATGGCTAGTATCAGAATAAAATGTACTAATGACAAAAAATCCCTAAAAAAAAAAAGAAACAGTCTACCAAGGGTGCTTTGAAAGTATTCATTCCCGCAGGGTATTTCATAGGTTTCGTTTATTTCATTCTCCTTCGAAAGGGATGGTAATTTTCAGATTCCCTAGGAAACAAAACATACTGCACCCAGCTTCTTCTTCCATTTGCACCTCAGTCGGTTTTCGATGTGCCGTGGGCAGATCACAAGGATAACAAACCCCCTGACGCTGCAAAACAGGAAGCAATTTTAAACAGGGTAGCAGAACCATGACTCAGGCGGATGCCAGGCATTTGGGATGCGGTGATTCACATGCCTTATCATGCCTGCTCGCAGAGCAACACCACCTCACCGGGACAGAGAGCTCAGCGAGCTGCCCACTTCCAGTTGCAAGCAGGACATATCCGCTGATACTAACCGTAAATAACATTTGCAGAAGTACAGCACCGTTTAACATCCTGTGCCTGGCCTGGTGCAACCTGTGCCCCTGCTTCCTCAAGTCTCCCCCAGAGCCTTCCAAACACCTCACAGGGAAAACATCCAGCGGCACAGTGCTCTCTGGACACTGTTAGCAAGTCCTGCCAGGATTCCATGAAGACCCCACCAGAGCCTCCTCATCTTTCTTGCCTAGAGCCCGTCCATGGAGCCCATAGCTCGCTCAGCCACATTAAAGTAAAACTCCACGTTGAGTTTTTACAGCCCCACAGGAGGGGCAGTTTTGCCCAAGACTTGCGCATCTGCAGGCAGTGTTTTGCGTGGGTGAGCAACAAAGGCAAGGGGCACCATCTAGACAGGGAAGCCTGAACTTTTCCCAGCACTGCATACTTTCTGTTAACTCCAGCATAGCTGGCAGGAGTTTTTGTTTGCTTTTCATATTTCTTTTTCCACTTCTCCCTTTTCCACACTCAGAGACACCAGCCTCACCTCAAAGTCTTTCCCCGCATTGCACCCTTCAACAAAACTTAAGACTTAGGCCTCCATCTTCTCTTTCTGCTCCTTACACCCACCTGTTGAGTTTTGCAGGCTGACGGCCTCATGGTGAGACCTATCAAAGACCAAGATCTTTAAACTTGGCACTGGAACAGGCTGCCCAGGGAGGTGGTGGAGTCACCATCCCTGGAGGTGTTCAAGAAACGTGTAGATGTGGCACTGGGGGACGCGGTTTAGTGGGCATAGTGGTGTTGGGTTGGCGGTTGGACTAGATGTGAGTCTATGTTTCTATGGGCAGAGCAGGAGTTACTGGCTGGGAAAACTTTTCCTGCAGTTTTCATGTAGCGTTGCAGGCAGAGATAGCAGGTAGAGTATGCAGGAGGAAGACCATGAGGTGGGAGATGTGCGGGGCTTGTGACCATCAACGATATGGATGGTGGGAGATGTAGAGGCCCTTACTCCTTACCCTGATTTTCAGATGTCTTGTGCCAGCACAGCCCACTGCTCCTTCCCATCTCGGGAGGCCTTTATCTTTCCCCACACCCTTGACTGCACAGAGGGATCCCAACTCTGAAGGGTCTGGAGTATTTTTCCAATGAACAATGACGATTTGTTTATGTATCTACTTTCCTCACACCGGACAAGCATCAGGTCTCAAAGCAAACAAGGTCTTTGCCACAAAGCAGGAAGGCAGAAGGAGCTTGGTAAGGCAGATCCAGGAGCAAGGCCTGTCTTCATTGGGTTTGCAGAGCGAGGAGATGGATATGGTGTGTGTGCAGCCATCAGTAATCTCTGGGATGACAGCAATGTTTTATAGACCATGTAATCAAGTTTAATGCTGGTGAGGGAGCTGTGGTGGTGGTAAGGGGCAACAAAAGTTCCTCTTTTCGCAGTTACCCAACCACATCTGCCTGATGAAGAGAGAAATATCCCCATCGATTTAATATTTACTCTAGAGGCCTTGCTTGTTGTAGTTCTGCTCAGTGCCAACTCATCTTTTTGGAAATTGTCCTCACCACCCCCTAAACACTTCCTCCACCTTAAAATTGTAATGTTAAGCCCACAACATAACTACATAGCCAAACCCCGCTACATTTTTTTTTTTTCACCTGAATGACAACATACTTTCTTGTAATTTTCAGTGTCTGTAGTATGTAGTATGTAGTTCCTCCTCCTTCCTTCAAGGTTCCTGTATCCACAGAAATCTGTGAGAATGAGTCCTTTTAGCAATTAAAATACTTGTAGTGTTATTCAGCTCTGCCTGCAGTGGGCAGCTCCACCAATTACTAACATAGATAAGAGTGACAAACCTAGAGACCCGCTTTCAAGACTCTCCACTCTGTATCACTTGGCAAAATTGTTTGCCAAATAAGAAGATAAATTTTGGAATGAGTAATTAGTACTCATTGTCATCAGACCATGCACTTCTCTACATATCCAAATAATTACTAAATATTACCAATTGTTCCAAGTCACAAAAGCACAATCCTTCATGTAATCATCTTATAAGCATTTTTTGAAGTTCATTCTTCATTTTTTCCCTATGTGCTTTTCTTATTCACCCAAATAGTTTGGTATTGGCAATGAATAAAACTCCCCCAGATCTGAAGTTTTCCTCTAGGTACACAAAATTACTGACAGATAAAGTTTGTAACAGAAGATCAGCAACAGAATATTTGGAAAGGCTGACACGTGAGTTTCTGGTGGAAGTGTAAAACAATGCAAAAAAAGGTATTAAAATTAACAAGTAGTTTCAAAAGATTGTGCTTGAGACACGTTATGGTATGGCTGAGCACAGAGACTCAGTGTCTGTATCAGAAGAACCTCCTAATTAGTAATCAGTGTTCTGGAAATAAAAGTTGACTTGTAGCTACATTTTCCATGAATGGATGGGATCACAATTTTAAGAGATCTTTTCCATAATGTTGGGAAATGCCCCATGCATTTCAGAAGACAAGTGGTTACAGAAACATTTCAGGTGAATTAGGAGGTCTACCCCTTGCCTTTCAGAACAAGATTCAAAGAATCCCCTCAATAATTTGGTCACAAAGGAAACCAAGGACAATACCAAAAAAGAACAGTTAATTCATGTAATCCACACTGAAAGATTGTTCCAGATTCTCATGGACTTTATTTCAATTTCACAATTGCACATCCATCAGAGCTTAGGAAGCACAGAAATTTTAAATACATAAATAAGGCTCACTACCATCAGACCATACTTCCAAGTCTACACAGACCTGGGAATATGTTGCTTTTTAAATGAAAGATCTTCTTTTCTTGAGAATGGTGCTGAGACTTCATCTCACGGCATAAGTCAATTTTATTTTTTGCAGGGACACTAGATCTGTCTGTATGACACTGTATGTCCTGTAGGAAATGCACATATAAAATATTAATTATTTAGTATTTGCCTGTATTGGCACAAAAATGTTACAACAGCACCAGAGACTCAGCTGATCTACATCAGATTAAATTGCAGGCTGCACAACAATTTAGATCATCTTCCTCACTCCTTCTGTGATCAGATGAGGTCTGACAAGGTCTGATACCTTCAGAGAATGGGATTAAGCATAACTGTCTAGGGCATAGGCAGCCTGGCTGCCCTGTGATTCATCTTACCTGTGCCTGTTTCTTACAAAATCAGGGTTGCTGTGGGTTAATGGGCTCACTGAGAAATGACCTCATCTACCATAAAAGCAAACATGTTGACACAGTATTTTACACACACTGCAGTCTGTCTTTGTTTCAGTGCAGACCAGTCCTTACGACATTTGATTTTAGCGCTTTGACCCACCTATTTTCAGCAGCGAGGTACTGAGTTTCCATCACTAGACTCAAACTCCTTAAGGGTCACTGCTGCAGGAAACTCTTCTCCAACTCCAGCCCTCCCCATGCCATGCTCCTTCCAACCACTAACAAAGGCTTGTCCTTGGCTCACTGCAGGCTGCACCAGGCTTTCCACAGATCACTAGCCTTCCAAAGGGACTTAATTTCTCCTCCTTCTGCCTTGGTATTTTCATCCCTGCATTAAAAGCTGCCTTACCCACTCCTAACCAAGTCCTCCAGTCATCTCTGCCACTGCTTGTGAAACTGGAGTGGCTCCTCCCAGCATGGAGAGGGGCATGAGATGTGGTGGGAGCAGCACCTCCTGGCATAGTTTCCTGTGCCCTGGGTGCCTGTTGTGGGTGCCGTGGTGGGCACGCTGCCATGTGGCCGACAGCCACCAACACTCCCTTCCCTGTGGCCCTCACCTCACCCTGCACCTGAGCTTCATGAAACTGAGCTTTGGTGAACTGCCAAGGTTATCACGTTTATAGTCAACCACCAGAAATCACGCTGCTGTCTAATGGGCTGTAGCAAATGACTGTCATTATTCCGAGCATAGCCATGCTAACCACTTACTGACTAACCACACATCTGAAAACAGATTTTCCAAACACCTGCCCGTTCCTCTCTGCTGCACTGCGCACACTGCTGTTCCCACCACTGTGGGTTCCCAGAGCAGCCCTTCGGTCATACATGTACACAAAGATCGTGCTACCTTCTGTGCTCCTGAATTGGAGTAAAAAATGTGGTGAGCTGAATTTAGCTGTCTGCTGCCAGTTGGCCCTCCATGAGTGAAATTTCGAGTTGTGTATAGACCCAAATGCATATAAACATTTCAGAGCAGGTACAAGTGTGACAGAAATATACAGAATTTTTGTGAATGGCACAATTGTGTGATCAGCCAGGGTACAGTAGGAGAGGAAGGTCATGTAAACACTAGCTAATTAGATCTCAGACTGAATAGAAACTGTAATGTCCACTGCTCAAGCTCAATTCATCAAAAGAACGCTTTGTTGCACTCAGTGCCTCTCATGGGTCTCGTTTTAACTGCTTTAGGAAACAATATTGTACATGCTTTCTTCCTCTTCCTATGTTTTGGATTTACTATCTATTTTGGATTTAAAGAGAGTCCTGGGATTTTTCTTCCTGTTACTCACAATAATTTAATATTGTTTATGTACTGCTGAGTGGAAAGCTTTCCAAATCAACTTTTCCTTTGATTAACAATCATTACCTGCTGGATGTTTTGTCTATTTTTTTTCTTTTTTTTTTTNTTTTAGTCTGTCATGACTCAGTCCTTCCGTTGTGTACATTTGGTCACTCCTCCCCCGCTTCCATGATAGGCTTACCTTTCTCTCCTACAGTTTTTGGCATTTGTACACTTTAGAGCGTGCTTTTTCACCCTGTGCTTCTGCCTTCTCCTTGAGCAATAAAATCAGCTCACAGACCCAGCTGTCATCCTGTTGCTTCTACACATAAAAGCATCGGATTTAGTCCCCATTCTAGACAGATTAAGTTTTGTTTCCTTTTTCATCTTATTCCTGTCATTCTTCTCAGCCATTGTTAAGATCTTTGACCACTCCAATATCATAGACAGTATCTTTGGCTTATTCTGCTCTGAATAAGCAAGCCGTTTCTTCCTTCATTCTATTTTCATTTAGTCCATTGCCCTCAGTCTTCTCCCTTGACTGGGCCTTACATCTTGCTTTGACTACAGAAGATCCCTTCTATACGATTTTCTCTAAATCTCTAAATCAAGATTGTTTTCTAGGCTTACAGATTTCTCCTTGTCTTTTCCATTAGCTCTAATCCCATTATGACATTTTTCTGTCTTCCCATGTTAAGAGCTTTTCCAACACTGTTGCTAATCTGTTTTTCTCTCTTATTCTGTGATTTCTTTCCCATTGCACGTATCTACTCTGTGGTGCAAATCTGTCTTGCTCATTCATCCATGAAGCATCTTTCATGGTTTTGACCCAAGTAGTTTCCTCATTATGATGAGATCTTGCTCGTATAACCAAAGATCAGTGAAACTGGACACACCACTAAAATCTTGTATAATTTTGGCTGAAATGTTTGCCTAAATTTTCCCTTCACTGTCTGTCCATTTGGGCATTCATTAACCCCTAGTGGTGCCACTTCTCCAGAGCCTCCCAGGGTGTAAATCACCTGTAAGGCCATAAGAGGTGAGCAGTGTCCTTTTACAGAAAGAGTTGGTGACAGGGATCATTTGTCCATCGATATTCATTTCTGCAGTGCCAAATGCATAGCTTCTGCAACTGTGTGAACCTATTTTAACTCAGTTAATAAATTAAGAAAGTCAGATTACTTAACAACTCCCCAGCTTGAACCTCCGTGTTTCACTTAAGTATTATTATTCACTCTTAATTTTGGGAGAAGATTTGTTTGATGCAAATTGTAACTCTGCCATTGGAGAGTTTTTATTTAGATCATTCAGACATTACCTCATAAAATTTTCAGATTTGTATAATCCTTTTCATTCTTATGTGTTAAAACAAAACATGTCGTGAACATACCTTCAAAGAGAACATTAGACTGAGGATCATGACCCATTTGTGCTCCTTTGCAATGTTCAATGTCCAGCTGGAACACACTGTTTATTTCCTATATATGGGAAAACATTTTTAACTGAACTGCTAAATGCTGGCTCTTTGGCTGTTTATGCCCATTCATACAACTCTAAGCCTTGGTTAGACTCATGGGAAACGGTTTCTTTGAAATCAATAAGACCATAGTGTAAAGCGTGATTTTGTGTGGTATGTTTTAAAATTTTTTGTTTCCTAAAAGATTCAAAAACTGGCATAACAAATTTCTGAAGCCAAAGGCAGTCGAAGTCTCTTCCTACATAATGTAGAAAAACATACAGCAAAGCAACTGTTTGCAAGTAAATGTTTTACAAACTAAAACACAGAATACCAGTAAAAATCCTCACCACTCATTCTCCCTCCTAATAAATATTCAGAGGATCCTTCCTTTACAGTTTTCAAGGACTTAGCAAATATTGTAAATGCACTAAACTTCCTCTCTCCTTCTGACTGTTTTTTTCCACTGAAACCTCCGGATATTTGTCTCTCAATAACGATACAAACGGATGCAGCCACCCACAGCCAGAGCCTTGTGGTCAGTCCTTCAGAGTCATTCTTGTCCTCTATGAATGCCTACATGTTCAGACCCCTTTCTAATCCCATTTCCTGATTAACTGCAATGTTAAACATGACTGGAGGGGGCACTGGTAAGATCAGTCAAGGAGAAATGATGAAATATGTATACAAGAGAAAAAATGCAATTGATACTAAAATACAGAAGTCACAATGCTGATAGCTGAAGGCTCAGTATTAACAAGAGAAATGAAGTTTTTCTTACAGATTTTCATTATGCTGCAATTATCCTGTTTCATCTTACATATGTCAACTCCACATTTCTCAAAAGTTTGTTTGGGCTGTGTGACCTAAAGGTGGAAGGATGTAATAGTTCAGTCACTGGTAAGGGATATTCGATTTCTCTTTGGGAGTGGCCAGGACTGTACGCAGACATTTATTCTCTGCTGCCATTCCACTGGCCACCGGTCACTCTTCACCTCAGTAGGACCTTGGCTTGGACCCTCAAACGCTGGAAAGTACAAGGTTACTCACACTGAGTCATAGTCTCCCTTTGAAAGGATCCCACTTTATCCCCTCTGTCCTCTGCCAAGTGAACTGGAACACAACTAAGAAGACTCTTGCTTGTCCTGCATTTCTCAGTTCACTAAGGTCTGAACAGCCATGTGCTTTGTGAGACATTCCTGCTCTTTGTGACTGAGAGCATTTGCTGTGGAAATCCCCCTATTACCTGCCCGGAGGTGTCTTACTCAATTCTTGTGCTCACACCATAGGCATGGTAGACCTAGAGGAGAAAATGAGTGCTGAGGTCATTTGGAAAATCCTTTCTCTCCTAGCCAGTGGAAGTAGAATAGCCAGCTGGCAGCAGGAGGAGGGGGATAAGATTACTTTCCCCTGTTGATGGAGGGAAGTAGCATGCATTGCAAAAGCCAAGAAGCAAAGTAGAGTAAGTCTGGGGAAAGAGCCCTTTCCAGAAGTAGCATCAAGCCAAAAAGACCAACGTGGATCACTGGAGAGAGGATGTAGTTCTGAATGCTGAAAAGGGATGAGGACAGCCTTTGTCTGGTTCATGGGAGGTCTTAAAAGTAAACAGGAGAGGCTTTAAACAAGCACTTGTGTACAAATGTACGGATGAAACAGAGGTGACAAGAATGCAGATTGTGCCTGGTTGGACGCATAATTACTGTCTGCATGGTAATCTTATTATTTGTGTTACAAAAGCAGTCCAGGTCAGCATCTGTTTACCTTTGCTCTGGCTATTATTACACATTTCCTGGGCACTGCTACATAAGCTCAGCAAGAAGCAGTCCCTGCCTTGGAGAGATGATAGTTTTGCCAGTATATCCTTATCAATGAGGAGGCCCCTTTGGCCAAAAATGTGTCAACAACAAAATGAACAAACAAGTATTCATTCGAATAAACTGTGCAGAGTCGCTCTTGTGGTATTCCTAATATCTTTAAGACATTGTTTGAATACAGAGAAGGAAAATCCTTTTCTTGTACTACAGCACCAGGGTGAAAAAAATAGGACTCTGTTTGCAGTATAAATTTGGATAGAAATGGCTTGAAATCTACGTTTTATGAGTAATTTATTTCATTAAAATGCATTCAGGTGCAAGAAACACTTCAAAGTATTGTAAATACTGTTATAATATTAATTATTTTTTACATACAAATGATTAATTAGGTTTTCATTTAACACTAATTTGGACACAATAAGTTTTACTGTGTATCTTATGGCATCTGATGAGCTCCTGCTACATAGTGTGCCAGGAATGAATTTTATTTATTTTTTTCCACATGTCCTTTGGCAAGTAAACATCCTGCTTTGAACATGTTTTCTGAAGTATCTTACCTACACAGTTCATTTCTCAGGGCTATCCTGCTGATGGCATTTTGTGTGAATGGCTGAATAATTTCATTATTTACTTTGCTTTTGTCGACTGGAAGGGCATACCCACTTTAAAGACTGTGATTGTACAGACCTCCCATAATGTCATTGCTCAAATGTAATCAATTTTCTACCACTTCCCCGATCTGAAAACCCTGAGTTGATAAAGGTTTACCATCCTTTAAAAATCAGAGATGTGTTCTGACATGAAAGATATATTGTTCCTAACTTTTTGTACTTTTAGCATTTGGTGTTCATACCTTCCAAAATTGCCTTTAACCCTCTAAAATGTGAGAAGCCTGCTTCTAGCCAGGCAATTGCAATTCTCAGGTTATTCACACACGTTACAGTTCGGCTTATTGATGATTTCAGAACAGATTTTTTTCTCCAAGTGGATTCCAAATTTTTTAAAAAATACTCTGATTTCTGAAGGGCTTTTCTGGATGTTTTATTTTTATTTTTTATAGTTAAAGGATACACCTACAGAGGAATGACATTCTGCATGTAATGCTGTCTACTTCCCCACTGGCAGCTGTGGGCTTAGCCACAGTCACCCACACTGTTACCTCCTGCGATTCTCCCCACTTTGTCTTGGAAAAAACCTCTGCAGCATGCTCTGATGGCGCATTTCAACAGAGCAGATCAGCGAGTTGAGCTGGTGTACGGGCATCACGCCTCCTCCCACGAGCAGCCTCCAGCCAAGGACCTCAGCTGCTCCTCACATGCCTGGCCCTCAAGAAGACCTTTCACCATCTTTGTAGCCCTCCTTTTGATGCTGTCTAATAGCTACATAAGCAAGGTGGTGCAATAGCTATTTTCACAGGATTTGCAGCATTCTTTCTATTACATTTATAAGGAGAACTTAATTAAAACTTAATTTTAAAGTGCCTCATGCAACTAAAACTAGGCTACCTTTCTACACAGTTTTTTCAGTTAAATACATCTCCACAGATAGTGTTCAAGTTAGGTGTATATCACTCAAATAGTGGTAATGTATTACTACTAATAACGTCTCCTGTCTCCTCCAGTGACAAAACAAGTGGGATTCATATGCCAGAAAAGAAAATCACACCACACCACGCCACGTACAGCCAGTATAAATGGGATTTATACAAGAAATAGAGTGAGGACTTGATTTTGATGAAAGCATCCACTCAAGAGGCTGTGACTATGGTATGGAGAAGCAGCTGCTGCAGCACATATACCCTGAAGACTTTCTTGGTCACTGGAATCATGCAAGTGCACAGCTAATCTGAGCTCTTCAGTGTTGCTACATGCTGTGTGCCAGTTTGAAGTCCATCTTCCTAGGGAATTTCAGGCTTTCATAGAAGTCTGTTCTGTATTTCCAAAGCTGTGCTATCCAATATCTAAACACCCTTTGCAAAGCTGTGCTACTCAAGTACTAAAGGGATGTCATGCACATAACAGTATCTCACCTCGGAAACGTTCTACCATATATAATCAGTCTAAAGGGACTTTTGGAAAAGATCTTTGGTAAATCGTATTAACAAGCTAAACCTTGGAACAGGCTGCATGCATGACCTATGTCCTTCCCTTGTTTAGCAAAGCTTTTTGCTCCAGAGACACTATCCCACTGTGCTCCAAGAGGTGACAAGCAGTGTACTACCTCTGTTCTTGGAGAGGTCAGAGCACAACCAAATTTACAGTTTGTTGCAAACTGGCTGTCCAAGAAGGCTTAAAATTCCCTGTGCTTTCTACAAGAGTCAGTATTCCCAAGAGTGAATCAAATTCATTCTTCAGACCAGAAATTAATTATGTAAAATAAATATCTAAAAGGCAACAGCTCTCCAGAAGAAAATGGTCAAGTGGTACTGATAGAAAATCAGGACTTTTGAGTTACAGTTTCAACTGCGTACTGCTGTTGTGTATGCGTGACTTTTTTGCATTAACAAACTCTTTCCTTTTAAATCTGGAAATCTCAAGAGGGAAATAATTCCTGCCTCCCAACGCAAGACGTGAATGTAGAAAACATTGACTCAGGAAAAAAAAAGTTCAAAAATTAAGAAAAGAATTAAAGGTAGAAATTTGAGAATTTCAAATGTTATGAGAAATTTTATTTTGATTTTGTCCATAGAATTATTCTCAAAAAATCTTTAATAACTATGTGATTGACCACAGACTTTCCAAAATGACATTTAAAGAAAAATTCTTTTCACAGGATCACTGAATCATAGGAGTTGGAAGGGACCTCTTAAGATCTCTAGTCCAAACCCCCTGCTAAAGCAGATTCCCTACAGCAGATTTTAGAAATGCAGTTTCAATATTTAAAAATTGTCAATTAAAAAGGAAAATGAAATATTTTTATGTGAGCTATAAATAACTTGTAAATAACTTTTCCTTATGAAAATCTTTGGTTCATATGAATGGTGTCTCTTTAACAAAGCATTATTTTTCTCAAAAAGCATTAACCAGGTCAATATGCTAATAAAACTAAACCCTAGTGCAAGCACAGTATAAGCTTAACATCCCATCAGAAGTCCATCAGCCTTCTGATACAAATTTTTATTCTTGATGAACACTGGGTCTTTGTTGTGGCTCGAAACCACAGTCCTTGCTGTGGTCATGTAGGAAGAATGACCAGATCCATTTTATTCTCAATATTGTTGTCACTTACTCAAGGGTATTACTGCAAATGCTTAGCAGGACAGAAGGAGATGGCAAAATGTCAGCCACGGGAACTTTCAGGATGACAGATTGACATGCTTCTGTAGGGCTCAGTTGCTGTGTGAAACCACATCTGATCATCGTGCTGTGGGTGGAATATGTGTGTAGACCTACTTGCTGGGAAGCGCCTGTCTTTAATGTGTTGTTTTATATATGACCACACATATGCACCGTAAAGCTCTTATCTGCTCATTTCTTGATTGTGGTTATACATTGCTGTGTCACTGGGGACACAAGCTGGTGGTGAAAGGTTAGGTTAACATTTCTGTTTATTACAATAACCTTGAATTGCATTGCACCTTCCCACAGATGAAATAATTAAACCTTCTCACCTTTGTCCTGTAACCCATCAAACTGCAGACTGCCTCTATGCATGCAGCATTTCCAGGATGTGTTTCTTTTACACATCCTGGCTCCAGCATGAGTACAGACACCCAGTATCAGCTAGAGGAGCTCTTTGCCTGCCAGTATCCTGTGTGGATGCAGGTGAGGAAAAGGCTGGTGCTGCACGCTGCTGCTGAGGGCAAGCTGGAGCATCCAGAGATAGACTCACTGGAGCAGAATGAACGGGAAGGTGCAGTGAGAGAAGGTCCTTAAAGCCACCGATTGCTTTCTGCTGTGATCCACAGATCCAACACACCGGTATTTTGTTCCAGAAGCTGGGGAACTGTTGTGGTGTGCTGCAGAGTGGCAGAGGGCAGGTGCTCTGGGGAGTTCTGCTGTTGGTGTTGAAGGCGTGGAGTAGATGTCCTTTAGCTGAGGGATAGGCCACTTTCTGTCTGTTGTGGCCTCCACGTCTGTGTGAACTGGAGAGAGAAAGGGAAACCTCAGCAGAATTCTCCCCTCAGCTTTTATAACTCCCAGGAGGTTTATAAAGTGCCAGCTTCAGGTTTTGGTCTTCAAAAGCAAGGACCAGTCAGGCTGGAGGAGGCACACTGCCATCCACTCACACAGACACCTCTGGCTCCTTTTTGTGTGTGAAAACCAGTAAGTATACCTGAGAGGAGAAAAACAGTGAAGTAAAACAGGCTGAGTAAAAGTTTATAAGGAAGTGTCAAGAGCTTTTTAAATCTTTGAATGAAAAAATCCACTTTTTTTTTTTTTTTTTTCTGTGAAACAATTCCCATGAGTTACACCTTGCTCTTCTTGAACACTAACATGACAGAATGCAATCAGTCCCCCATAAAACAGGTTGAGAGTCCTCTGCCTGATAACAGAAGCACTGAAACTCCAGATAAGCAAGTATCTGTTTTCACTGATTCTCAAGTTCAGGCACACTGGGAAGTAAAATTTCCCCTTGCACAGGATGAAAGAAGGAAATCATCAGTTGCCTTAGTAACGCTTCACAAAAAAAAAAAAACAATGTGCACCTATCCAAAGGGCAACTAATCTAATTATAAATTATTGCAAAGGTTATGTGAGCGACAGTAGCAAGGGGAAAGCATGATTCATTATTTCAGCCTATGGGAAACAGTATTGCCATTGTATGCCTGCATGGGCTCGTGTGGGCTCGCTGAGACGCCAGCTGTTTGCCTCTGCTGGCCAGTGCGATTCGCGCTCCCAAGGGGCGGCAGACAAGTCAGTGGTGTGCCCTAGTGCTCAAGCAGGCCAATGGTACCCTAGGGTGCATTAGAAAGAGTGCGGCTGGAAAGTCAAGGGAGGTGATCCTCCCCCTCCGCTCCGCCCTGGTGAGGCCACTTCTGGAGCGCTGGGCCCAGCGCTGGGCTCCCCAGGTCAGGGAACTGCTGAAGAGAGTCCAGCAGAAGGCTACAAAGGTGACTGGGGCCCGGAGCATTTCCCTCATGAGAAAAGGCTGAGAGACCCAGGGCTGCTCAGCCTGGGGAAGAGAAGACTCAGAGGTGGTCTTATCAATGTTTATAAATATACGCAAGGGTGGATGTCAAGAGGATGGGGCCTGGTTCTTTTTAGTGTCGCCCAGTGACAGGACACAGGGCAATGGGTACAAACCAGAACACAGGATGTTCCACACGAACGTAAGAAAGAACTTCTTTCCTCTGAGGGTGACAAAGCACTGTAACAGGTTGCCCAGAGAGATTGTGGAGTCTCTTTCTCCGGAGATACCAAAAACCCCCCTGGACGCTTTCCTGTGCACCCTCCTGCAGGGACCCTGTTTAGCAGGGGTTTGGCCTGGGTGATCTCCAGAGGTCCCTGCCACCCCCTACAGTACTGTGATTCTGCTTAGGCACAAGGGAAGCCAGACTGAGAGACATTGCCATTCCTGCCTCCGGACGCTTCCAGCTGTGTCCTAGCCATGTGTTTGCCCTGTTGAGTGTCACTTGAAATCTACCACTGAGTTGTCTTTGGTACATGTGCCACAGATTGCCAACTTGCTTCAGGAGACAGTTTCTGGGCTCAGGCTGGGAAAACTCCTTCTGAAAAAACCTTGGAATCCTGTTAAGTTTGCTGCATTCTCTAGTATAACCATGCACAGTACTTGGTTAGCAGCCGGGAAAGTTTCTGGTGAGATGGAGAAACTGAGAGGGTCACTTCCCTTTGCCTGCATGTGGAAGCGACCTATTCTAACCTGCACAAAACGAAGGCACAATGCATTTTGTGCTGGTGTGGTAGGATTTTACATCATTTTCCACAAGTATGTTTAGACAGCAAGACATCACCACTTGCAGGGAGTTGGAATAAATGACCTTTAGAGGTCATCCATTTTCCAATTCAAATCCTGGTTGCTAAATTGGAAAAGCATGTGTTTAATGGACAGACCACTCACTGGACAAGGAACTGGCTGGATGGTCGCACCCACGGAGTCGTGTTCAAAGGCTCAATGTCAAAATGGAGACCGGTGACGAGTGGCATTCCTCAGGGATCAGTACTGGGACCAGCGCTGTTTAACATCTTTGTTGGCAACATGGACAGTGGGATTGAGTGCACCCTCAGCAAGTTTGCAGACCACACCAAGCTGTGCGGTGCCGCTGACATGCTAGAGGGAAGGGATGCCATCCAGAGGGACCTGGACAGGCTGGAGAGGTGGTCCCATGCCAGACTCATGAAGTTCAACAAGGCCAAGTGCAAGGTCCTGCACCTGGGTGGGGGCAATCCAAGCACAAATATGGGTTGGGTGGTGAATGGCAAAAGGGGAGTCTGTATGAACCTAAAAAGAAACCTGAACTGGGAATGACTGAGCAATGCCCAGGTTCAGTGGTCTGATGACTGTTTCCTTCCTTCACCTCCCACTTCTGTAAGGCAGCTTTGACATCCTTTCCCATCTCTGGCTTTCCTTAACACCCCTGAGAGGCAGAAAGACCACACTCCTATCCAAGCTGCTTTCCCAATATCTCATCAAGAGAAGGCAGTGACAGGGGAGCTGCACATTTCTCCTCCTTCAGAATGGTTCTTGACACCCTGGCCCTCTCCCCACAGTTCAGGATCTCCCCAGTTCACCACAGGACATCCAGACTTCCCTGGCACTGCCCAGACAGGGAGCTGCAAACAGTTTCTGCAAGGAGAGTATGAGAACTGCTTCACCATGAGATTTATTATCTGGCATTGCAAATAGGAAACGGAGGTACGGGGGTGTTACAAGGTCACACAGGAAACGTGCAGCTCAGCTGGAAATAAAAACATAGGGCTCCTGACTGCTATGACCAACAAGCCTTTTCCTTTCTACCATAATAAAGGCTACCCTGCAAAATGTCTTTCATTTCCCTAACAGGAGGGGTTTTTTTCTGCACAAATTTAAATGATTTTTTTTTTTTCTTTTTTGGTTCTGTCCTCTTTAGACAGCTGTTTAGAAATTGTTCAGAAAAGGGGGGATCTGAACTCTGGATCATCTTATTTCTGCCTTTATCTTCTGTGCTAAGAAATAGTTATTAAATCTACATTGCAGGCATGGGTCAGTATTTCTCAGTCGTGCTTCCAACAAGCAGGTCTCTCTCATGCTCAGACTGTTTGATGGCTCAGCAGCAGAAGCAATTTAACCGGTAGCCAGCAGGAGGAGGAACAGACCGATGCACAACCCTGCACTTAAAAAACAGTGCCAGAACCGGTTGTTTTGTTAAGGCGAGGTGATGCTGGCAGGCAGCGGGGTGAAGCAGGCAGCGCGGTGCCAGCCGCGGAGCTCAGCTGGTGCCTGCGGGTCTCCCCGGTGCCAGTCTCTGCTGTCCCGGTTGACCGCCCTCGCCTGCACTGCACCCTCCGCCGAATCCCTCTGGATTTTCCCGTGCACACCCATGCCACCACAGGGCCCCACACGGAGTTTGTTTTGCTCCTCTTGGCACTGCAGGACCCTCGTCCCTCCCAGCCCAGCAGCACCAGGCAAAGGGACCTGTCGGCAGGAAGGCTGCAGGCAACCGGCGGGGTTTTCAGGAGCACGGGTTTTTCAGGAGCACGAAAGTGCTGGAAGTGGAGTTTCACTGAGACTGGCACCCTTGGTTTTGCATAGGCCGCAGTGATTCAGCCATCAAAGCCAGCGGCTGCATGATCTCCTGCTCCATAGGAGCAGGCAAAAAATTCCTTTCCGAGGGTGCGGCCGGGCAGCAGGGATGGAGGCTTCTTGCTCCTCTCCCCACAGGTGAAGCAGCCAGGGCTGGGTGAAACCCCTTGGAGGCATGGGGAGTCCTTGCTTTCCCCAGTAAGAGGACTGCGGTGAGGTGAGTGTTCACGGGGAGCTGCAGCAGGGCCCTCATTCAGAGGTCCTTCCAAAGCATCCAGCGTCATGTGTAAAAGCTCCCCATCCGCTAGCAGAAGCACAGCCTTTTTCATCTCAGACAATTGCCTTCTCATGATAGAGCCTTTTCTTAAAAATGTGTCACCTAGGGTTTGTGTTTTTTTTTTTCAATTTCTTTTTTTTTATTTTTCAATTTTTATTTTTCGGTTGTCTTACATTGGGATAGATTTCTGCAGCAAGAAACAAAAAGGACAAGGAAATGTTGTACCATTGCAAAATCATTCTGGAGAATTTAGTAGATGCCATGGAAGGACACCCTTAAAGTGGGTGTACTATCCCACAAGATAAAAGTGGGAGCATGCACTGGAACAGTAAATCAAATCTTCAGTTGTAAATCTAGCAATGAAACAGCTTTTTCAAATTGTGTTAAAGAAGATGTGTTGCTAGGATGTGAGAGTTATGGACTCATGCTCTCAATGCCTTGTCCAAATCACAGACATGCACTTCAGACAAGTATTTACTGCAGAAAAGTGTTTATACTAAAATGATTTTGAGAGTGATATGCTTTTGACACTACGTAGCAATGTGCAGCACAATGCCAATAAATGACTTTTAAAGAAAAGAATAGTGGAGAAATGTCATGTGAAAGGAAATGAGAAAAAGCATACGCCCTTTATCCACATCTGAAGGCTTTGTCACAAGTAGGACTTGGAGTTGGGTGTTTACCAGTATAACTATTTTTGTGTGTGTGGTTCTAATTCTGTGCACAGCATAGCCACTGAACCAGTGCTCAGTATCTCAGTGACTGCATTACACAGTGCCAGTCCTTATCCCAGTGCACCTTTCGTGTAAGTTTCAACCCATTTGCTGTATCACAGATATCCACAGGGCATAGATACCACAGGAAATACAGCCTGTAGCCATTTTTGCTTAAATACAGGCAGGAAATTATAAACTCACCAGCCTAACTTTTAATAGACACCAATGGTTACAGCCAAGTTTCAAGACAGGATCAGGCATCATTCTCCATTGCTAAGGAAAGGCTGAGGAAGGGATCCAGCCTGTCTGATCCCTGCTTCATTACCAGTGAAACCTCTATTGAAGGAACCACAGGAGACATCACCTTCTCTGCAGACTTGCAATGAAAAACCTTCAACTCTAGGCTATTTGTCAATTATCCCTTGAAAAACTTTCCCTCCCCTTGCCTTGCAAGGGAAGAGAGGTTGTGCCAACCTCTCCCACCTGTGGGCATTTTTCCAAGGCCTCTCTCTTAGCCAGCCCTTCCCATTCCTCCTTGAGCCTAAGCAACACAGAGTGAAAGCACATGAGCTTCATGCAGCTGCCCTATCACCCCCAGCTACACTACTTTGCTGCCTTAGAGACCTCACCTTAGGTCTCTAACAGGGAGTGGTAAATTCCTCATAGGTAGGTGAACTTCAGACAGTCTCTAAACATTGATAAGGAAATCGTTAATTGTTTATTCTTATGTAGCTGCTGTATATTCAGTATATGGCTTGAAATATGACAGTTATCAGTGAAATGTAAAAGGAATTCAACACAATTTATTATTTCCTGTTTAAGAAGTCTGTTTGACATTTTTTATTCAGCTGGGCAGGTGGACTCACCTTCCTTGACACATATCTTCTGGGTTAAAAACAAAAATCCTTCATCATTCTGAGCAGATAGGATGTGTGTCTTCTTCTGCCCATATGTCTGATCAGTGAGCTTCCTGATTTTCTGTGCGTCTCTGTGTGGCACAGATACGGGCATCTTTCGACAGGGTAGAATTGCTGTTAGCTGAAGAAAAAACACTTCTGGGAAAAAAAAAAAAAAAAAATCATCCCCACAAAAGGACAACCTTCTATGCCAGTAAGTGTCATAAACTGTATTTTATAAGATATATTGTAAAACAATCTCCCAAAATATTTGCTGTGTGTTTTTCTTATCAGTTCAAACTTCTTATCAGTTCAAACAATTTCCTCTAATTTCACTCTCCAAAGAGGTGAAATTAGCTGAAGTACTTCGCCATAAAAAAGTAGTGACACGATCACTTAGATTTGGTGAGATTTCTAGAGGCTGTTTAACTGTCCGCTTAAAGCAGGTCTAAGTAAATCAGGTTGCTTCAGGAGTTACCCGCCTGAGGTCTGAATGCCTCCAAGGACCACCCCAGGCCTTGTTACAATGTTTTACCATGCTGGTTTGCAAAAGTTTTTCCTGAAGCTTGATGGGGATTTCCCACATTCCAGCATGTGACTGTTTCATAGAATCACAGAATATGAGTTGGAAGCAGCTTTTAAAGCCCATCCAGTCCCACTCCCCTGCAGGGCACAGGGACACCCACAGCTGGGTCAGGTTGCTCAGAGCCCTGTCCAGCCTGACCCTGAAGGTCTCCAGGGACGGGGCAGCCACCACCTCTCTGGGCAGCCTGTGCCAGTGCCTCACCACCCTTATCGTAAAAAAAGCTTTCCTTATATCTTGTCTAAATCTCCCCTCTCACAGTATGAAACCTTTTCCCCATGGCCTATCACAGCAGGCCCTGCTAGCTGTGCACCTGTGAGCAGAGCCTGGCTCCCTCTTCTCAGTAGCTTCCCGTCAGCTCCCAGACAGCTGCAGACAGCAGTGAAATTCCCTCTTTCTCTCCTCTTCTCTAGGCTGAGCCTGTCCAGCACCCTCCACATCCCTTTGTACTTGTCACTCTCCAAACACAACCATCACAAGGACTTTCCATTGAACTCGTTCCTGTATGTCACGGTTTGTCCTGTGCCAGGAGCCCAAACGTACGGATAGCACACCAAGAGCAGCCCTCCCAGCCCAGACCGTCTGAGCAGGATTCCTCAGCCTTGTTGGTGCAGCCTGGGGTGTGGGGACTGTTTTGCTGCAGGTGCGCTGTTGGTGCACTCCTGCCTCCTGGCCATGCCATGTTCCACCTCAGCTCCAGGGTTTTTACTACAGTGCTGCTCTCTGCTGTTTGGCCCCAATCTATCCTGCTGCAGTCCATCCCAGAGGCCTGGTTTCGCATTGGTCCTTGTTGAGCTAATTCTGTGAGGTTCCCATCAGCCAGCTTCCCCAGCTTGTCACATCTTCTCAACGGCAGCCCTGCCTTCTAGCACATCGGCTGGTGCCCCTTGTTTGGTGTAATCTGCAATCTTTCTGAGAGTGCAGTCGATATAATTACGGAAGGCTCTAAACCATACTGGCTCTACTGCCAGTCCCTGAGGTTGTAACTGATCTGTAACCCTCATATGCTGCTAATATCTCCTATTCAGTTGGAGTGTAGTGGGCTTCAGATCCTCTGTACCCTCGACACCAAAACCCAAGGGGTCTGCCTCGAGTCTTTAGATGTTCTTTGCCAAAGGCTCCAGGTGGGACCCTTCTCCCAGGCTGCAGTGTAGAGCAAGTTTGTCGCATCTGGTCCTGCTCGGACTGGTCCCAGGGCTACTGCACGTGCTATCTCCTGTTTAACTTGTTCAAAAGCCTGTAACTTGTAACTGATCACCAACTGTTCCTCATGCTGCCATCACAACATTTTCAACATGGCATTTCCTTGTCCACAGACCCAGCCTATATCTCACTGATCTGGCTGTAAGGAGTTTATAGGAGATATAGGAGTCTATATCAGGCCAAAGGCCTTGCTAAAATCAAGGTGGATAACACCTGCTGCCCTCATCCTTCCCACACACTCACATCACTGTAGAAAGCAACCTTTGGTTGGTTGGGCAGGATTTATTCTCAGTATATCTGTCTGATGAGGCTGCTCCCTGTTACCTTCTTGTCTTTCCCATGAGTGGAAGGAGCTTCCAGGAGGATTTTTCTCCTTCATCTTCCCGGGGACTTAGCTGAAGTTGGCCATCCTGTAGATCTCAGGGTCTTCCTGGATTCTCTTTCTTTCTCTTCCTGAAGTTGCATGTAAAGGAATCAAAGTCATCGAATATGTTAGAGATGACGATGATAGAGATAAAGATGGCAGAAAAAGAAGAAAAATCCTGTCCTAGGAAAAGCCTCTTGGAGTCAATTAACACAGTGGCAGCAATGTGGCCTGTGTATGCACTGCTGGACTTACCGTGCTTCAGCCAATAAGTTCCCATGATAGAAATCACAGACTTGTGAAGTTTTCATTTGTTTATTTGTTTTAACATCTGTAGGAAGGCATCGTATTTAGTCTAGAGAGGATAAATACGTTATGCAGTGACCCTTATCTGTTGGGATGTTTTCTAGTTTAGAGCACTGAGGTTTGAAAGAATAGCAGAGGCAGAATCTTAGTGTCTTGGCACATGCTGTTCCTGAATATTTGTACTAAGAAGCAAATGAGTCCCAGAAGCACATATGCCTATAAGTATTTTAATAGTGGGACAGATCAATAAAACAGGCATATGAGTCACACCTCAACGATCATCTATCCTCTGTATCGGCCAAAAGAGATCTCAGGTTGAACACTGAAGATTCCTGTGGTTTTCTTATTTCTTTTGTGCTATCCAGCTAAGATATTTTTAAAAACCTTTGTTTTATTTTTTTGCAAAAGTTGCACTATGGGCAGGGTTGATGGTTGGCTACTCCCATCAACAAAACAGAAGAAGGACTTACTTCTTTTCTTCTTGTGAATGCTTCATACATTCCGGACATTTTCCCTTCTAACCACAGTGTTTTATTTGGCAGCTGAGATCTATGAAAAGAATGCTTATAAAGTCATTGCTTATCAATCAGGAAGTCAATGGATCTAATTAAATTTATTTAAAAGATACCCTAAATTCTAAATATAGAAGATCATAAAATAAAGATGGCCACTAGTTTACAAGGTGAACAAAAGTGATCAAACACTGACAGAAAATTTTATGGTAGCATTAGCAACTGATAGGGAATCATTTCAATGGATCAAATATGAAGAAAAAAAAAATATTGGTAATACAGCCCTCATTTGGAAAAGAGAGTTGTTGGTTTTTTGTCACAAAAGTTGCCCTGAGATGAAGCTCTGCAGCTCAGGTCTGCCCACGTGTGATTACATTTCTGTTCTCATGCTGCAGAAGACTAATGCAGTCTTCTCTGTTTATCCTCAGACTATCCTTCAAAACCAGAATGTAGTATGATCTCCATCCATTGGATGTGAGAAACAAGGAGAAGAGAAGTGCTGAAGTTTACAAGGACAGCTGAAGCAAAATGAAGAACTAAGCACTACTTCTGTAATTCTCAGAGCAGTGCTTTAAAGGATCCTTCCCAGCACAAACTGAAAGAGACACACTCCAGGAATGAGACTGACTTCAGAATGAACATCAGCATTGAGTGTCTAGGAGAAAAACACATTACTAGTGTTTAATAATTCAGCCTTGAATGTAAACCTGAATATAGATTTTTCTCACAGATCTGAGAGGCACAAATCCCTGGTAAACTCAATGCAGATTCAGCAGCCAAAAGCTTCTAAATTATTTACTCTGCCTCTGCTCTGATCCAGATTTCTGCTTGGCCTTTACCAAACAGTTGCACAGTCCCAATCAAAACTTATTCAAATTATCGAGCTTAGATAACATTTAATTATTGCATTATATGCTTAAATATAAAACTGTCTCCCTTACTCCTTCTGATATCTCTAGACCACACAGTTGTAGCCAATAAAGTGTCTCACAGATTGAAGTTACAAATGGCTTTCTTTATCTAGTGCGATGGTTCAGGCAAAATCCAATATTGGGGACAAAGGTTGTTAACAGCCACCCCATGGCCTCGTTATGAGACTAATTAAATCAATGATAAGCTGCTTTTAATAAGAATGGGTGAGAACAACACAGAATGGAGGACAGCCTAAATGATCAGGGTATAAAATAATCCATTGACATAAACTGAACCGTCTTGTACTCAGCTTGTCCGGTCTTCAGATCTGTGTGTTTACTGCAACATGAATGTGTATTCAGCTTGTTTCATAGCTGTGATCAGTACTGGAGTTCAGCCTCACTGCCACCTTCCAATACTTAAAAGAAGCTTACAGGCAGGAGGGGGACCGACTTTTTACAGAAGTGGATAATGGTAGGACAAGAGTGAATGGGCTAAAACTGAAAGAGGGGAGGTTTAGGTTGGACACCAGGAAGAAATTCTTCCCTGAGAGAGTGGTGAGGCGCTGGCACAGGCTGCCCAGAGAAGCTGTGGCTGCCCCATCCCTGGCTGTGTTCAAGGCCAGGCTGGATGGGTTCCTGGGCAGTTTGATCCAGTGAGCTAGTGGCTGGCAGCCCTGTCCACAGCAGGGGGGTTGGAACTGGATGATCTCTGAGGTCCCTTCCAACCCAAGCCATTCTGTGATTCTATGTCTCTGCATGTAGAAGAAAGAATCCATCTTGGCTCACCTATCTCCTCATTCAGTTTTACAGGAATTAGCATTAAAAATACTTATCTTCTGGTTAATCAACCTTATTTTGTAAACACATTGCCAAAACTGTAATATTGAGCCCTGTAATAGATCTTGTGCTTTATAGCAAGTACAGAAAGAAAACCTTCAGCCTCTGAGATAAACGGTAAAGACAGTGAACTATTGTCTGTCTCGTAAGTTGAAGTCCGTAATGCACTTGACACAGAACTCCTTGACCCTATTGTACCCTCTGTGATAGCAAAGAGTAATCACAGAATCATAGAATCACTTATGTTGGAAAAGACCCTTAAAATCACCAACTCCAACCCTCAAACACAACAAGTCCAAAAACATTTACAGATTCTCGATAGTGGAGAAGAAATATGATTATCTATGGCTCTGAAAAAATTTCCGAAAACATGACAATTTCATTATTTTTTAATGAGAGTCATACAAAGAGTTGTTGATTACAACATGAAATAGGACAACAAACAGGACATAACACGTAATTTTAGATTCTCTACTTGGTCTTACACCAGAAGACATTTTCATGAACCACAGCTGGATGGGGAGGGAGTCAGGGGAGTGACTGAGAACTGGGAGACCCTTCAAACTAAAGCTGCTGAATACTGTATAACAAAGAAATGCAAAATGTGTAATTTTATGCACCATGCTCTTCCCACTTTATCAGCCCAAACCCATTGGTCAGAGCACCGCAATAATTTGGCAGGCAGATATCAGATGTGTTTGAAAATGGAGAAGAGGGAAAAAAGAGAGCTTGCACCTCACATCAAAATTATGTAGAAAATATGCCTCTGCCTAATAGGGTCTAATGCGTATAAACTATTTTTCTTCAATGAAGATAAACCTCAAGTCTTTATAACTATTGGTTTTCTTAGGGTTGCATAAATTAACCTTACTGCAGAGAGTAAAGCAGCTGTTCACTTCGTTAAGATACAAAAGGTCAGGTTCCCCAATATTTTCTGCTACAACAAGCCCAGGAGTATTTTAGGAGATTTTGGTAGGAAGCATACACTCTGTGCATCCCCTTGACCTCACTGGGTCAGGGGGCACAACCAAGAACATGTGATGCCTGGATAAATTTGGAGCAATTGGACTGCTCCTCAAAAAAACAGTGAATGTGAGAGGTTGCACAAGTCGTCTCTTATTTATCTATTTCTTTTAAATTTTTTGGAACATACAGACTTCTCATTATAAACACTGTGAAGAAACTGCCAGCCATAAAGTCCTAAAGGTCTGATTTAGGGACAAATCATTTCCTTCTCCCTGTATTCTTTTATTTTTCTGCTTCTATCCTCATCTTCAGAAGAAAACTTGTATCTTTAACAGTTTCTCAGAGGTTACCAGCTAGACTGCACACGTGTGTATCAATATTGGCATACATTTTTTGAGGACTTTACTATGCGATTAAATCCAGCAGCATAAGTTGAAGAATTATTCAGCAATTTTAAAATCTGTTAACATTCACAGCAGCTTTCTTTTTGCAGTATGTAAATTAAAAAGAAGTCATACAGGCATTTTTTCTCTTTCATAATAGACACTGGTCCTTGGGGAAAACAGAGAATGTGAGACTGGAACCTTGACCAGGACTGAGGCACCAATTAAGGCCAATGCTGCCTGTTCAGGTGCTCTGCTCACCATGAAGTAGATCTTAACAAGCTGCTCCAACAACCTGTTACAAGTCCATTCCTTATTGTCTGTCATTACCATGAATAAAAAGGGAAATAACCCCAGTGGCACAGTTAACAACGTGTGTGCAGCCAGGGAAGGGGAGCAGCAGGATCCAAGCTGGAGCTGTGCCACTTCAGCAGGCACGGATCGCTTCAAAGAAATCTACGATGTGCTCACTATCATAATCTTTGTAGACCTTGTACTAATGACCTGGACATTGCCATGGCCCCAAGGATGAGTAGTACAGATTTTATCACAAGGCTGTTTGATGATGTGACAAAAGATTTTTCCCTTGGAAGATTTTTATTTTGGAGATGAAACAACCTCCAGTTCTGCAGCACAAGCGTAGCATAAAAGGTCAAGCTTACGCTTGACTACAGAAGATAATGGGTATGATTCCATCCGAAGTGTACTAAGAGCTTACAAACAAAGGCAACATCATGCTGCCTGACATTTTGTGCTCAGAGAGAGAACTACTTTCTAACTTCCCAACTAAATACATGTGTGCAGTTACTCCATTGCAACTTATTTCCAACTACCTGTGTGCCCAGTTGCAGACACTCATTTTCTGCATATCAATTTTAATCAAGTTTCTAAACATAGAGCATCCTGGGTAAAGGAGCTTGATTACTAAAGACTTGTAACATCCTTGATACTGCAGATGAAGGATTTACAACTGAGCTGTCATAGAAAACACCAACAGTTCTTCAAATTATGTGAATATATTAAAAGAAGTTCAAAGGACTGTGGACCTATGCAGGGTAAAGTGGTGCAAAATGCAGAATATAGATACAGCTATCAATAATTTTTACTTCTGGTAACAGAAGTAATAAATGCACTTCTGACCTCACCTTACACTTGTAAGCATTTTCACCACTAGTTATCTACTTAAGAGCAGACTCGGAGTTTTCAGGCAACTGAAGGAGGCCAGTACATGAAATCTGCCTGATGAAATCCATACAGCAACTGAGAGGAGCCACTTCTTCAGATCTCCTTTTGCACAAAAAGCACTGGAGTATTTGTGCCTGCTGTTTCAGTGCATAAAGTGTAAAAAAAAAAACCTGCAAATTCTTTCCTCAGGAGACTTAGTGAGAATGTGTTTTTCTGTTAACTTTTATCATTATTGGAAATATCAAGGCTTCCCTGACCTGAAGTATGTCAAAGAAACAATATATATAAATAACAGACAACTAATGCCTTCTTGGCTAAACACCGCACAGAAAAATCTGGTTTCCGGCACCTTGGATAACACTTTCATCAGAATGATTCATGTGGCTTTCTACCACTTGACATTCTGGAATCAGCAGAGTCCCAGCATTCAGTTTTGCACACAGCTTCACTCTGACACAGCTCTAACAACACAAGAGCATGTCCCTCCTGCTGCAAGTCACTCCAGCACCCACTCACTGCACGTCTTTGACACTCACTCCATGATGTCACGTCTCTGACAGGAGTTCTCGTTGTAGCAGAGTGAGTTCTCTCTCTAAGAGAATCCACTGCCAGCACAACCGCTTGCATAGGTACTGCTGACCTCACAAAGTCTGTTTTCAGTGGGAGAAAGGCCAGTGGTGCAGCCTCCATCCAGACCGCAGTGTCACATGCTGCGAGCAGGAAGAAGATCCTGCTCCTCCCTGCTCTGCTAAATATCTCTATATCATCAGATACCATCGCCTCCTGCCTGTTGTCCATGTTTGATTAAGTCCTCTGCGTGGGATGGGAGTAATCACAGGCTAGCAGCTCTGTATCACCAGATACAGCACAGCAAAGTCAGATCACAGTCTAGATGCTGCCTGAAAATTTACGGTTCAGGGAATGTAATAAATGATGTTTTTTTTAAAGCCTCCTATCAGCTTACAGGAGGACAATAACTGGTGGAACAGGTACACAAAATAACTAGAATGCTCTTTCTGATTGCATGGATTGCGTGTTCAGCAGCTGCTGAACAGCTATATGAGGAAAGGAAGTATTATAGACAGCAGCAACAGCAAGACCAGCAGGCTGTCAGTTCATCCTTTTTTCATTCCCCTCTCAGGAATAAGCAAGAAGTAAACATGCGCTGTGTTCAGGCTCATCATTCATCAGAGATTAAGAGCAAATAATCTGATCATCCAGATACTTCCTAATACTAAGCATGCCTAGATGTGATGCTTCTAAACATCACAGGAACAGAAGAACAGGCTGCACTTTTACCATATAAGGCACGTTCGATCAAGAAGAGAGTTCATATTTTAAGGAGAAAGACAAAGCAGTGCGTCACTCAGTGTATCCTATTATTTTCAGTGGAATGTTTTCCCTCCCAGCAATTCTGCCCTGAAAGGCAGTAATCTGACTCGCACTGTCTAGCCAGACAGGGACGCAGTGCTGTCTACCAATGGGTAAAGAGCAGGGAATTAAAAAGCATGTGTGTTTATAAGGGATTTTCACTGGTATTGCTACTGTACCTGGTTCAAGGAAAAAAAAAAAAAATCTAGTAACAAACTTGTCTAACAGCTTGTCTGGATCAAATACAATTCCCAAGCACCCTCCTCAGACACAAAGGGGTGGAATGTGGGCCACATTCAAATATGTGAAATATCTCCTTCCTAGAGGCTGAGCAAACATCCACTGTGGTTATATGTCCGTTGGCATAAAGGGACGGAGGTTTTGTTGTAGACAAGTGGAAGACCTGGGGTGTGCTATAAGATCCATGGCTGAATGTTGTAACCAAGACCCTATCTGCTTGGCAGAAAATGGGAACATGATTTTAGCTCCATTAAAGGTCTTGCACTTTGCACCAAAAACAGATCCTTAGTTCAGCCAGCTTATCACTGGAAAGCAAGTGATAAAACTGTGCCCAGCAGGACTGACTTTACCCGAAGTCATGTGCCTACATTCAAGGCTATAAAACACCAGAAAAATGGTTGTCCTTTACACTTTACTACAGTTGTTCAAGCTCTTCTTTTCTTGTGCAGCAGTCTGCAGAGTCCTACTTTGGCTTCATCTTCTAACATGAACAGAAACAAGCATCTTTGATAATATTTTCTTAATATTTGAAATCAGAGAAAAAGGTGTAAGTAACACAAGGAACATGTTTTTGAGGAACAAGACGCAGATGCACAAGTATGTACACTGTGCACCACAGCCACACAGGCCTTAGAAGTCCTCTGTCCGTTAGCTCACCTACATTATGTGTGCAGCTACTGCATTTAAGGCATGAGGAATGTCTGCAAAGTTGAACTCCACTGACAAATACGGTGCTCCTTCCACACAGGTAACTGCTGGCACGTACAAATGCAGAAATCAGAGTGATGGCAGCTGTGTGTGTCATTTAGTCTGCTGCTCTAAGATGCGCATAGAGCCCTGTCGAGGCCAAGGAAGTGGAAGTATGTTTTCCTTCATGTGTGCTTCCTTACTGGCAGATGAAGTTGCATTAAGTCGCTTAGCTCCTATAAACGACGTACAGTGTTCTTGCCAAAATTCTGGGAATTACCCACCAGAGCTGCAGGTGTAACCACAATGCCAAATACACCCAAGAGTATTTTAGTGCAAGGGTCCAGACCCCACCTGATATCTCCCTTTTCCATGACTTGTGAATACTGTACACAAGTAGTTGAATAGGATTCATTCATCAAAGCTGTCTACTGACAGGTGGAAAATATTCTCTCACCCACGTACAACAAACACTTCCCATTCCCTTCGTACGTTAAACAATTTTCTATATAAAATACTGCAAATAGCCATAAAATGTGTGGAAAAAGAAAACACCGTGTTTCAAAATGCAAGCCTACAATTTTAAAGAAATAGCTCAAAAAATCTTTAAAATATTTTTACTTAACTACAGAATCACTCAATTAGGAAGGCAAGAGTGGTGTGTTGTTTTCTGCAAAAACACCTCTTCCTCAAGCCTTTCAGACCTATCGCTTAACTATTCAGAGCAGCCCTGGGGAAGCAGAAACACACAAAAGACCCTCATCAAATGGCCAGCTCTACCCTGGGGTGCACAAGGGCCAGCACTGCCAGCCAGGCAAGGGCAGAGATTGTCCTTCTCTGCTCTGCCTGGTGCGACCTCACCTGGAGCAATGGGTACAGGTTGGGTACCACAATATCAGAAGAACATACAGCAACTAGAGAGAATCCAAAGAAGGGCTACTGAGATGAGGAAGGGTCTGGAGGGCAAGATGTATAATCCCTCAGTTTGTTCAGCCAAGAGCAGAGGAGGCTGAGGGGAGGCCCCAAGGCAACCTACAGCTCCCTCCCAGGAGGTCCAGGCGCTGAGCTTTGCTCTCTGGGGACAGCGACAGGTCCCAAGGGCACGGCACGGAGCTGTGACAGGGGAGGGTCAGGCTGGGGGTTAGGAAAAGGTTCTGCACCAGGGGGTGGCGGGCATGGAACAGGCTCCCCAGGGCAGTGGGCACAGCCCCGATCTGCCAGAGCTCAAGCAGTGTTTGGACACAGGGTTTGGGTTTTGGGTGGTGCTGTGTGGGGCCAGGGGTTGGACTTCATGATCCTCGCAGGTACCTTCCAATTAAGGATATTCTATGCCTCTATGAAAAGACCCTCAACAAAGACTTAATTTGGAATAGCGGACATTAGGCCTAGTTATCTGCAAATGCAATGACAAAGCATTAATCCAGCTTTGACCGCCAGGGATGGATTCAGCCACACCACAGGTAATCTGGCATGGCTCCTGTGAAGATGGTGCAATCTGCAACCAAATGTGCTGCAGGGGAGTAAAGGAAGGATCTAGGGTAAGAGAGACTTGGCTT
Organism: Alectura lathami; assembly: GCA_013399715.1. NCBI lineage: Eukaryota > Metazoa > Chordata > Aves > Galliformes > Megapodiidae > Alectura > Alectura lathami. The sequence continues at coordinate 43,159 of VXAV01007447.1, forward strand.
GTTGAGCAGTTGGGCCTGTTTTTTATACACTTTCCATTAAAGCTTTGCAACTGCGGCTGTAGGAAAAGGATTAGTCAGAGATCCACTCCCCTGGTGCTACGTGACCAGGACAGTCTTTCTACCAGTTACTGGAAGAACCAGAAGAACCAGTTTTTGGAAAGCTGAATCACTTCAATTGCTAGGGTGAGTGCAGGGAGTAATCCAAAGCAATCTCATGCTGCAGACGGAAGGGAAAAATAACTCTCGAAAGTCGTTGATATTTTCCTACAGGTGAATGGAAATAAACAAGCAGGTGGGAGAAATCCTTTAAACTGGGTGACTGGTAAAGATTGTGAGATTTGAGATGGTAAGGAGTTTTTAAAGAGTGGCTTCGCTCTTCTGGGGAAAAATACAGGTGAAATGACACTGAGAAAAGGCTTGACATCTGCTGGAGCCAAGGTCTATGAAAAAATAAATGTTTGATCTAGCCAAGTAATGTCAGCTTTTAGTTGCTTTTAAATTCCAGGAATGTGTGCTTTTCCCACAACTTTGCTTGTATTGTTGTGTTTCATGGTGTAATCAAAGAATCATAGAATGATTTGAGCCTCCTGTTTTTGGCAAGGATGACACGCACTGGATCTGGCTGCCCACGACACCATCCAGCCTGGCCTTGAACACCTCCAGGGATGGAGCACACACAGCTTCTCTTGGCAGTCTGGGCCAGGGCCTCACCACCCTCTGTGTAAAAAATTTCCTTCTAATATCTAACCTATATCTCCCTTCTTTTAGTTTAAAACCATTCCCCCTTCTCCTATCACTGTCTCCCCTTATAAAATGTTGGTCACTCTCCAAGGGAGAGTTTATAAGCTCCCTTTAGGTACTGGAGGGCTGCAATGAGGTGTTCCCAGAGCCTTCTCTTCTCCAGACTGAACTTCTTTCTTGTGCTGGGGGCCTCAGGCCTGGACTCAGTACTCCAAATGGGCCTCACAAGGACAGAAGAGAGGGGGACATCCCCTCCCTCACCCTGCTGCCACCCCTCTGTTGATGCAGTCCAGGATACAGTTGGCCTTCTGGGATGCCAGCACACACTGCTGGCTCATGTCAAGCTTCTTGTCCACCAGAATCCCCTGGTCCTTCTCTGCAGGGCTGCTCCCAGTCTGTACTCGTGTCTGGGATTGCCCCAACCTGGGTGCAGACTCTTGCCCTTTGCCTTGTAGAACCTCGTCTTTTTGCCATGGGCCCACTTCCCACGTTTGTCCATGTCCTTCTTGATGGCATCCCTTCCTTCTACCATATCAACTGCACCATTTATCTTGGTGAAATCTGCAAACTTGCTGAGGGTCCACTTGATCCCACTGTTCCAATACTTCATTACTCACATAGTTTTTCCTAATGGGGATTTCCCACATTCCAGGTTGTACCCGTTGCCTCCCATCCTGGTGCTGTTCTCCACAGAGAAGAGCTTGCCTCCATTTTCTCTACTGCCTCCCACCAGGCAGCTGCAGACAGCAGTGAGGTCTCCCTCCCCTCTTCTCCAGGCTGAGCCAGCCCAGCATGCCCTACTTCCCCTCGTATGCCCTTGCTCCAGCCATGGCCAAAATAGAGACCCTCTGCTGTTCCAGTTTCCTCTGCTCAGCAATCTTGCCTTCCATTCCTTTTTTTGCTCCCCTCAGTCTGACTTCATTACAAAATTTCCAAGACTACTACATGTCCCATCACCCAGTTTGTCAACAGACACACTAGGCGGTACAGTACTGGTTCCTCCTTGCATGATTCAGGCTTCCCTTTGGTCATTGCAGTTCTGCAGACAGAGAAGGGGACTTTATCTGCTGTGGGACAAGGGCACAGGCCTCCAGCATCTGCCACTCAAAACGTCTCCCAGATTCAGATTTTTAATTCATGGCCTCAGTTCCTTTTCCACATGCTGTATGGCTTGGGGTTTTGCCTCTGCAGGGTGTCTGCAGAGACCCTGTCCCTCACTGCAAATGCTATGAAGTCTGCTCCTCCACTGTTCTTGAAATGCCCTAAATAAGAAATGTGTGATCCAGAGTCAGAAAGGACATATCTCTTAATTACATTCACCAGTATGAATATGAGCAAACTGACCTTATAATACAACAGGTCTCATACGGCAGATTGCTGTTGTTATTATCCAAGACCTTGCCCAGGTATAAGCACTTTGACATGTCTCGTTACAAGCTCATTATAACTACGTTAACATGAGCACATTAACACAGTCTCAAAAGCCTGAATATGGCAGAAGTGACTGCAGTCAAGCCTTTAATTCAGGAAGGTCAAAATTCTGTGCAATAAAGCAGAAGTTCACAGTTCAAGCTCCTTCCTACTGCTCTCTATCTCCTCAGTCTGCAATCAGCTGACAAATGAGGAGAAAGTAGCTGTGATTCTGTTTATTGAACTAAGAAGTTTGTTATCAGATAATAACTCAGAAAAGCATTTTAATTCCAGTGCTTATCTTTATGACAGGCATACTGACTGCAATAAATTTGAAATATTTAACTGAGGAAACGTTTTAAGGGTAATTACTGTAGGGAAGACCATGTTCTTCTGAACCTGTAAACCAGAAAATCCAGCTACATTTCCAAACAAAGGCAAGAAGGATTTTTTTTTTT
>VXAV01007448.1:0-27854 GCA_013399715.1 Alectura lathami
TTTTTTTTTTTTTTTTAATTTTGTGGAACAAATTTTTACACTGTCCACGATCCTTTGGTCACTCACCAGATTACATTTGAGTTTAGCCCCATGGACATCCACATGAGCCAGTGTTGAGTGATCCTCACCATCACGAGGCGATGTGGAACGGAGGACAAGCAAAGACTTCTTATGGACAGATAGAGGAGGGAAGCCACATTAAGTCTACAAGTAAAACAGGAGTAGCACAGGCTACTATCTATACACAAATGCCCAAATTTATCTGAAAACATCCACTACAAACTGAAAAATCAGCATTTTAATAAAGAGCCACAAACACCACCTATCTCAGAAAAGGCAGAGACCTTTCATTCAGTGCATTTCAGTACAGGCCACGCTGTTTTCAGCTAGGTATTGACAATTTATTTGCTTTCTTCTAGTTACATGTCTCAGTCCCCAGTAGCCTCCAGCTCTTCACTGCTAAGGATCTGCTGCCCATCTTTGGCAACAGCAGGCACTTTCTCCTCCCTGCCTCCAGACCTGCCCAGGGCAGAGCAGCAAGGGAGGCATGTGCTGCCAACAAGGCCAGCGGATGGGCTGGCCCAGGAGCACCTGTCACCTCAGCACCTTTGACAAAACTGAACCTACAAAAAACCATGACGTTAAGTAAATTCCACAGTGAAGGCCCTTGTGTTCCAGACACCAAAAATATAGAAAAAAATAATAATAATTATGAACTGTAACACAACGGGGCTGCTGCTATCACGCAGTGCCTTCCCCAGAGCAGCCTTCCAAGTGCTGACCCCACAGAGGCGTCCCAGGCAGTCCCAAGAAGGGACAGAGGTGGATTTACCCACTGCTCATTCTCTGCAGAGAGATGATGGCAAGCCTTTTATTACAAGCATCACAGAATGTCAATTAAACATTGATTTTATTTTTACCTTACTCAAAGTAAACATGCAAACAGCTTCTACAAATTTTATAAAACAGACAGGAGAGGGAGCTCTCTCTTCATCCCACTAGATTATGAATGGATTTTGCCGAACATATTGAAAACTAACCACATCTTTATTCTATGTCACGTTATTTCTTGACATTCTTTTGTCCTGGGGCTGTCTCCTCTTAGCAAACAATTCTGTAACACAAAACATTGCTGTGTACCACAGAATATTTTTTTGGGGGTGAATGCAGTAAGCACATTTTAAAGACACTTTTAATTTTGGTATAGGAAAAAAAGATGTTGTAATTCCTGTTTACAAAATTCTGCTTCCCTACTTACTGATACATATACAAATGCATACTCTGCATGTATGTGTGCATCGTAAAGGCACTTCTTTAACACCCAAATTAAAGTATTGAGCAAGTGATTTTTTCATCATCATTAACAGGCTCAGGTATTTTGTTTTTATCCTGATATCCATCAGGCCAACCTGAGATTTCTGGTAGAGCCAAGTGCAATTTTAAGACCAATCACTGAAATAATAAATTCAAAAGAAATACATACAAGGATATAAACCACAGCTGAAATAAACCTGAGACAAAAGGCAGCCACAGTAATCTTACTGTCTGCATGTTCTCCCCGTGTTTATCTGAAACCTTCTTATTGTAATATGATCTTAATTCCCATTCTGAAAAAAATAGACAGCAGAAATGCTTGTATCAGCATCTGGATATAATGCTAAAAATCAAACTGTGAGTTACATCTGTCTCGTAAAGGCTATATAATAAGATTTACTTAATCCATTTGAAAGAAAAAAAATGTTTTTGTCCCCCAATTTGTTGCGACATCTGAAAGTTCATGAGGTTATGACCCCTCTTTAAGAAAGCATCTTCTACCACCTGCAAATACCCCAGGAAAGCAGTCTGAAACAATAAAACACGTGCTTGTTAACCGTTACCAGGGAGACGGTTATGCTTCAGCAATGGGAGGTTTCAGCCCCACGGTGGCTTTGTCTAAAGAAGACATGGCCCAGCTGTTACCGAATAACCATTGTTGTAGATCATCGGGAAATAACAGTCAGCGCCAGCTAAGCCCTGTGGAAGTTTCTATTCTCCTCGCCGCCAGAAGTGCAGCTTAGTAAAAGGAGAGAAAAGCAGGCATTTGACAACATAAATATGATAATAGTAAAGATGCTAAAGACCACCCTCCAACAGTGACCCCTCGTGAAGTGTATTCAGCTCTATCGTCTTTTCACTCTTAGGTTGATGACTTTTCTCATGCAATAACCTCAAGCCACTAGATGGCAACTGCTGAACTGATTAATTAACCAGAGCATCAGAAAGTTCCAGCGCCTGAGAACGAAGTTATCCTTTGTGCTTACAAGTGAATCAGCATGTAAAGCCCTGTTCTTCCTTGCACCAAAGGGACACTTGCTAATGTAGCAACAGCTCGGTCTCCCTGTACCGGAAGGATGCACAATAATTGATTTTATTATCTTCAAACACAGCATCATAGTTTTTAGTCGAAATTTTCATTTCTCTTGGAGACAGAATTTGGCTGACTCTATTGGTTAGTTTGTAGAAGAGACTGAATCATTTAAGAGGGTTGTTTTGCAGGTTTTGCCAGTTGGGTTTTGCCCTTTTGTTTGCTTCAAACAGGGGTGCCGAACCCTAGACCTTGGGCAGTCAGCGCAGAGCTCCCAATAACAGCAACACAGGCCAGATTTCATTCTGCTGTTTGTGAGAGTTTTCCTGACTAACACATTAATTCATCCCCTCACTCTCCAAAGCTGATTCCTGGCTACAGCAGAAGCTGCAGCAAGGTGATCCTGTGCTGTACAATGCCCCAGTCGTGCAAAGCACCCCAGCAGCTGCCGGGAGAGGCAGCACCTTTACAGAGACTGAAGCACGAACCACAAAGGCTGCACTGAAACGGAGATATTCCATACCCTCAATTTTATTTCTTTAAATAAAATACAAGCTGGTTTCTCTGATACTGAAGGATGTGGCAAGTGGAAAATGTGGCTCTGGGTGTTCACTCCCACTTTGTTAGGGCTCTGCTAGTATTACAACAAAGTACAAGAATGAGTTGTTCTCTAGAAAGGACCTCTTCAACCTTTCCTGATAATCTGCTTAGCAAGGACACAAGCTGTTTCTCATTTGTTTATACTGTAAAAGCAGTCACTGTGAGTCGCACCTTATGGAGGCATTTTTGCATGGATTTTTCAATAGTCTGGGACAAAACATCCTTTCACTTCCAAAAGACAAAAGGAAGTAAACAGTGGTCTTTAGTCTGCCTATAAAGCACATTAAAGACTTTTCACAGCAAAAGACAATGAAGATCTGCTTCTCATCCTTTCAATTCTTTGGATCACTTAGCATGGGCAAAAAAAGAAATCTTGTAAAATGAAAGCTCAGAACTGAGGAAATTATTCAAAGTACAATAATCTGAGGCTTTCATAGCCTCCTTTGCTGCTCACAAAAATAGCCTAAAAATAGCTTAATTTTTTTCAGCATACTTTTCCTCCCCACAGTTCACAGCTCAGTCTGTTCCTAAGCACCCTGCTGCATAAATTTAAGGACCAAATTTGTTGTTCGAGCTGTATCAGGTTCTTTAAATGATCCCCACATGCACACACACACAGGCTGCAGCATGCTCCCTCCTCTCTGAGGTGTAGCTCTCAGAACTGGGTACCCAATGAAGTGGAAAATCTGTAATTTCTGCAATTTCTGCCATAGGTGGTCAGCAGCTCCCTGGCAGCTGGTCAGTGAGCTGGAACTGTCAGGCCTCCTACAAGTCTATTCACAATCTATGCCTCAAAGAAGCACCATTTAAATTTAAAAATGCACAAGACATAACAAGTGGGAGAGCCATAAAACAGGTGAGAGTTACACTGACTGAAGGGGAGAGAAAGGCTGTACCGAACAACCTCCAGGTGACTGAAGCAGGCAAGGGGGGGTGATAACTGGGGACTAAAACATCTTCTCTCCTTTCCTTCCCAACACCAACAACTGGACAAAAAAAAAAAAAAAGGAAAGAGATAAAAACTTAGAAACCACTGCCATTTGATGACAACCAAAATGTTTGTTGAGAAACTCAAAGTTGCTCCAGAAGAAACCAAAATGAGTAGCAGAGTGAGGGGCAAGAAGTACTTGTCCAGAGACATGTAGAGGAAAGGCAGCGTTCTCAGCTTCAGCCAGATTACATCCAAGGAGGCTGTGAGACAGCGCAGCCTTTGGAGGACAGGGATCCACACAAACTGCGAATGCAAAGTCTGCTGGAACCAAACAATACTTTCATTATTACCCACATAGTTTTCCCCCTGAAAACTTCTAAGGAGTTCCACCAGGTCTTTCAACAAAAAACATTCTTCAACAAGTTATTCAAAATTCAGTTTAAAATCTGACATGGACTGGTAGAAAGAAAATACTTATTTCTCGTCTTCATCCTGGATATCAGTCGCAGACTGGGAAATCTCTGCAGGCAAATGTGATGTCTTTATAGCAATCTCACAATTACCTGTAGAGATTCTACAATCTGGCATCTGCAAACACAGTAATTATATATACAGTTCTTCATCTTCCACACCTCTGCTGAGCTGAGCTGAATTCAATCCAAATTGCCTGAACAGCACATAGCTGACTGTACGCTTTTCTCTTAATAATTTTCATGGGCCAAAAGTGGAAAACAAAAGCATAAGAAGTAAGTTTATGAACCCACTGCACACTGAAAAAGCACTGTTAGCAACGGCATGCAAGGCTGTTCCATGCCAAGTTTGAACTACCAGGGCTTACTCCTCTATCCAGAGGCCACACCTTCCTTTAACTGCAGCGGAATCACAGCTGGGCTTCCACGGGGTGACTGGTTCCCCACAGCACTGGGTGAGTTCAGCCTTTTTGAAAGGATGCTGTTTTGAAGAGTGGTTTGGTTGATAAGTGGCCTAAAAATCAAGCTTCGGATACACTGGCAGCAAGAAATTGCTTTGAAAGAAATATTTATTCTTCAGACAAGAGAGCATCTACCAATGCAGGCCCTTGTGAATGGCAAAAGGAAGTAATTTTTTTCTCTCTTGATACACTCCTAGAATTATCTGATATTCATGAAGTTTTAAGCTTACACCCTGTCTACCCAAGGCCTTCTTTTCATCACCATTTTCAGCAAGATGCCTGCATTTTGATCTCCACGTGCAGCAGCATCAAGGGCGTCCAACTTCAGCAAGACACAAACCATGCAGACTGAGCCTGGGAGAAGCTGGCTGCACTCGTACCCTTCTGTGCCTCAGAGCTCACACACCACTGAACCAAACGTGCCCAGTTCACCTCCCAGGGGCTGTTACACTCCATAAGACGACCCTCTGTGAAACATTCCACCTGAAAAAAATTACAGGAAAGATGGACAGGAGGACAGCTTGGCATGAAGACATCAGTGGTGATGGAGACGTGCGTGCAAGATGCCAGAGGCTCAAAACAGATAAATACCAAGTCTGCCTGACAGCCTTGCTCTATGACTTCCCAGTTCCCTCCACTTCCCAGCAAGCCACTATTCCTCCAGTAGTTACCACCTTGATTCTAGATTTGAATTTACATAAAAACTGAACCAGAGGTGTGAGCTCAATCTATTCTTCTCAATCAAGTGTTAACTGAGAAACAATGAGGGCGTGCATGTGCACCTACTGTGATTACAGCTGACAGTTGTGCATTTGCAAATAAAAAACGCGGTGATATACTACAGTAACTCAAACAATGGCAAAGCCCAGTTCACTTCAATATCATGATTGTTTCAACACAAGCCTTAAATATTAGTTCTGGGACTGGAGGCAGAACTGCAGTTGGAAGCAACATATTTTCCCCATCAGACCCTTATAAATTATCCTTACTTTTATGAAAGCCAACTTGTCCTTGTCAACTATGTCCTGACAGAGGCTGTTCTAATAAGCTATAAAATGGGCTGTGCAATAAAAACATCAGTTACCTTGCATGATTTTTTAAAAAATTATCCCACTGTTCCACTCTGATATTTTAAACTCATCTTCAATTATTCAGTCAGCACAAGCCCTGCAGAGATATCAATACGGTGCCATACATTTCTCAAAATGGTGTTGATGAATAACATGCAGCCTGTCTATCCATTTAGATTCATAAAGAAACGCATCAAAGAGAAGCTATGCTGGCAAATCCAACCCTGCAAAAGAAATCAGCTTCGTTACAAGCACTGACTCAAATGGATGCTAGAACCACCCTAGGCTAATCTAAAATTTTACTCTCTTGATTATTTTTATATGAATTTTTATTACTCTTCTGATTCAGAGGATCCTTTGGTTCATCTTGTATATTTTGAGTTGCTGACACCATTTGAAATATTTCTTATTTTGATATACTGCCAGAATTACCTGTCTTCACACCTCTATTTTTAGAATGACGCCATTGTGTTAAGTAAAATACCACACATGAAAGAGAAAAGCAAATTCTTCTGCAAGTTTCAAGATCTTATCACAAACCTGGAGTAGTCATGCCAATGCCAATAATGCATGTATCTTCTGGATAAAATCTGTGCCCCAGTGAAATCATCACACATTCTTGCATCATCCTCTGTAGGATCAGGAGTCCTCCAGAAGCATTTCATCCTTATTCTAATCACCTATTTCCATCTGCCTTAGCAAATATTTTTAAACATGACATAAATATTTGTCACTCATCACTACAGATATAGAGCTACTTTGAACCCATCATACTGGAATGGTGGAAAATTAAACACCACATACTTATAAAAATCTAAATAAAACATTTTGAAAACACATGCCGCAGTGTGAACTGATGACACAACTCCTCTCCTGCAGCTGCACCAGGTCAACATTATGATGACTGCCACCCGCTCCTACAGATCACCTTTCCTGTAGTGCTGCCCAGGTTTCAGGGGCCAAAGACCATCTATTATTTAGTGATTCTTCTCCCAAGTGTCTTATTCCTTATTTTTAGCACTATGTAGAACTGGAGCACCACCCACTAATTATCCAGCCCTAAACGTGGCAAAACCCTTCTAAGATCTGAACCTTCCATTAGACATCTTCACTGCAAATTACAATATGAAAGATATTGAGGCTTGATTGTTTGATCTTTCAGCTGGAGGTTCTAAACTCTTTTAATCAGTCTTACATTCACTTCATAATCTTATCACACCCACATTACCAACAACAACAGAGAAGCCATGTCGATAGAACATAAAGTTTGAAAAGCAATCAGCAAGTGCCAGAAGGAAGGTTGCCTGTGTATGATTATTCTGTCTACTTTTTGCATCTGTGGTGTGAGGTACTTTTTAAATTACAGGATTACATGCTTTAGAGCAAGATGAACATTCTTCAGCCATAAGGTTTTTAGGCATCGTAATTACGTGAAAGACAGTCCAAATCCCTCAGAATCCCAGAACGCCTTCCCGCTGTATGCAGGTGGAAGGGGAAAAAGGCAGCACGCATCTTCACCCTTGGAAAGACATCTAACCTCTTCAGGTACCTCCCTTTCTGATGTTCATCTGTATCTATCGCCACCACATAGTAACACTTGCCTCAATTCCTACCAAGAAATGATCTCCTCCTGTTCCCTTTGAGCCTTTCTTTCCACAGAAGTTCTACCAACATGCGCTTGGATGCCTGAACAGTTCCAATCCTGACCATCGTTATCAAGCAGCCCCTCCTCCATCCACCACCACCTCAGGGCCTTCTCCAGACCGCAGCTGCACATATGCTGAATGGCAGCAAGAAGAAAGTACGTGTCAAAAACAACCAAGCAAGAAGAGGGGGAACAAGAAATTACTCCACGTGGTTTTAACTCACCGCCAATGGAAAACAGTTTAAGTAAAGCAAAAGAAACACGGAGAAAACAAGTCCACAGCGGTGGTGTGTTTTGTAGCCACCCATACACAAAAATCACCGGAAGAGATAAACCTCCTGGCTCTTGTGCCTACTCCTTCAGCCACAAGTTTTCCTCCATTTTCCCAGATATGCAACAGTCTGGTCATGTCTGTATTCATCTGGAGCTTTGTTTGGGACCTGATGCCTTCTTTTGTCCAGCAAATACTGCTGAACTGGCCGAGCAAATATAATCAGACCACCTGCCAAGACTCCCTCTGGTTTGTTCCAGTAGAAGGCAGGTTTTGTTCTGCGGATTTTGTGAGTTGCTCCCCGGCCAGTACGCTCCAAGGCTGCACTATGCGCAGGATTTCTCCCAGAGAAAAACCAGCCGCTTTGCATCAGCCATGGTACAGACTGTATTGTGTAGGCCTCCCAGTTTTAGCACACAAGGTAAGGAAAGCAGCCGGGTCCTGCAGGAACATGACATCCAAACACACACCCTGCTGCTTGCGAGAGGGCTCGTGCAGGACAGGATTCTGCCAGGAACCCAGCTTGAGGCCACTGCTTCTCCATCGCGCTGCAGAAGAGCGAGCCCCGAGGAGCAGCCATGGAGGGCAGGCGGGGGTCAGTGCTCCTGCTGCCACACCAGCTCTGCAGCCACCTAATGAGAGCACGGTGCAGCCCCGGTGACGTGTGTGGGGTACGGCGAGGGTGGTTTTCACTCAGACATTGAGAGCAGAATGCTGCCTCACAACCTGCAGGGAAAAAACAAATATCTCTCCTTGCTGCTGCAGTAAATGATGATGAAACAAAGTGAATGATCTTGTTTATAATCTTCTGGAGGGAATCAGCTCTAGGAAACAAGCTTTTATGTTACTTCACCCTTCAGAAGACTTCCTTATAGCTTTTCTCTCAATATCTACTTTTTACAACATCATCAAACGTCTTCAGTACATCCAGCTTCTTCTTCCACTCCTGTCTGTCCTTGTGTGAAGCTCCTGCATTTTATTTTAAACATTTGTGATTTCAGTTACTAACAGTGTTCTTCAGATTTGCTGACAAAGCTCCATAATGGCCAAATGCAAAAGCAGGACTTGGTTACAGTTCTCTGCACCGTGGTGCTACCCTGGCTTGAAAGCACTGATCACTAGAGTTACAGGAGCAAAGAAGGAGGTAAGTGCAAGGAACTGAAGAAACATGCACAGCATTTTCAGAGGTTTGACAGAAGTGATTTTTTGCTCATCAGTTAGACAGTTCCTTTGAATTTATATTTTATTATATAACCTACTAGACAAGAGAAGCCAAACCAGCAGTGGCTGAAACAGAAAGAACAAGCCTGAGTTATGCTTTACTGGTTTGCACACAGCTTGGGGCATGCCAAATATCACCAAAGAAACTGGGTCTCAGTTCAACAGGTGGAGTTACCTAACAGCTCCTCTCTCAGAGAAGATGCACAGAAGACCCTAAATGTTTTAACGACAGATCTTCACAGTACCAGGTGCTGTCTGTGGAATTTTGCCATTTTTTTTTCCTGTGAAAGACATTCAGGGAAGAAACCCAGCTGACAAGAATCCACTTGCAGGCCTAACCTGGATGGCTGTGAATTGGCTTAATCTCAGCTGGCAACTGTGAGCAGTTAATAACTCTCTCACAGTGGTATCTGGGATTATGCTAAACACAGCAATTTCTTTGCTCTAATGGATTAACAGACCTGCACGGCACCTAAATTGCAGAACCAAGATGTACTGTTGCAGTGCACAAAATCCCAGCACACCACGCAGACGAGATTAACCCCATGGCTCACTCAAACCACCGAGCACACAGAACTCCAGATCCTGCCCCAATGCCTCCTGCCCTTCCCAGCGCTACTGCTGCGGCATCCAGAAGCATCTCAGTGTGAGATGGGTTCTGCTGCCATCACACCTCACTTTAGCACCCCTGAAAATGTGACCTGTGAGGGCACCTTATGAAAACACGGTCCAGCACCAAACTGTAGAGCGTGATGACAGCTCTTCTGTGTTTAATCTGATTTTTTTTAAGGTAAACAAAGCTCTGTGCCCAGACCTCTCGCTTCCTCCTTGTCTTGTGACAAGTTCAGTGATCAGTGTTCCACCACAACCACCATCTACCTTGAACTTTCCATTACTCAAAACAATTGCAATCATTTCTTCCTGGGTTTCTGACCTTGGTAATGTGCCAACTCAAGCCAGTCAGGATTCTTGTAACTTTTCTAAAGTTGAAGCTCTTCAACCACTTCAAGAAGCACAGCTATCAGATCCATGTCCATGTTTATGCTAACAAGGATTAAGGCAATGTTTGGAAAATGATGTAGAATTACTTTTATGTAACTCTTATTTGGCTCTTCTTTACCTTTAAACCATACGTTAGACTAGAGATACCATTAGGAATAAGCAAATTAAAAGAATACTTTCTGTCTCTAGTTCAACCACATTAATTTAAGAAATCATCACAGTTGCATGATGAAGTCATGACTGATTTTGGGTGGATACCAAAGATCATTAGTTAGCTAGCTATCAAGCAGTCCAACACAAACCCTGTTATGTTGAAGCATGTATTTACTATTGCGGAAAGCAACGATCCTCCTTGCTACCAAATGCCACTCATATGTTTTTCTTAAACTGTCAAAGATGCCACCTTCTTAACCATACTTACAATATTATTATCCATATTTGCAGTTCTTGCAACTTGAGCGCTTACAGCTCAGTCCAAAGATGCAGAAATCAATGCAAGACTCCTGTTAAGGTCAGATGGCTTTAGATCAGCCCATGGGCACCCAGCAGAAAGGAGTATTATACACAGCCACTGCACATAAAACAGTTACATTAATTTCACCACAACTTAACCTTAATTTTAGAGATGATTTCTGAGGTTTTATTTACATGAGAAATTCTAGGGAGCATCTGTAGTCTGCCAAAAAGAGTTGTGTCACGCTAAGTATCAAAGGATCCTGATGGCTCGCTCTGATGCACCGAAGCTGGTGCTGAGCAAAAAAAAGTATGAAATAAGTTCTTTTTTGCCTTGCAAAATTTTAGAGGAAAATCATTCTGAGATAAAAGTGGTGAACTGATGCTATTTCTATCTCAGTAATTGCTGACAAGTATCTCTGATGTAGAAGCGTAGAGTTTGTTCATTATGCTTATGTGGAGTTAGGTATCAATCTCCTTAGTCACCAAATGTCGCTGGCATGGTTTGTTTTTCCCTGGAAAATGTTCTTTCATTTCCCCTATTCACCATAAGCTCTTTCCTTCCACACCCAAAGTCCAAATTAATGAAAATATCCAGATCGCTGTGGGACACAGACTGCAGAACATTTTAACAGACAGATCTAATAGACTGCATGGTATTTGTGCCACAGAAGCAATAATTAAATTACCTACAGCTGGCACATTCTAGATTACTTTTATTAATTTTAGGCCTGTACCAGAAATGCAAAGCCCATCCACCTCTGGAATCCTTGACTGCACTCCTTCTAACACAGTTGGTAGAAGCAGAAATCTTGATGCCTGAGGGCTTTGATGACCACATTCCGCTTATGTTGTGTGTTATTTGCTCTCCCTACAGTAAGATCTACAGCAAATGGACAGACATACCTGGTTCATACATATCCAGTGCAAATACACAGGCTGGATTTAACGACTCAGGTCTGAAACCAGATTCTTCCTTTCAAATGCAGTGTGCTTTCACAACACAGAAAATGTGTGCGAAACAGGACAGCAGCATCAGGTCTGTAGTTCTCATTGCCAAACTGCTGCATACAGAACCCAATACGCACTGGGACAGGGTAGTAGTTTCTCATGAATTTCACAATCCAAACACTTACTGAATTTGCAGGCTCGCCCTGCTGAGAGCCTACATCATTTCCTGCATTTTGGAGAGGCAGAACACTTGCTGACTTGCTGTCTTAAGTTAGTCAACCAACAATCAACAGTTCCAAATAAAGTAAACCTTGCAGGTGTATAAGGTTTGCTATCAGTGCCATTTGAAGTGATTCTTGGTAACATTTATTCTTATTAATTCTTAGATAAATCATTGTTGTGCTCAAAGAAAAGTATAATTTCCTTAAAAAAACTGAGTGGTGCAATTAAGCAGTTTTCTTCCTAGTACACTGGCTTTGTTGAGCCTCAGCATTTCTGGATTAAAATTAAGAAAAAAGACATTAAAAAAGTGGCCACTGCAATTGAAAAATTTAGGATGTAACCAAAGCCACTGCAGAGTTTTTGATGTCGCAGATACTGCATCAGGAACTGATTGGATAATAATCAGTCACCATCAGTTCCTAATGCATTGCCTTCAGCATCTAAACAAGCATCTGTGAGTTTCTAACATGAATAGCTGTAATATTGCAATGATTGTGTATTTGCTAAATGTCCATCTATCAAAAACTTGAGAGCACTCTCACAAAAGCACAGAATTATGTTTAGAAGGAAATCTAAAGGTATCAGAGCTGTTCAGTGGGACACCTCACTTCCTTTCAGATTGTGGCAGTGCATTAGAAGTGAATTGAGAGGAAAAAAGAAAAAGAAGGAAAAGAAGACTGTTCTTGCCTGAGGATGTTACCTCAACAAAGGATTTCTCTTCATAAAAGATTTGCAAGACATGCCTCAAACACAGACAGCGACAATGACAAAACTCACATTGTGCCTTATTTCAAAGCACTAAAAATTACTTACAATCTGTTTTGTACTATAATATATGCACATAAAATATGCATACTAATTTATACACACATATCTATGAGAATGAACAAATATAGAGGCAGGAATCTTTTCTTCACTGATGAAAGAGGCCACACTGATCTGGAGCACAGCAAAGGACAGCAAATAATGTTAATGCCCTACAACTCTGTTGGGAACCGAATGAGGCATATCCAATGCCAACACCACATGACATCTGGGTAAGTAACAGATTAATTTGACAGATCTTCCGGGCTCTGTGGTTTTTGACATATCCAAAAGTGATCTGAGCCTTGATTTAGCTCTTACCTGAAGGACACAGCCCTCATGAACACAACTTCTATCAGCAGCACAGTTTCTTAGCCAGGTGCTAGCTCCAAGGATGGCATCTGGGCCCTCCAGGACATCTGCGGGTAAGCTGGAGGTCTCATATCTCTATTCTGAGCATATTTCACCCAATGTGAACTTGTGATCATCAGCTTACAGCACAGATCTGGTTAAACTCAAGCAGAAAAGCACACAGCAGGATATCACAACTACCAGTGAACTCGTATGCGCTAATTTATTAGAAAAATAACCTGGCAAATCTTACCTGCACTCTGAGAGAAAACACAGATCTCTGAGTGGAAAATGGATGGTTAAAACTTAATTATTATATACCAGACTCATCTGACATTGTCTCATTCATTAGTGCTATTCAGATCTAAAGCTCAAAAACTATAAATACAATCTCCTGGCTGTTTCCTCACGGGCTTTACCCATTTCTTCCACACAGAGATTAGCTTAGCCACAACCTTTGGATGAGAACAGAGGTCTGGAACTCATCACCATCCCACAAATCATAGGCTTTCCTAACCAAAGGTTTTGTTTTATCGTATTACACTGGAAGGAAACAAAATCCGTATTCAAATCCCCAATCCAGAATCCATGTATTCAGAGAACGGAAGTGCTGGCACAGGTCCACTGGTTAACCCCTCAGCGTGAGTCGTCTCACTGAGAAAGCAATTTACATAGCACAAGAGCAGTCTAGAGGCGCCGCTCTGCATGCAGAGACATGGAGCGTTCTCTGAAGAGCATGAACCATGGCCTGTGGCAAGAGTAATTTCAGAAGTAAGACAAGAAGCCTGAGTAAGCAGATGTTGTCTGCAAGGTCAGAAAGGTAAGTGCCAGTTTCAAAATGCTGCTGTTTATGCAGTGACACTGAAGTCATTCCAGCTCCTCTGGGGCTCAAAAGCACCTGGGCTGGTTTGCATCTGAGATGAGATTGCACTGTGAACTACAATCTCCTCCCCTCGTGCAGATTCCAGCAAGTGGGGATCTACGCAGCCTTCAACTGCTTCAGCTGGCCCTGAGATTCGGATGGAAGAGTGTGAAGGAAACCAAAGGTGCTTCTTACCCCCTTCTTTCTCTTCCTGCCTAGCAAGACTTAGAAACACTGGCCTTCCACTTTCTTTTCCTTTGCCCAACTGGCTATCCGTTTTAAACCACTTGTATTCAAGGGGAAATACATCAAACATTTTTATTATTTATTTTCAGCCTTTCCAGTGCCAAAAGTGTACCACAACATGCGTGAATGAATGGTAGAGTCCCATCGGCTGCACATACACAGAACGTGAGGAATAACTGTAGCAGAAAGGAGATAGCAATAAAAGGATTAAATAATTAATAGTAGCAATACATAGTTATTTATGTACTAGAGTATTTTGTATGAGGAGAGGAGAGGGAGAGGAAGAGGAGCATACAGCTGGTTTTCTTCATTCTGTAGAAGCCATTTTACTTTTTTTGGTCTGTCTTTAACAAAAATGAGTATTATCCTTAAATTATACTAAGTGTGAATGTACTCTGCAAACTTTTGTGCAAACAAAGGAAGGAAGAGAGAGACAGAGATCTCTTATAACAAAACCTGCAAACACTATTACTTCTTTATGTTTGATTTTAATTCATTAGATTTCACGGTGATTCTATCCCTGGACAGTAGCTGTGAAGTGCTCTGAAATCCAGTGCTTTTTGCCCTGCCTGATATATCAAGTCGCCTTTGCATGCACTTAACGATAGCACAGACTTCACAGTACTGGAGAGCAGGACTGGTAGATCTGGGCCTTTGCTTTGGACCTGATTAACCACCAAAGAATTATTATGGTCTTATAGGTGTCATCAGATCCCATTCAGCCTAAATAGAAATGCTGTGAGAGCAAATGGGTGGGAAGACTGAAGGGAGCTGATGTCATTGAGCTCACAGTGTAATCTAATTCTAGATTGTTTCAGGCCTCCCATCTCATCCTCTTCTTCCTGTTTCTAGGAAAGAAAATAGCCTCCACCCTGCTAATGACACCTCAGGGGAGGCAGCGTCAAGAGGCAACACTTGTTGCTGCAGAGAAAAGCCACGGCTGCCGCTGTCCCTGCACACAACATCAGCCGGGGGAGCATCTGCAGCCCACAGCCATCGGCTAAGCTCAGCGGGTGAGGAACGAGGCCTCCAGATGGGAACTCAGCTGATCCAGGGAGGGAGGGGAGCGGCCCTTCAGCGAAAACAAACCCCTGAGCTTCCCAGAACCCCCGTCATGTCCATGTATTCTCCAGGGGGATTTGCAGGAAGACAGGCAGTTGGAAACATCCTTTGAGTGGCATTTCACATAGAAAACACAAGAAAGAGGGTTAGGAACCTCTCATTCTGCTTCCCCGACAGTGGGCTGCGATGGGTTCCCCTTGCTTCTTCTCTGCCTCCCTCCTCCCTGCTGAATGTTAGGGCCAGCTTCTGAGCTTCCTCACTGAAGCCATTGGGCACAGGCAAGAAGGCAAAAAGGGGACATTTATTCTTCTTCCATGATTGTTTTATTCTCCCCTTTCACACCTCTGGCCCAGCTCAGCTACTGTCTAATCAGCCCGCGGTGACAGCCATTAAAAATGCCATTAGCTGCACCTCTCCTCGTTTGCCTTTTTCTCCCTGCCAAGAGAGCATCCTGGGAAAGACTGCATCATTCTTGCCCTAGGAAACCCTTGTCTAGAGGGGAAACAGCCTTCCCACTACTCTTTTCTATTCCCTGAGGGCAGTGTACAAGTGCAATGCTCCACCAGGTCTGTTACCCACAGAGCACCACATTCATTTCTGACAAAAATACGTGTGAAAAACAAAGAGGTAAGAAGGAAGAAGCATCTGGTAAGTCATTAATTAAATACTACACGCTGAATCTCCCACTGTTTTGAAAAGCAATAAAATCCATACTGGTATTTCCAAGGAATCTCTATATACACAGAACATCTCAGCTGAGGCAAGCTTTCCCCCCAACAAAAATGATAGTAATGGTGTCAGTTCACCAGGCAGTAACAGAAAGAAGGTCCCAGAGCAAGGTAAGCACAGGGATACTTTCCCAAATGCTCTTCCAGGCTCCAACAATACGTGGCTCATGAACTCCCTGAGACATATGTTCCCATGTGTTTAGTACGCTTAACAAACTATTTTTCATGAGTATGTCCTGCATCCCCTTGAACCCAGGTAAGCTCCAGCATCCACCATGACTGAGGCAGGGAGTCAGTTTAACCACACGGTGTTTGAAGAATGGCTTCTTTCTGTACCTCTGATCAGTAGAGCTTCCTTCAAGCTCTCCTTTGTATGAGAACCTTGCAGCTGAGTATGCATGAAAAACAGCGGTTGTTCCTAAAAATTTGTTGAAATTTTACCATAATATTTCACGATTCCTGCTGGCAATGGGAGAAAGAACAAAGAAACAAAAAACATAGGGGGGGGGAAATAAATAAATAACTGAGTAACAAGGAAAGAAACGGAGGTGACTACCTGCGGTGGTCACCGTATCAAAAGAAAGAATCTGCAGTTCCTACTTTAAGGACACAAAAAAATCTCCCAGACAAGTTTACACATTTTTTGAATTCCTGCCCAAGTATCTCTGCAAGTAGAAGGATGTATTAAACGACTGGCGCCCCTCTCTCCTGACAGCATACTTGGAGATGTTTTGATGCCATATTTATTCCATCAAGCTCATGAAATAAGTCACACCCAAGAAATGTGCTCCAGAGATGCCCATTTCAGACAGTAGGGTATGACTAACTAGCACGGAGGTCTGTGGTCTCCCTAGTTTTGGTCAATCCACCTCCCACGTGGACCATATCTCAGCACAGACAGGGAAGACGCACAAAGCTGTCCACCCTTTTGGATGACTCTACAGTCGTGATGGAGCAACAGCTTGGGGCACACGCTGCAGTTAGCCACCCACACACATAGGTTTATGCACTTTTTTGATGATTCATAAACCCAGATCTAACAGCAGAATCGAGCCTTTTGTTCATTATTTTGGAATGAAACATTAGCTAACATTTTTTACAGATGACTGTCAAGGCAAAATCCTGGACTGAAGAGCCCTGCTTATCTAAAACGAATTTCAGCTACACCCTCTAAGGCAAAGCCATGTCTATTAAAAGAAATAAAGAAAATCCCCGAATCATAATCCTGGAACGTTCAGCCAGATTCTGTACTCTGTGCAGCCCATTGTCTAGATTTTGCAGGGATCCTCTTTACAATAAGTGCTGTTACTGCGCTACCTAATCCCTACCCACTGTGGACTAGTTAAGGATGGATTTGTATAGTCTTAACTGCAAATTCTTCTGCTTTGGGGTGTTCTTGCTGAGCCATTAATAACACAGCTTTGAAGTTTAATTACTGTCTTAACAGTTGCAACTATTATACTTGAGACACATGCAAGATGAGTAATAAGCTTGTAAAGCAGGAGTTAAAAATGAGGAGTTAACTTCAAACAAAAAGGAAATATATGAGTAAAGTTTTACTCATCAATAGCTTTGACAAAATTAACTTTAGTGTCATAGACATCAAGCCCAATTTTCAAAGCACTGGAGATCTTCCTCTCACTCCTACCAGTAAACTCTGTTCAATCACTAACTATGAAAGAGAGGAAGAGCTGCAAACCACAGCTGGGGAGGTGAGTGGGGGGAAAGGAGATTCACAGCTGCCAACCGACTTTCCCGCTAATATAACGGGAAAAACACGAGCAGAGCAGCCACCCAGGAGGTGACTGCCCCAACATTTGGAAGAATTACATCAGAAAAGAAGATGGCCACAGGAGATTACATTGGCACACAGCTGAGCTAGTCTAATGCCCAGAGCTAGAGTGAGAGGAACCATGGACACACAAAAAACTGCTCTGACACAAAGATGCATTACCACATTCCCTTATTTACAGAAGAGGAAAGATTAACAACCTGTGTGTCAGCTAACAGAGGGCAGATCTTTATGAGGGAAGCATTTCCAGAATATTTTATGTGATCAATCATCTTCTATGACCTCCCCACAGCAATGTTGCTCTTACTTGCAGAAAGAACACCAAGGAAGACACTGAAAAACAGATCCAATTAGCAGAAAGAACACCAAGGAAGACACTGAAAAACAGATCCAATTAGCAATCTTCTCTCTTTACTGCTGTTTGCTCGATGACATAGGCAAAGTTTTGAGTAATAGTATGCACACAAAAATGGATGGGCCCTGGGCAGCCTGATCAAGGGATGGGAACCAGCGCACGGCAGGGGTTGGAACTGGGTGGGCTTTAAGGTCCCTTCCAACCCAAGCCATTCTGGAATTCGGTGATCCTATGCACAGCTGGCAATGTGAAGTGTAAACAGATTGTGGCATACGCTTGCTATAGCCAACCATAAATACAAAATTATAAACTCCAGTTCTGCAACTGAGTTTTCTCGGGCACCCACCTATATTCAGAAAGCAACATTTGCCCAGTGAGCACATTTTATCAAGCAGGCCTAATTTTCTCTACAATATTTAGTGAAATAAAGGAAATAAATTTTGATTAACATAGGACATGATTTCTTCTTGGGCACAGGAGGTGCTGCAAGATGGAGAGGGGGACACATGACAGTGTTTTTTGTTCTAAGTAGTAGGATCAGGAAAGTTATCTGTGTTAAAAAAGGAATGGTTACTGGGTCCAGAGCCTTGGCCTCTGAAAGTTTGTTTCAGATATAACTAATATCCCATTCTGATAAGCTTTTCTTACTCCTTCTATAAGCTTTTTTATTCTCCTACTATCTTCCTACCAGTCTGACAGCTACATTATTTCTATATGTAATATATTCCACTGGTTCATATCAATTTATACTATTTATGAACATCCACATATATAACTACACACATAAAAGATAACATTGACAGAATTTTAAAGTCCAGCCTCCAAATGGCCAGAAATGGCAGGATTCAACACGCACAGTATTACACACTTAAAAAACAACAACAACACAGTTGTTTCTACCTCTTCATGTTTTCTACAGATATGAACAGAAAAAATGTCAGATATCTTGGATCCCTTGATCCAAAATGTCATTGCAATATAATGCATGCTGGCCATAAGAAACATTCAGGGACTTTTTATTTCTCTTGACAGAGATTCTTCAAGTATCAGACATAACATAACTGGAGTGTTATTTCTTTCTAAATGCAGTACTAAAATTGATAGGGAACTTCTAATCTTCTGAGTTCTGTGAGACAAAACATTAACCTAAGAGTGTAAAAAAAAAAAAAATTCACTACAAAGTGCATTTTTTACCCAATTTACTCTGAATTTCTGAAACTAAAAACCCCCTTCCTTGCCATCTGAACACACTTGTCTGGTCACTCACCAAAGAAAACTTTCTGACAAGAGCTAGAAACTCCTTGTCAGCTAAAACCTTCTGTAGAAGGCTCACAGAAATCATATTCTCATTCAGTGAACTTGGACTTCTGTATTTCCAATGTTCCTTCAAAACAAGACATTATAGAGGCTCCCCAGCTTGCCAGTTGAGAGGCAGGCTATTGTCTCTACAAATCGTTAATTTTAGGCTCCACAGAAAGTACAAGGTCATGTGATGGATTATATCCCACCTCTGAACTCTGAGGATCATGAGAGTAGTACCCCCTCTGCTAAATCAACAGGCAAAGAGTCTCAAACACATTCTGCCCAGAGACCTCTAGATTTACAAGCTCTCCTGAGAATCCATCAACACTGCAACTTCTCCAAGTCCTGTGGATGCTGGCTGACAGCGTAACCACCGAGAACTCCAGCTGTTTGTTGCCAAAGTCCTTTACGTAGATCCACAACTGCAACTTGCAAATTGCATGCAGAAACAGCTAAGGCTCATGAAACTCAAAAACATTTCTAGCTTGACCAATGTGGCCAGCATGGTTGTAATTTCTGTGAATCTAGTATATGGGGTTCTTGGAAGTTACCAGCTCTGCTGGCAAAGCAGTCACATCTTGTAACTGCCATGTGGACAGGAATGGGTTTCAAGGAACTTACAAGCTCCCCAGGGCAGCTGGAGGAACTTGCAAATTTTGTTAGACAGATACCTAGTGTTCATGGAAATCTGCCAAGCCTTTTCAGAAAACAAATCAGAGTTCATGATGGTTACAGTTTTTTCACTGTTGGAACTATGGTGAGGTCCACTGCAGAGGTTACACTCCCTGCTGAATGCCGGGATGAGAATGCCTCTTTGCTGGGAATCTAAGTTGCATTCTTGGCTGCGTACCTACAGAAGAATAGAAACTTCCCTGGAGATCTCAGTGGGTGCAGCTCCTACCATTTGCCCGAAGGACACTGTAAATGTCGATCTCATGCTAACTGACCTCAACAGGTAACCTGGTGAAGACATACTCTGTATCAGGTCTCTCACACAAAACACAACAGGCACCAAAGCAGCAAGCAAGTACTTTGGGTTGAACCTTCATAATTCTGTAAGGCAAGGACGCTCCTGAGAACAAAACAGTTGTTTGTTCCTCTGGCACCTGTTTTCTTCTGTTTGAGAAACCCCAAAACTAACTCCTCACCTATCACTAAGTTCTGCTGAACTGTGGTGACAGGGGCAACATTGATCCCTGGGGAGAGCAGTGAGCATGGCTGAAGGGACAGATGGGAAAAGCAAGGAAAACAGCACCTACCCAGGACATGTTGCATTATGCAATGGGAAACAAAATATCCCACCTGAGGGACAGGGGTAGCAAAGCGCTACCAAATTACTATCACTCTGTTCACATTGCTGTTGCTTCAAAGGAAGCACAGGTATGAGAGTCAGCTGTTGGGTGAGTGGGCCTAACCTTCCAAGCACAGAGGTCTGATAAGTTTTAAATGCTCAAGCTGTTATTTTCAGAATACGACATGTATATCAGTGTTAGTGCCTATGAACTAACACATACTCTACTCCCTGACCATACCACAGAGTCTAACTGGACTTGGTGATCCCTGGAAGTTTCCATCCCATGCCTACCTTGAAGCGTCTGTGAAATCACTGCATGTCTCCACCCCAGAAATCAGTGTTAAATACTACAGTCAGCTGTTCCATTCAAGCAGATCCAGGACAGGCCAAAGAACACTCTGACCACTGGAGCTGAATAATACTGAGCCAAGATGTCCATTCTTACAAGAGAGTATCTTTCGGGAGGAACAGTCACAGAGATCAACCAACAGCAGCCCACCCTGTAGGAGAAGATTTTGCCTCTTTCGCAGCCGTTTAGACAAGAGCAGAACTGTCTGGAGAGAGACCTTTGCAGCCCTCCAGCAACAACCTCCGACTTCCCAGTAATGCAGCTACACCAGACCCCCGTTACAAGGCGTTTGTTCTAGCTGCTAATCCCAGAGAAAACCTGCAGCACCATCACCTTCAGTAATTCTGATTCACATCACGTGAGAGGGAGTGTCCCCACTGAGCTTCCTGTTCCTCCAGCCTTCTCCAAACCTTCTTTACATAGCTTATCACTGAGAAGCATCTCCAGAACCCATGCAGACAAATAGAGCAGATGCTACCAGAAAGGCTGCTGAGCAGCTGCATGTGCTCTGCATGTGTGCGTATGCATGCATGCACTTGTTTTTCAGCATGTGTACATGTGTGTTCAGAGGTCTGCCCGTAATTCCAGGGCTTCCGCACCCAGAGAAATTGATTTCTGCCTTCTAGGAAGCATTGGATTCATTAGAAGGAAAACAAATGAGGTTGTAAGAAACATGAATAGGAGGGAGATGCACCCGATAAGCGTGGATGAAGGAAAAGCTGATTCATCAACACTCTTTAGACACTGCTTATTGCATTGACTTCCCTGGGCAAAAGCCTTCCCTCTCGTTTTAATCTTTTGAAGACTCTGCACAGGCAGTAAACATTGATTAAAATGTTTGCAATCAATATTCTCTTTGCTTCTTCTTTAATCTGCACTGATGTTAATACATACAAAGAAACTCACGCAAGAGCCTTTCCTACTCTCTTCCTCTGTGTCTCGCACTTACACACACACACACTGTTGTCTGTCCCAAAAACCACACTGGAGCAGCGGAGCCACAGCCAAATTCTCTTGCGGTGTACCCTTTGTGAACCTGAAACAGTCTGTTATTCTCAGAGCCTGAACCTTAAAGACCAATCATTGTATTTAGGATTCCTAGCCTTGACACACAGACTTTTTCTTTTTTTCTCCTGAATTCACGCCACCCAACTTTCTGTTTAATCAGTTGAAGGAGAAACCACATTCAGCAGCAGCTTCAGAAAAGACCACACCAGGACAGAAAAGATTATCCTTCCCTAAAAGGCCTAGCTCTTCCTAACGTCAAATGGAAAGATATCTTTGCAGTGATTACAGAACTTCCACTTTCCCCAATAACTGTATCACAGAGGCTGAGTTAATTTCTTTGACAAAGTACCAAATGAAGCCATCGCAAAGGACATAATATTTGCACATAATAGTGTGCTGCATGACTTAGGTAACTTACTAGGATCCTTTTTTCCTTCATGCAGTTTTAAAGAAGTAGATTAACTCAAATGGGAAGAGTGTTAGTTATTAGTCCATTTTAAACAAGAGGAAAATTAGTTTAATTGCAAATATTACATTAGAATATGCTGGCATTCCCTGTAAAGGCACTGCCTTCGTTTTTAAGGTAGGTCTGTTCTGAGGATTCATAGTTTTGGCTCATTTCATCCGTGAAGACTCTTCTCTTCACGAACCAGAGCAGAAGACTGTGCAAACTAGAAGTGAGGAGGATCATTGTAGCATTCAGGGAAGAGTTGTTTCATGTAGCAGAGTATAAGCTAAGACAAAGCCACAGATTTCAACAGTTCCAGACAAAGGAAAGAACAAGTATGAAGCTATATCCCAGTTTCAGAGGTGATCCCTCTTCCACAAAGGAGCTGAAGCAAATGTGCAAATCCAAACTTCTTTACTACACTGAGAAGTTTTGGAACAACCTCTGCATATAAAGTCTGTGGAGCTCTTCTGTAAGTTGGATAACACGAGAAACGTGGAAGACTTCTTCCCCAGGGAATACGATGCCTGTGCTCCATTGTCTAATATTCCATATTCTCCATTGCTGGTCTGACATTTGAACTGTAACTGCAGAGTTCATTTAAAACTATTTGCACGTTTTTATTTACCTTCCAGCAAACATTTGGCTTTTCAACCACTGTGAGGGTTGGAGATAAACACACCTCACGCTGCCATTTTGCCACTAGAGGGCAGCTCTATATTTCTTGACCTTTTTCATTAGCTCAAAGAATTAATTCCATTGCATTCCTAGGCAATGGATCCACAAAACACAACTTTGGCTCAAGAATCTTGTAAGACCCTCCTTTGTTTTAAGACAGAACACAGTGGTTGCCGTTTGAAAAACCAGTTTATCACGCAGTGCTTCTTAAGAGGTTTGTAGTATCCTTTGTGCAGAAGATCTGAAGAGATTCTGCTGAGTTGACTTTTTAATGGAGAGCACCATGCAGGAAACAACTCTTTACTTTGCCAGGGTTCTGTTTGTTTCTATGGTGCATTTACCATTTCATAGGCTGATGTTATTTTTCTGCTGCTTGTAAGTCCATATGCTTCAACAGCAACAATAGCTATTTATTGAAAACCATGTTTTTAAAAGTCAGCATTCTTTTAATATGCACGTTTACTTAAAACCACAAATCTACGTTAAGCGATTTTCTCCAGAAAAGAACTGCCTGGTTAAAGTCTCCTCATTCTTTTTATTTTTCTTTCCTGCTATCAAGTCCCCTGTCATCTGTATAAATCTCCACCAGTGTCAGACCATGCCCTCAAACCAGCATTTAGGACTTTTAAGATTTGCCCTTAGATTTGCCTGTTTGTATGTTCTCCATCCTGAGCCAACAACTGATTGCTGTCAGTCAGACCACAGGAGCTCTCCCGCTTACCTCATGCTCAGCTGCATTCCTCATACAGGCTTTGGGGGATCGCAGGCTCCACAGCTATTCTGCACGCAGCTGAAGGCAACGTCTGATTTCCACAGGGCTCTAACCACACATCTGCGTGAACAGAAACTGTAAGTATCCTTCAAAACAGCCCCACAGAGATTTTGCCATCCCATCCTTTTCAAGTGACTCAACAAGACAATGTTACTGCATCTCTTGTTCCCTTTCACTGAGAAGTTCCCCTCATTTTGGTCCTTTATTCCCTGAGCTGTGTGGGTTACTGGGGCTTCAAAGCCAGCTGCTATTTGTGCCACACAAGTACCACACTAAAATACCATGAGAACACCCTGCTAATCATAATGTGCTGTAAAAGTTCCTTTTCCTATTAGAAGCCTCACAAGTCAAGCCCTACAGCTGAATAACTGAACTGGATATCTTCCACTGACGAATGGAAAAACATACTAGCACGGACGTTCATTTTAGAAGACATCAGGGGGGTCACTTGCAGATTAGGCTGCACTGAATTTTCCTCACATTTTGTGAAACTCTTCAGGAGATTTGTTGTGGCATTCCACAGTTCTCCAGGCAAAAAAAAAAAAAGCAAAATGTTCTGCACAGAGCTTACAGATGCAAGAGTTGAACACTTCTTTTCAGAAAATACCAACCTACAATAACAAAGCTTTTTGCTATTCACAAGAGAATCATTGAGTGTTGCAAAACTTGATAATTACTGATTCATGACAGATTTAGGAAAAACATCAGCTTAAGTAATCAGGTCAGGGCATTGCTGTTGACCACAGGGTTGGCAAAAGAAACAGTTTCTTTCCTCATATCTTTCATCAAAGTTTAACATTTCACAGGATTTAGCTTTTAGCACTTCATTGGTCCAGACCAGTAAACAACTGACAGTTTAAGAACTACAAGTCAACTTGTAAGCAAACATCTCTATTTAGCATTGTCTCATAATCCATTTACACTGTTCAGATAGTTTTAAATTCAAGTTAGCAAAATTACTGAGAATCCCTAATAGTTGTAAAATAATTTATTAATGTTGTTGATAAACTCACAACACTATCCATCCCCTACCCATTCTGTTCCAAATGGTATGCTGTGTCACCTAGTGCCAACTGGGAACAAGGATTTCATTCAAGGTCCCAAGGTGACCAAAAAAAAAAAAAAAAACCAACAATCAAACCTACTTCTAAGCTATGTTTCCTGCATAACAGAAGGCTTTTACTAAACAATCGGAGATGTTTAGTACATCTTGTTCACATCGGAGCCACATCAGAGATGCAAACTGTAGTCAATTGTACAAAGCAAGTCAAGAATCTGGAGTCATCTCACCCAAAGTAAGACCCTGTGGCAGAGCCCCAAGCTGTGATTGCCAACGCAGAAGTCATTTTTATACATGTGTTATGTCACTGCTCACTTTGAATCATTATTAGCTCTAAAGGAATGTTGCAAAACCTCTCAGCCCCCTACCTTCAGAGAAAAATTACTTCTCCCTGCAGATGAGGTTTGGACACAGTGGCAGAGTAGTCTCAAGCACCTGGACAGCGGTTGTTGGTCCACTGCCTGTTACTCTGAAACCCCTCAGTTTTCTCTGATTTTGTGATATAAATACAAGTTCACACATACACATCAGTCACATTCTAATTTCACCAAGGCAGAGAGCTGACTCTGAACTAATACTAAGTTCACTAATTACTACAGCATCCAGAAAACAGCCTGAAGGTGTAGGGACTCCGCTGAGTGACATCATGATCCAGTAGGCACTTTTTTCTCCCCTTCTTGCTTTAGGCTCATCTTCTTTTGAATCCACATAATGAAGGGAACTGAAAAAAAAAAAAAAAAGGGGGGAAAAAGAGGCAGAGATATTTCCTAATAAACTGCAGTGCCACAATCTTAAGCCTAAAGTCACCTCCATTGGTTTCACGCCCTCCCCTTTAAAGCAGCAAGGAATTTGCCAGGTAAGAGCCACTACTAGACCTGTCCCCAAAAGCCACTACGCGCAGTTACTTGTAGAACTGTAACAGGCTCCATAAAGCCGCTGCAGTCAGACCACACGTGTTTCAAGGCATCTCCAGCACAAGGGAGGGAAAGAATCTGACCCTTGTTCCTAAAGTAACAAATGCCAAAGGAGCTATTTTACAATCAAGTCATCTACTTTAACAGGCTCAAGTCCCTCATCATTAGGATGACACGTTTCTTAGCATTCACAGCTTACTTAAAGATACCAGTCCGGAGCTCCAGGAACATTCAGTGACTTGTATATTAAATGCCTTCCTGAAAAATTTATAAATTCCAGGTACTTAATAACTGAGACAGATAATTAATAATTCAGCCACAACCTGCTGACAAAATGTTGAACCAAAAGCTCTCCTTAGATTTGAGCGAAGCAGAGACAAGCTCAGTCAATTATGCTTTCTTACTCCAGTGGGTTTTTTTTTGTTTTGTTTTGTTTTCAGAGGCTGAATTTATACAGTAAAAGCCTGTTCTCTCTTAAAAGAGACACATTTCAAAAATGATTGATGAACTTAAGCATAAATGACCAAGGCCTGAAATTCCGACATGTTCTGATCATTGCTGCTAGAAGTGAAAATTTCTGCAAAAACAGTTCACTGTGTAAAGTGCTGTCAAACATTACAGTGAGAGGCACATGTTTTTCAAGAGTAAGGGAGCTGGAGAGCAAAACTTCTTTACATAAAACGGGACAAAAGGTTTAAAAAAAAAAAAAAAAAAAAAAAAGGAGCCTGGAAGTAACTACAAGTAAGGCACTGAGCAGGACCCAGGTAAAGACATTCCTCCTGCTGCCTCTTTGCACTGATGCAAGTGATGCTTTCCAAACGGCCCTTTTTGTCACTATTTTACAAATCCTTGTAGAGACACAAGGACAGACTGCTGCTCCAGCCGCAACCCGTTCTGCACAAACTGACCAGCGCTTCTCCTAAAGCACATACCTACAGTTCATCCTACGCACAACGATTTCACACGCTGCAAACCGCTTCAAGCAGCTTTAAGGAGCCTCCTGCAGGACGTGGAAGCATGGTGTATAAAACACTCCCTGGCTAACACAGGAAATGGCAGAAATGTCACTTCTGAGAAGAGCTAACCCACATGTGGGAACCTCTTGGAGAGTGCTCCACGCTGCCACCTGGCAGCCCCGCGAGCCACCAGGCCGCCCCAGAGGCAGGGGACAATACCTCAGGCGTTGTTCTGCAGCCTCCAAAGAGGGGCACTTTAATATTTTAATCTCCAGAACTGTATTTACGACCTGCAGCTGTGGTGCCAAAGAGGCCCACGGCCCCGTACACACTGAGCCTATTGTTGGCAAAACAGAGCTCTGAGGTTTCTTGAGTGACATAAGCAAGCTAACCGAGCGACAACAGGCTGTTCGGGATGGAGGCAGAGAGAGGTACTTGTTTTGCTTTGGGTTGATCACCACATTTGGGGCCTTTATCACTTTTGGTGTTAGCAGCCTTCCAAATTTTAATAGCCCCTGAAGCATGGTAAACTGTGAAAGAGCAGGAACTCATTTCTCGGGGCTTTGGGCTTCCAGGGAAAGAGAACTTGAACCGATTAATAAAAGGAATCCCCAAGTTACATATAAGTTAAAATGAGTATATATTGCAAGTTACGTGTCAGTTTATTACCCAGAGGAAATGCTTTGTATTGCGCTGCAGCCACTTAAAAGGGATACCTCGATGACTCAGAGCAGCAGTGCTCCCTCCGTCTCCCTCCCAGCACTGAGTTCTCTCCTGATGTAGTTCAACTCCTGTCGAGCATGTTTTGGGAGCACACAGGGGTATGGACTCTTTTGTGCCAGCATGCAGCTTGCAGCCTTTTCCAGAATTTTGGCGTCTTTCAGACACATGTATCTGCAAAGTGGGGTGAGAGGATAACCCTTTATAATCTCACAAAAAGGAAAATCCCTGCCATTTTTCTTCTGCTTTCCATATGACGGCACACGGGCTAGCACTAAGTAAATCTAACATTCTAGGGAATTAAAATGTTCTGACATTTATCCCTTAGCATTATAATGCAGATATTAACCAGAAAATTGGGTCTCTGTTGAATAATTAACAAGTTAACCAGGCAGGTTGTTTGCCAAGTTCACTCCCACACAGTACTAGTAAGAAACGTTGCTGCTTTTCTGGCATTAATAACTTCTTCCCAAAAGAGAAAAAAAAAAAAAAAAAAAAAAAAAAAAAAAAAA
>VXAV01007448.1:38047-67238 GCA_013399715.1 Alectura lathami
GAGGGGATGGGGTTACAGGGGAGAGTGTACAGGGGGACGGGGAAGTTCTGCAAATCTTTAGAAGCTGCCTACAGTATGCCCTGCTATGTTACCTATGTATTTTGCAGTAAGGTAATGCTGAATAGAATAAAAAAAAAAGCATGAGCTTTTGCTTAGATCAGGTTGTAATACAGAACAAGACCAGTGTTCTATGTCAGTCGTATTTCTACAAGGGATATTTCTCAAGCAGTAGGAACCAAACATCTGAACATCTTGTGCTCTTCTGGTCTCGGTGGAAGTAGTCCTGCGCAGCCCCTGCCAGCTTATTTCCTGTCATAGTCTAGCCAGTCTCTGAAACTATGGCAATGAAGAGCTTTCATCTGAGTGTACATACACTGCACTCCCTGCCAAAATTCTCAGGGTATTAGCAATGTTAATTGTATGCATTCAGGAACCAGACCCACAAGCACTACTGTAAACTAAGGCTGTTTCATTTATTATTTTATATAAATAGTTTACTGTTACTTGCTGAAGTAACAAATGTTTTGTCCACTGTTTTTTCTTTCATAAAAATATCTTCTACTCCTTGGTCATAAACTTGGCTTGCAAGCTTGTGAGTGGGATACCTGTGCAAACAGAGAGCACTGTGTGACCCCATGGTTCATCTTTTCCATTTCTGTGGCCCTCAACAGTATAATCATATAAAATAGTACTTGAGTGGCCGTAATCAGGGCAAGCTGTATTACAGAGGAGTAGTTCCTTTCTCTTGGGTATTCACGTATACAGAACGTTGTTTGTCACTAGTAAGTAAATTCCCTGTGCTTCAGAAGCATAGTAATCATCATGGAGATTGGATAAGTTATTTCCATAAGCAAAGCCTTGGGGCTGCATTTCTGGCTTATCTGATAATGCTCAACATTTTTGTCACTCTACTTCAAGAATGTCAATTAAAGAGTCTGCCGAGGGAGATCAGTGCCATGGCACCTCCTTAATTCTAAGTCTTCATTTGGGGCTATCAAGGAAAAATTAGTGCCAAGGATGGCAAATTATTTTTCCTGAGTTTAACTCAGCAAAGTGGCAGCAGAACCAAGAAAAGAGTACCGAACTCCTGCGTTTGATCCAGCATTGCCCCCCTTCAGGTGATCCTGCAGTACTGTGACACTCATCTTCACCGGTGAATTATGAGAAACTGTTTCCAGCTGAGCCCATAACGTTGCCATGTTATATTTGCAAGTAATGCTAGAAGAACTGCAAGCATGAACATCGTTCTTGCTGCAATGGCTTTAGGTGCACAAAGAAGTGATAGTATAGGAAAACGTAACAGCAAGTAGTACCAATGCCTTTGTAGAAAAAGGTGGTGAGGCAGGGTTGACTTAGACACTGACATGTAGTTAGGGTTTTTGTTTTGAGGTTGTTGGTGATGCATTGTTATCTTTTCTCCATGCTTTAGCTTCCTGGAAGTTGAAACTAAATATTTATATTAAATTGACGAATCTTTGGTTAATTTATAATAACAACTAACTGTTGGCATTACGGTACAGACATACAAACTATGGTGAAATCTTGAGCTTTACTGAGTCAGAGTTTTGCTACTAATCTCCTCGTGCCAAAATTTTATTCTAAATGCAGAAAGTATGGAAATATTAGTGTTTAAAAGCTGAAATATATTGTACTGAATGAATTCCAGCTGGAGGAAGTGTAGTGGATAGTGTGCTTGAAAGAAAACATGAAAGACTTGAGGAGCACTTAAAGCACGCATTCAACTTCATGGTCTTTACTGCTGAAAGTATCTTATAAAAGATAATCTTGATCAGCAATGGTCCCACTGTGGATTTATTTAATTATGGTTAAAAGACTTTGCTATGATAACTGCTTGAGGCTCCTAGGGAGTGTAACTTACACACATAGTCACACTTAAGCTTGTTTTATTGTTTAGTAAATCAAATATGAAGTCCAGCTCCTTCTAATTGTTTGCAGATGTATGACATTTTCCTTCCAGTCCAGCAGCACTAAGTATTTTATAACCAATGTGAAAGTGTGGAGACCTCTGCTTAAAACAATAGCATGCTCTGAGGACCTGTATTGCTGACATCATACTGGAGTATTTGGGGCCTTCTGTTATAATACACTGTCCACTCCCTGTTTTTAAGCATTGAATAGTGAGAGTATGATAGGCCAAACACACATGTTGGTTTCTGTGCTTGGAACAAGCATGCAGAAATGACATTAGTCGTGTTTGGCTAGGTAGTTTCAGCGAGGTGCTGAGCTAAATCATTAGGTAAGGCAAGATACGGTATGGCCGGATCCTACTTCCATTGATAAGAAGGAGAAGCATTCCAAGAGGTGTGAGATTCTCTGCATTTCTTGATCTAACAAAACACGGCTATGTGCCTGAGTTACAACAGAGAGATTTAATACCTTCTTAACCTCGAACCTGAAGAAAACAAGTGAAAGTTAAAATATTTATCAGTGTTCAGAGCTTTGTCTCCAAAGTATACTGGTGTTTTTGAGAGACTGTATGACATATTAATAGCACAGATGGCAGATTTGGTAGCAAAGCACATTTTCTTGCAGAAGACAAAGCCACGGAAATAACTATGATAGATGTAAAGGTCTTTTTTTATAACTTCTATTGATCCAAAACATGTTCTTGTCTAACTCTGGTTGTCAGAAGTGCAGGTAGCAAAACTGCTCTGGGAAAATCTTAGCATACTCCATCTGAACAGTAAGTGCTAAGAATCCCCAAAACTGATGAGAAAGTGAGGGGGAGGTTCTTTTGGAGAAAGATTTCCCATGTAGAAAACATACAAGGCAAGTGTGATTCAACCTAAAACAATTAAATGCATAATTTAAGATAATTTTGACCTTAATCTTCCTGCCCAACAAAGCTCTTAATACTTAGTTTCCACTTCAATGTCACTTCTACAATTGCCTTTAACCTGAAGTACTGCTGAATTAGTCGCCAGGTAGATTCCCAGGTGGCACCTGCCAGCATTTTCAGGAAACCACTCATATATTCCCACCCTTCAATGTGAGAGTATCACTCACTTTGGGAAAAGCCAAAATCAGGGTAAGAAATGTTTTCACGTAAGTTACTGAGTTAGCTAATGCTCAGTCACTTTTTTGCCTCATAATAAACAAGTACTTGAACACTGTTGCCTGCACACAGGACCGAATTGTTGTTAGGCCCTGTGATGTGAGTCTACTCCTATTGAAATCAAAAGAAAATCACCCAATTAATTCAATTTTGTCAAATCTAGTCCACAAGAAACTATGTGCTTTTCCTAGAATGTCAAGAATTGCGTGGAGAGGGAAGGGGGGAGAAAAAGAGCGGGGGGGGGCCGGGAGAAAAACAAGCAAAGGTACAAGGTAACATGTAAACCTGAGGGGAAAGGGCTTTCTTGCTTTCCTCTGGTGCAGTCAAACTTTCTTGCTCTTCAGGTTAGCCTCAGCTAGTTCAGCTTCCTGTATTTCTGCAGCCCTATACAATACACGCAGTCTCCTTGTAAACCTTTGCACTGCTATGACCCCAGTGGACATGGGAGAGAGGCTGTACTGTGACAGTCAGTGCTCTTTATACAAAAAAAGCTGTGCATGTGTTCCAGATAATTCTGTCCAGGCTTTTATCTTGAAGTTGCATAAATCTAAAGTCTAAATTTTGCATCTCTAGATTCCTTCTTTCAGGGAGAGAGGGACAAGGGGCAATAGTTCATTATGTTTTGTTTCCATACAGAAAATACTTTCCTTAAGACCTGTACATGCAACTATCATACGAAGGGCACAATTTACAAATAGGATAAATGCAGGTGCCCTGAGCCCAGCTCTCTGCAGGAGCAGCCCGGGCTGGAGAGGCTTGCTGTGCCTCCAGTAGGGCACTCTTTCCTGACGTTTCTCCTTGGGTGCACTTCTGAAACATACCTCCTAATGAGTTCCCCTTTCTGTGCTTTGAGTCTCCCCGCAGAGCGGTCTTGGAACACGCAATCCTGATCGTGTTCAGATGAAACAAAACCTGAAATGCACTGCAGGAGTGCTGATCATACTTGACAGCCACTAATGAGCATTCAGGTTCCAGGAGGAGACTAGAGAGAGCCTGGAGACCCTCAGTAAGGAATATATTGGGATACTGGAACCTCTGCTCCAGCTTCTCATTTGTTCCTGTGGGCTGAGGCTATTTGCTAGTCTAGATGTAGCTAAAAGGCACAACAAGAACACAGCTGTAACAGCATTTTAGGTTGGCCCCACAAATGTGTTGGGGAGCCTTTTGTAAAAATGATGCCTGCAGTTAGAATTCAGCATCCAGGTTTCCTCACTTCTTGAATTTAGGGAGTACTTTTGAAATTAACTTCAGGATGACTTTTAGAAGAGTCTAA
Source organism: Alectura lathami (assembly GCA_013399715.1). Classification (NCBI taxonomy): domain Eukaryota; kingdom Metazoa; phylum Chordata; class Aves; order Galliformes; family Megapodiidae; genus Alectura; species Alectura lathami. Next base: position 42,397 of record VXAV01007448.1, read on the forward strand.
TCAGTTCCAGAGCTGTTGCTCTGAATTTATTTAGTTGGAGGGTGAGGTGAGGGAAAGGGCAGTGGTAGGGAAGAAATAAGGGCTAGTTATCTATTTCAGAAGACAATCCAAAGTAAGAGTGCTCTGGTGACTGTCGTTAGTTCATCAAAGTGCTTATTGAGGAGGAGGTGAGCCATACGTGTTTGCACTACTTCAGCAAGTGGAGAATGCTCTTTGCCAGCAGTAGCCACCCTGAGACACTGACCTGGACACACGTGCCATTTGAATACTAGTGCCTTGGAAAAGCCAGAGGAATTTTGCAGATCTAAGAGAATCCACAGAAGGATACAAGCTGACATCTTCACAGCTCTTTGCACTGAGTGTTCATAGAAGCCAATTAATTTCTTGTACATTTGGGTACATCATGCAGAGTTCATCAACCCCTCCTGAACTGACTGTTCAAGCTGTTAATCTGTGAAACCACTGCAGAGCCCTTTCTGGAGCATCTCTTTAATAGCCAGAGGGGAGGTCAAAAAAAGTCTTGTTTTGAGGGCCCGAGGGCCTGGTTTTGGGCATTCTCAAGATTTGGCCACTCTAAATCATCTTCCCATCTGTGCTATTTGCACAGCTGTGAGTGTCATGTCAAGACCTTGGATGGATATTCTCTGTTCTGTCTGACCATTTTACTGTGAACATCCATCACAAGCATAAATACTAGCAGCTGCTTCACTTCCGTTAGATACTTGCTGCTTTTCCATTATTCTGACCCCTGCAGGAATATGCTCGGTACGTTGCCACTAAAGATTCATATCGTATGCTAATCACGCCAACTGTCCTAGATTCAGGCAAGCTTCCTAAAGCTGTGTTTACCTTAGCTTCTTGGATTGTCATTATGCAAGCAATCGCTGGACTTCAGGTTCAAGTAAACTCACTAGCAGTTCTCATGGCTTCTTATTCAAGAAAAATGGTACTGTAGAGTGGTCACACCGACTGTCATGCTTTGGGGTTTAGTTTGTGGATTGTAGAGCCCATTGGCTTAGCAGCTCTGAGGAGGCTAACGCTTGGACAGAGAAAACATAGCAAGTGTACTCAGGAGGCATAAGGGAAGTCCAAGCATTCAGCCATCTGTCCTCCATCAGAATTTCAGGCTCCAAGCTGGAGATCTTTTTCATAATGCAGTCAGCAAAGGGGAGGAACGTGCTTGTGCCTGATCCCAGTTGGGCACCACAGTGTATTTGGCACCCCATTAAAAGGCACAGAATGTTTAGACATTTCTGCAAGGTATTTGCTGCATCTATAGCAAACTTGTGGTCCAAAGCATCCTGAAAGTCAGTCAAGTTTCCAAGGAATGATAGCTGTCTTCTGTTGCATTGGACAGCATTAGGTAGCATAAAAACAATGAGCGAGAGTGTGGGCTAGCTTTGGTTCCCCATCTGAAAGCCTGCTGTTACGGAATTGTTGGCCTGCACAGTTGCAGTGGTACAGGGTTTCCATAGCAGTGGCAGCAGTGTGAGACCATCCCAGGAGCAACTTTTGGGACCTGTCATGGATAATATTATAGTGACACCATTGGTACTTTGTGGATGGATTCCTTCTCCCATACTTTCATGAAAGAATTATAGCGTTGTTCTCTATTTCTGTTTGCAGTCATCTGTCTGCAGTGCATCCCAAACTACTGCATTATAGTTCAGCCTGCTGATGGCTTAAGGTAATTTTCCATCAACCATTTTCCCCTGTTTTTACATCTGACTCCTGATTCAGATTACATAGATAAGAGCACTTTCATGCTGTATTATGTTGTATTTTCATTTTTGAAGTTTGGGTTATACCCACTCACCTTTTCTATCCCTAGAACATCTCTGAAAAATCACAGCATTACTGATTGATGCTTTTCAAAGGTCCAGGACATTTCTTGCACATCTCCAATGACGGGATGCTAATTTAGTGAGCTGGAGAACTAGTTCAAGAGCTGACGTTCAGAACTGCTGTTTTTCTTATTTTGTTCTCTTTTCAAATGATTTTCTTCATTTCTCTTTCATGCTGGCAAAGGAGGATGATAAGTACTCTTTGTACTTGCCTTTCTCTTTGTGCCAAAATATTCCTGAAGGAGGAACAAAGCTACCCGCAGGTACAGAAGCGGGCTGTTTGATTCTTCGCTCTACTGTCTAGTGATGCCTGTGTTCCTTTGCATATCCTTTACTAAGGGATAAGAAAAATGTCTGCTGCACTCTAGCCAAGCAAACCAATCTCAGTCATTACCTGGGCTAATTGTGTGTAGTTCAGGCTTGCTCTTATGCCTTTTTTTCCCTATCATCCAGGACAACATAGTGAAGATACCAGTGAGATATTTTTGGTCTTCTAGAAACCACAATAAAAGTAATTTTGGAATTCACCTTACTAGGTTTCATCCTAGCATTCCACGTATTTTGTGATAATAGTTGACTGTTCTTGTACAGCACCGTCACGGCAACTCCTCTGTCCTGTGTGCATTAACTGAGTGGGAACTGTTACTTTTTGTTGGTGGGTTTTATATAAGGTGAGCTTGGCTATCTCATCTCCTTTCATTGCTCTCCAAGAATATCTATGTTAGTTTTCCCCTCTGTGAGGCTTTTTGAGCTTTTTTTTTCTGCATTATTATCATACTTTTAAGTGTCCTGTTGGCTGGAAGGGTCTTATCAAAGGGAAGTTTGCCACATACCTGTCAAGGTTCAGTTGCTTCTATCCATGGGACCCAAAGATCTGAACTTGGCCACTAAGATCTCTTCTCTCTGTATTATGGCAAGAATATGTGGAGTAAGTAGTAAACCTGTATAAGGTTTGTGAACAAAAAGCTTGAAACTTCAGAGAATACCTATTTTCATCTTTAATTTGCTAAGCTTTTTCTTTGTAGCCAGAAAGCAATAATTTTAGAGAAAAAGATATTTGCTGTAATTCAATATAAAGCAAAACTTAACAGAAAACATATGCTAAACACACAAGAATCCCGTTTGTACCTTCTTTCACTTACATTATAACTTAACTAAAAATACAGGAGGGATTTGCAAATTACAAATTATGAAATAGTTTAGCATGCATGCAGTTATTATAAAACACCTTTTATGCCCAGTCTCATTTTTGTGTTTTATTTGTTGATCTGAAAAATGACGTTAATCATGTTAAAAGTTGGTTTTGTTCTAAGTGTAGTGAAGAAATGTCTAATTTCTGTTTTGTATAATTATATGGTAAAGCCTGTAGCTTTGAAGCTGGAAAAGATGCTAAGAAAACATTTCTTTGACACACTTCTCTAATTACATTGCTTAGAAAAAGTTCTTGAAGCCCAGAAATGAACTAGACCCTTTCTAGCATAATATATCCTAGTCTCTTAATTAAGCATTTTTAGAATTAATTCTTCAGTAGACCCTTGTCTGTTCTTGAATGTCTTAACGAGTAACTTAACCTAAGTGAAAAAAGCCCTGTATCTATTCTGCTTACTAATTCATTCTCCAGTTCAAACTATTTGTTGTGTTGTTAGGTTTTTTGGTTGTGGTTTGGTTTGGTTTTCTTCTACGCAGCTTCTTTGTTTTCATTTCTTACCCTAAAAACAATAGGTTTCTGGAGATGGGAAAAGTGGTGCTTGCTTGGCCAAGGATGGTGGTGATGACCATAGGTAGCTAACCACAGAAGTAATTAAAGTTCTTAAATAAGGTGATACAGGACTGAGTGCACAAAGGTGCATCTCCTGGGAACAGGTGTTTGATTTGGGAAGCTCTGAATCTGCCTTTATTAACTCTTGATTTAAAAATACAGCCCTTTCAGGGGACATATCTAGGCATCATTTAAGCCCGTTTGAAACAGTGGTAAAAAGGAGAAAACATGGCTTTCTGTTACAAGCTGGATTTAATCTGAAGTAAATTTCTACTCTAATGCGTGACCCGGTACAACATGATATAAGCAGATGTGACATTGCACTTGAGGGTGTTCAGTCCATGTCTGAACAGATGTTCTGTGTAGTTTCTTGAGTACAAGCAGAACTTGTTCCAGGATTTTCATCTGCACATGCATGCGTGGACATTCTGTTAACAGGTAAATGGGCACAATGCATGCAGTCAAACCTCAGCAGATAGCAAAAGCAATGGAGAGCACAGCGATTTCCGAGTTTCAAGCCTGTGAATAGCTTAAGGAATGTTTGTTGTCTATCGTACCAGTAAAATCATCAGCCTGAGTTTTCGAGGTAGGTGATGACTGTCCTCCCAGGAATCTTAATTCAGAGAGGTCTTTTTTAAAGAAGAGAACTGGCCAATAGAAAGGAAGAACATTGGTAAGGCAGGTAGCAGTATTGCTGTCTAAAAGTGGTGACTGCACAAAGAACATGTAGAAGTTTGCTTCTCAGATTCACAAGACTTAGACATTAGGCAGAAAAGACATCTTAAGGGATTAAAAAGAAATAACATGCTAGAAAAACAGCAGTATGGACAGTCAGTTACTGACTATTTCTTAGCATTAACAATTTAAGCAGAAATCATCAATAGTGTAACAGTTGCCTGTTCTAACAGAAGTAGGTTAAATTGGAAAATGCAAGGACTTTGACAGGTAACAATTTTCTGTACGGTTTTAAAGACATTGCCTATTAGCTAACATTTAGCAACAGACTTATGCAGAGGAAAATGAATGAGACATGGCAAAATGAGTACAAGTGTGATTTCAGCTAACTGGCCTAGGTTATAAAACTGTCCTGGTCAGGATGGTTCAATACCAGTTTTAGAACCATTTTGTTTTGCACCTTGTACTTTTTTTCATCTTCTTGTATTTAAAGCACTTTCTCAGTAGACGAATGTGTTCTCAAGGTACTTTCTTATCAGGAGATCTCCACACAGCTTTTAGATGATAGATGTGAGCCAGGTAAAACAATGTGTTAGCTGTCACACTGGGGACTAGTCAAACACAGCATTTCAAAAGATAGCATTGCAGTTAGTGCAGAGTCACATCAGAAATAGGCAAGGCTTTGAGTATCATAGGCTGTGGAAGATACCTCATGACTTTCTTCCTTCCAGAAGTGTTGGAAAGTAAATCAGGAAGGTGTGCAGAATCCAAAAGTCATTCCCAAGCGCAAAGGAAAAAGAAAGACCATTCTCATCTGAAGTCATCCTACTTGCTCTGCATCTAGATCTTCCTCAGTCTTACCTGGCTGAATTTGTAGGATCAGACTTTCTTTCCAGCTCACTCCCTGCACATTCCTTGAGTAGAAAAGTTCAGGATGGTTGCAACATCTTTACTTAAGATATTGCCAATGCATGTAGGCCCAGTGCAGGGAGCATTGTGCGAGCAGATAAAAAGGGCAGGTCTAAGTCAGCAAGCCTATAGTGTTGAATGCTGCACTGACTGCTGGTGTTTGCAGAAGCAGGAGAGCATTACAGCTCACGCAAGCTGAGCTGGAACAGTAGGTTTGTTTACCTCAACGCCTGGATGTAGCAGCAAACCGCCTGTTTTTCCATCATAAACACTGTTGACCACGATTTAAACAATCTAAAAGATATATTCATGGATTTAAACGTTATCCACTGCATGGATGATTTTGAGGGAGGGCTGCTTTATATTTTTTTAGTTCCAAGATAAACTATTCCTCTATCAGAAACTGTGGCCCTATATTCTAGAAATGGAGAATTTTGCCTTTTATAGACCTGTATCGTTATGAAAAGGTTGCTTTGTTCTGTATTTAGATCAAAATGTTCTCCCCATTATGATTAGATTCAACTTTCTGTATTCACTGTTAAGAGAACCTCTTCCTTACTATGTATGCAGATTTATAAGGCTCCAGGCACCTTTGAAATAAATTGAAAGCACAGCCATGTAATAAAGCCAAAACCAGAAACTAGCCAAGGAGATCCACCCAGCAACACCCTCGAACACCCTCAGCCTCTTCCCCTAAGCACAGCTTTAGAGCACTGGTCTTGATCTTGTCTCCGCTTTCTCCACCCTTGTGAAAGCTTCCTGGGGGATTCCCCAGCCAGCAGAGAAGCCGGCGCCCTACGAGTGCCTGCTCGTGGTGCAGAAACAGTTTGTGTGCTTCTTTTTCTTACCTAGCAAACAGCTCGTAAGGAACACGGCTGTTTGCAGTGCTGCTCAGCCCACTTCGAGGAGAATCCTGAGAAGCAGGAACAGCTCATAGCTGGAGAGAACAAGTTAGGGAACGAGGAGAGATTGTAGTGACCATAAAAAGAGATGAGAAGCGCGGCAAAACCCGCAAAACAGAAACAGAGAGGTAGGGAAGACAGACTAAAAACTGCTCTGTTCCCCCATTTGCAAGACAGCAATTCAGAGCTTCATTTATGAAACTGAAGGCGATGTAGAAGGACAGTCCCAGGAAAGGAAACGCTGCCCGAGCTCACTGCTCTAGGGTACAAGTGAGGCCAAGAATTTAAGAACTTGATTAAACAAAGCTCTGGGTGTTTTGTACAGTGAGACTAGTCAGGAGTTAAAATAACTTCTGAAAGGGTTAGCAAACCTAATTTATATGCTCAAGGGCATCTTCAAATATTGAAGAATGTCAGGATGAGGTTAATTTTTGGCAGCTAGAGTGGCAGTATCTGTACCCTTCTCTGAGATATTTTGTGCTGCCCAGTCTGAGAACTGCAAATGGAAAGTTTGACACTGGAACATATCTAGCTTTGTGGTGACTCCTACGTGTTGGTTAAGCATAAAGCCCCTTCCCCAGGGCTTTGGTTAATCTTTCTGGTGGAAATCAGATCATCAATACCCATTCCATGCCCTATGACCTGCAGGAGAGAGATTTTATTTTTAAAGAGCTGAAACCTGTATGATTTTGTTGAAAATTAAAGCCATTGGAAAATTCACATGAATTTCTGTAACTCTAACAGTGATGTGCAGATAATCTGATCTGATTATTAGCTATCAAATGCAATTTAAAACATTTCTGTATCAAAAAGATATCAGGAGTTGATATCAGAACATTCTCATCGTAGGAATCATGGCTTGCTATTGCAGGGAAAAGCTTACACTGTTGAAACTCAGTGGCATCATTTTGTATTGCTGTGGCTTTCAGGGGCCTTACATAGGCTACTTTTTTCTGGACCACTTAAAGATGCAGAAGGAACCTGAGCTCCATGGTGCACGCACTTGCAAACGCTGACGAGCACATGCTTTACACAACACTGTTGCTGTGTTCAGTGCTATATTTTGAGGCAAAAGCAGCAGGTTCTTGTATCGTTCCTTACATTTCGTTCTTTGTGTTAGTGTCTGTCACATCCAACCTAGCCAAAAACTGGCCTCAGCAACTTCTGGCTCGTAAGCTGCTGGGGGAGCCCCGGGGGCTCCATACAAATGCCTCATCTGTGACCAAACAGGGGCTGAGGAGCCATTTCACAGTGCCTGGTCCTCAGGGTGGAGTCTCACTCCTACGGCAGTTACGGTCAGTAGACTGGAAGCACAGTATTAAAGAGGCCAGCGGGACCAGCTGGGATTTTCACAGACTGAATGGCCACTCTGGGGGTTCAGCCTGAAAGAGTGATCCTAAGCATCTAAAAACATGAAAAATGGCGAAAAGACGGCACACAAATGTTTTTTGTGTTTGGCCGTAAGATCCCATGTGAAATGGCAGTGGGATCTGCCTGGATCAGCTCACGACTGTCCTTGCAGAGCTCCGCAGAAGCTCCCGCACGCACCAGCTGAAGCGCGCTCCAGCTTTACGGCACAAAGTTACAGAACTGCCTCTGTCACACAAGTTCAGATTCAAGGCAGTGTTACTGTCCCATTGGGAGGCAAATGGGATGGGTTGGATATACAACAGCCCTTAAAAACTGGAATAATACGCAGGTTTTTCCATGCCTATCATTTGTCCTTAATTTGAAAAATTAAATGCTTATGTCCCGTTGTTAACTACTCTTAGCACAAAATTCACAATTTAGCCCAGTGATGACCAAATGGTTTCCTTACAGTTTCTTTGCTGTCTGTTTGCAGCTGTCCTGAATTTTACCTGGGTGCTTAGTTTGCATAAAACAAAAAATTCTGACTCAGTCTCTATAATTATTATTATTATTATTTTTTAATCAGAAATATCACTAGACTCAGCTACTGCCTGAACAGCACTATCTGTAAGAAATCTGAGTAAAGTCAAAGAAAGAGGCAGTGCAGTTCTCTCTTCTGGTTAATAGCTTAGAGTATTTACAGAATTGGAGACTAATTCAGGTAGGAAAGGACTTTAAGCAGGGTCAGCTCTGCGATCAGACCAGGTTCCTCAGAGCCTCAGACGGGGGCTTTATCCAGCCAGGTCTTGAAAACCTCTGTGGATGGAGGGTGCAGCACAATCATGCTGGGCAACCTGTTGCTCTCCTACAGTTATCCTGACCAGTCAGAACCTCTCTTGTTGAAACAAGGCCAGTCAAAGTTTTCTTCTGGAAGCCGCTGTCTGTGTAGATGCAGCAGAAAAGCTTACCCAAGAAAACCTGCATATATCTTCTTATATTTTAATGTTTGCCTTGCATTCCTTCTTTACTCTGTATTTTCTTCCATAAAATTAAAAAAATACACCTTTATTGGGTTTCACCTACCACTAAGTCTATTTTTCTTACTGTGCTTTTCAGAACTGAAATTTTTATAAAACTGCACTGCATTCATGGGGAAGACTGTTTGTTTTCCTACAAAAGGTGAAGGTGAGGAAATGCTTTCCATAAGGGAAAGTAACACAATTCTGGGGCAGCCCTGAGTAGCGCAAACATTTTCATGGAAAGCAGGCTAGCTAGCCAGAAGCTGAATGTCATTCCCAGCCTCCCGTGGCCCAACTCTTGCTACAAGTGAACCTCTGCAGCTTTTCCAGTTTGTTTTTTTTTTTTAAAAAAAAAGTCAACATCTACCCACAAGCCAGGAAAAAAAATGTAGAATTTCAGTCATCAGCATCTATGCTACTCAATGTGCAGAACTGTGAATAAATGCAGAGATTTATTCATAGCTAGTACCAAACATTTTATAAAGTACTGAAATTACATCAAGACTGGTTTTAATGAACAGAATCACTGCTTATACTTTGAGGTGTCACATTAAGACATTTAGTTGTGTGCCAGCATTTAAAGCACACGCTTGGATCCCAGTAATTTCACTGACATCTTTGCACATGCCTAAATGTACACAATTACTTAATGCTATCCTGGACAGGAATGCTGTCCTGAATTAGTCCTTCACCTTGCTGCTAGGAACTTTTATTTTAAACAGCCCTCACTAAAAAACCTGCCAGAGCAAGTCTGCAATACCAAGCACAGACCAATCCTGTTCACAGGTGGGCAGGAAATGCTTGCAACTATCGGAGGGAGTAGCCTTGATCTGAAGGAACGGTGCTGTTTACTCAGCTTGCAATTACATTTCTGGGACGGAGTTCTCAGATAATTCAGAATATCCCAGCGTGTCTCAAATCTAGCAGTGCAGGCCCTTTTAGATGATTCATGTAATTTTGCTCTTCTGAGTTCTTTATTCTCTTCCCCTTTACTTTACTTGAGCTGGCAACAAGTGCCAAAAACTGACTGAAAACAGCCATTCACACTGTGATCCTGGATAAATTACTGTACAATTAGCAGCATTTCAATGTGAGTTTCAAGATGTTAATGAAATAAAGCTGCTTCTTTAGGAAACTAGATACTTTACAGTGTATGATTTATGGAGACTAAATAGGATTGTGAATATAATTTACAGTGCCAGATGGAAAAATATTGTCACTTGCTAACTAGATACTTCGTGCCACTTCTGTGAGTGATGCTGGGCTTGACTAAAATAATCATCTCCTCAGTATCCTCTCTTGTAAAATATTATCCCTTCTAGCATTTGAGCTGCAAAATTGTTATGATCTGAGAATCAGATGCAGTCTCTTCAGTCTGAGGAGCAGAGTGATGCAGGAGACATTATGCCTGAATCAGTGGTGGCTTGTGACAAAATGGTATGGAGCTGTATTCCACAGAACTTCTTCCCATAAACTTCTCAGATCCATTTTTTGGCTGCAGAGGGTTTATTCTCCGCTACTGGACATGGGCAAGCACATGTACACACAATAGGTACGGAGCCGTGTGTGAGAGGTAACGAGAACTACTGCACAAATAAAAGTGGTAAGCAATCAAGCCCAAGAGTTTTAGCTAGATAGGCAGAATTAACCTGTTTACTGAATGTTTTGTGGTTAGGAGATTGTTGTTCTTTGCTTTGAAATGAATTCTGTTCTTAATACTTATTCAGCCATTACTTATCTATTATGCTTTGCTTCCTTTTTATTTTCCTTTCATTGAAAATGAGACCTAACTTGTTAAAAATCATTTGGACTTGATCCTAAAACATTGAACAGTTTCCAGTCCTTTTGAAAACAATAGAACACAAGAGCTTTCATGACTTAGTTTTCATTTCTCTGAGGTGTTTTTGAAACTTTGAAATCAGTTCAGAAGATCCTATCTTACCCTCTGCAACATGGTGTTTCTTTCCTTTAATATTAATCATTCCGTGTGTTTGAAATCTTCAAATATAGTAATATAGACAATCTTGTCATTTGTCTTCCTCCAGCGTTTTCCACTTTCATTGGTACAGTAGCATCTGATTAATTAAACGCAGCCCCTACATCAGTGAAATTGGTTGGGGGCTGCATGCAGTTAAGCCTACATTATTTACAGTCCATGAAAAACCAGAATACTGTTACCTACCAGACTGGTTCTTGCTGTCCTTTGAAATCCTCCACTCTCCTCTGTTAGACTGCAGGGTGTTTCTTTTGGTTCACAGTTTGCCCATCTGCAGGGCAGTGGAGTCCTTATCTGTGACCAGGGCTTCTGTAATCTAACAGCACAGACAAAGAAAAGCATAATTTTAGACCTCCCAATGTTCCATAATAAATTCAGCTTTGATTGGCCTCTAAACAGGGATGAAGTGTTGTGGACAGTCGTTGAATTATTCAGGTTAACAACAATCACAGTAAATGATAAGCAGAAGTAGAAAAAATTCTTTTTTAAATGCTTTTGCTTCAGAATTTTAAGCAGTTCTCCCCATTATCCTATCTGTAAGAAATTAACGTGCTTGTAAATGGTTGCTTTCCTTTTCCTACCCTATAAATTGACCTCACTGATACTTAGGTACCTATCTCCTTGCTTTACCTTTCAAAGTCTGTTTTTTCGCTCTGGCCATGAATTACTTGGATATAAGAAGTATCCTCTAGATTCATCTTCTGTTAGTTCATCTCTTGCCTCTTCAGTTATGGGAAGATAGCACTTACATGAAGAAACATCTACGGGTCATTTTTTACCATCCAGCACGTGAATGAGCACAGTGTGGACTTTTCCCCTGAAGTGCACAGCTGCAAAGCCAAGTGGACAATCATTCACTGGAATTAAATCCATCTGGAAGGCATTTGAAGCAGCAGGACATTTATGAAAAACTGGAGCGTGATTGACAGCTTTTTCCAATAGCTTTGATGGAAGTTTAAATTGGGAAATCTCTTCTACCCTACGAGAAGTTAAGAGCAGAATGTATTTTGACCAACCAGTATTGGCCTGTATTCAACCCTTATGTTCCTCTGTAGGCTTGTGCTCATTAGTTAACCTCTGCAAGAGTCATGGAAAGGCTAGATGAGATGTTAACCAACCGTTTATGACTGTTTGCTTAGAGCTAGAGACGACTGGCTGCTGCAGCAGTTATGCTGAGTGATGTGCTGATAATGTTCTGGGCATCCCTGGAATCGCTGAGATGCAGACAGGCTATATATCCCCAGCAATTAGCTCATACACTCAGTTTGCAGAAAATCAGAATCTGGGACCACGTGCCTTTTAAAGAGGGGAAGGAATGAACTGAAAACCAAGCCAAATACTGTCCGAAAAAAAAGACAGAGCGGAGGGCCTCACAGCTACCTTGTCAAGGAGGGTGGCTAAGGCTGCCCACTCCTCTTTCTTCCTGGAGCCAGGAAGCTTTTCAGTGCCCACCAGCGGCTCGGAGCCAGAAAGATGTGCCTCACGTCGAGCATCTGCTGCTGCTGGTGTCCTGCCTGGGGCCCGACACAGTTAATTCCTCATTGCTCTCAGCTGCTCTGCGTAGTCAACAGCTTCTGGGGAGCGCCCGCACTTTGTCACGACCACAAATAGCCTAAAAAACAACAATTTTCTTTAACCCTGTTGTGAACTGCTCTTTCTGGAATTTCACCAGCGTGCACAGAGTAGGATGGATTGTCGGAGGGGCTTCTTGTCCTTTCCCTACCATCTCGCAAAAGCTGGCTTTCCCACCAAATTTTTGTGACAGTGTGTCCCTCTGTGCTCACTTACCTGTGTTCTGTACTTTTTAAGATCATCTCGAGACTTGCACAGTGCTATATCTATTTTAGATTGTTTTTATTGGCAACTGCTGTATACTACCATGCACCCACGTGAACGAAATTACAGAGCCCAGACAACTTTTGTACAGAGTTCCTTTGGCCACAGCTTCTCTGTGGGTTTTGTTTGGCAGATGTGATATCAAGCAGAAGTCTTTCCTTCAGCTTCTGATGTAAACTAAAATGCACCTTATAAATAGAAAATACAGGCACCGAGAGCAGTGCCTTTGGGCAAACAGCCACCTTTGGGCTCTGGGAAAAATTCAGTTAGATATGATTCATAAATATAATGAATAGGGTGCCATAAACTTGCTTTGCTCTTCACAAACAAAGACACATTCTCTGCCTTGAAAAATTAGAAGGGCAGAACCCAGAGGAATACAGAAAGAAAAACAGGAGGAAAGTAAAAGTGGGAGAATTAAGGGATAGGAGAAAAAAAGAAAAAAAAAAAAAAAAAAAAAAAAAAAAAGTGGGCTTGGGCTGTTGGAGTGGGAAGTACAGTTTTGAAGACCATCAAAGAATGCATGAAGTAAAACAAAGCTTTGTTCGGCAACAAATCCCTGTGTGCCTCCCTTCTGATGAGCTCCAGGTTTAATTTTGCAAAACCTCGAGTGTAATACATTTCACAAAGTAGTTAGTTTGTTCTTTAAGCTCTAATTTAGTTGAAGGGTCCTATTGATTACAGCTGGAGCTGGATCAAGTTTGTGCTGTCTGTGTTCTCCTGGCAGACTCTGGTTTGTAAATACCTTTCATCTCATCCAGCAGTGATAATGATGTGCTTAGATGATGTGGCAGCAATTATTCAGCTGCTGCCTTAGGTTTTCTACTTTACACCAGCCAAGTACCCTATAATCAGACCATAGAAAGGGGTATTTGCATTTTCATTAAATCTTATGATTTCCTTGGAAGGACTTGCGGCAGCTCTACTGTTGTTTAAGTAATCATTTCTGTCTTCACTCCCACTGACAAATTTGCAGGCAAAGGGCCTTATTCCACTTTATTTAGCAAGTTTGAGCATGTCACAAACACCCTTGTTATCTGATAGCACACCCCAAAGCAAAACCCCTCAAAACTTCAATTTTCCCTGATTTCTGAGCATAGTGTCTACCAATCAGCAGAAAAAAAAAAGGGGGTTGTATAGGCCCCGGTTACTCTCTGAATGGATTTACACACTTGCTTAATACCATGTAAATACTGGAAAATAAAGCATGGATCTTGTCAAACTTAAGAACTTAGCAAATATAGAGCATTAGAAACAGCACTAATAGCAAATAGAGCTAAAGTATCTTCTGCCAAGTCAGTGAGAGATCCCACGTCCTGCCTGGCAATCACTCTAAATACATCCTTTCTCCCACTTGATCTGACCTTTTCAGGCCAGCAATGTTGTGTGTTAGTTTAGTATTTTTAAACTGGAACTTTACTGGTATTTGGCCTACTTTTTTCTATTTATTTTCTAAACAAATGCTAGCCACTCCCTTTCCCAACTAACCTTTTAAGCTTCGCCAGAAATCTGCGAAGATCACAAGGTATAAAAAAGAAATCACATGCTCAGGCAAACAAAAGCAGGTTGCTGCATTTCACCATCCCGACAGCCCTGCGAGCCTAAGCAGTCTGCTTATGCTAGGAAACACTGCTGAATTCTCATTTTCAGTGAAAGTGCCAGGACTGTGGTAGCACAGCATCTATTCTGAGGCAAACCCATGCAACTTCCCAGCCAAAGACCAGAATGAAAAGGGAAAAGCTGTCCCAGTTGCTACTCCTATCTGATTGTATAAAGGCAGCTGGGCAGGCAGATCCCCAGCCTGAGAGCCGAGCTGATCACAATTTCAATGCAAAGTAATTTGGGAGAAAAAAATAGTTCTCTTTAAAAACCAGAAGTTTCCTTGGGAAATGTTAGTTTTTATTTATTACTGGCTCATTGAAAGAACAAAGTATTTTTCAGCATCTTTTTTCTTTTTTTTTGTTCCCAAGCACAGAAAAAATGTGGCTAAACCCCAGAAAAATCTTAGCTTGGGTCCAAAAATAATAATAATTCTCAGTTTTAAGATTTTTTGTCAGGTTTTTGAAAGAACAACAAATACTTCCCAAGCACCACTCCAACTTAGGATCTCCAGTAGGCTGCACGCCCTCAGCCCTCCTTTCAGTCACCCTGCTCGCCCGTCCCCGCCCTGCCCACGGCCCCCCCCCGGTCTCCCTCGAGCTCGCCCTTGCTCGCCCGGTGTCCCAGCCACGCACGAGCCCAGCGGGACGTTCTCCTGTGCAGTGCTGTTGTACCAGCTCAGCTCTTGGTATTTCGTCATTCCTCTGACTGCTCACATTATGCTTGGAATTGGAAACATGGCAGCGAAACACAGACAGGCGTTGGCAGGTGCTTACCAGCTCTCTGGTCAAAAATAGAGCCTCGAAGCACCGTGATCATCAAACCAGATCACACTGCTGGTCTTGAAGTATAACCCACTGTTTAATAAATACTACATCTGTAAGTGAAAAGCGGCTGCTGTAGCGGGGCTCTTGTGTATGTGCCCTACTCTTTGCCCCATGCTTTTCTTTGGACTCCGCTTGGTCACCGATATCATCACACCTCTTTTTTTTTTTTTCTTTTGCCTTCAGAGAATACATTTCTTTTTCCCTGGTGCCACTGCCTCTCTTTTGATCTTCTTCATGTTAAGAATTACATGGGAGTTTGGATTTTCCACTTAAATTTAAATGGAGAGCCAGCTAATGCGAATGTGAGGTTCTTAAGACAAGAGGGAGACACAAAAGTTACTCTTCTTGATGTTTGATAGGTTAGTACCATGTAATACTGCTTGTCTGTAGCACAGTCAAATCAATATTGTCACAGCAATCTTAACTTCTGCACATCCATTTCTCTTCACTTGAACTGTACAACCTGAACATTGTGTTTTTCTACCCCAGCTCTTCCAATCCCCTCCCTTCCCCAGAGTATATTTTGGACCGAATCAACCAAAGTGTCTTTTTTAAGTACTATTTTCATGATTTGCTTCTTTTATTTTATCACTCAAAAGTTGTAGAGGGCATGGAAGTGAATTTCTTTTAACCGTTTCATTTTGATTTCATGAGAAGGTAAAATACAGGCCAGTGCCCTCTGATTATACTTGGAAAATAAATAAGCTTTGGACACATTTCTCCAAGACAGAGCATCTGTGAGGACGTACAAGCAACACTAAAAGAAACACATGTAGGAAAAATTCATAACTAAATAATGCTTTCAAAGGCATTTCTGAAGTTGGAACAGCATCAGGAATCTGCTTATTTACGTAGAGAGCTGTGGAGATTGCAGCGTGTTGGTACTGCCAACAGATAGGATGATTAGTGCTAAAAACAATATCATCATTTAGATAAGCCTTTTCCTTCTGATAGCTGCTTTTGAACTCGACTTGAACTTAAATGTTCTCAGCTTGGAAACTACAGATATAATTCCTAAAACAGCTCATTCAGCCTGCAAAGGCAGAAGGAAAATAAGATTTTATTGATAAAATTCATCCCTTACATCAAACATTTGGATCCCTTATCTTACATCTCAAGTCCCTTATACTTTCTTCTTTTGCACCTTTCTTCTTAAGAGAGCAATGGAGCAGCCGTGCACTGAGGAGCCATGCATTCACAACTGAAAAAAATCAGGCTGTTGTGTTTCAGGATAGGGTGGGATATTCCAGTTCCTGCTCAGTGCATCAGTTTGCTTGCTGGGTTAATTAGATTTCGCTCTGTTGCTGAGCACTGTCAGAAGGACAAGCAGGCCATGGTGTGGCCATGCAGCCAGATCAGACTTCCACCAGACTGCAACCCCCCTCGCGGTGCCTGTGCCAGCAGCTCCCACGTGGAGATGCCTCCCTCTCAGTCAGGAGACACCTGATTCCTCACAAGGGCAAGTCTGATTAGGGCTAAAACAGTTCAAGACGTGCCAACATACCAGGAAAGCAACATTTTTGCAGGACCTGCTATTCTGAAGCACACTTTTTGGGTAGAAGCTTGGTGTTTTCCTTTGCAGGGACCCAGCAGCTACCAGTATGAGTGCTGTGGAAAGGCTTGCAAAGATTTAACAAGCCATTCTTCAACTTCCTAATTAAAAACCGCAATAAGCTTTCAGGTCTATGTTTCCTTAATATTACAGGTTGTAGCAGTAATATTTTGCCCAGTCAAGCCTCGCTAAAGGAAAATGCTTATGAGGTTTCCAAGGAGAGAAATAAACAAAATGGAAATGAATAGGGAACTTGGAACTTTTATGTGTGTGTAATTAAGAAAAAAAAATACATCCTTCAGATAATTCTGGAAACTATTAGGAGATATTCATAATTCATAACCAGTTGTTTGGTTTTCTTTCAAGCAAGGGGGCAGCTTTACATCAAACACTGACTAGCTTTTCCATTAACTTGAATAAACAAAACAGCATGCTTCAAGTTAAGTGAACATCTTTCTCTTTTTTTTTTTTTTTTTTTTCCTTTTTTAATAACTGGATGAATTGAAGAATAAGAGCAAGACATTTACTTTTCAAATAGGAAATTAGTTTGCATGCTGTTTCTTCATGTTAAAAATACTTTGGAACACTCACAAAAACAATGTTAAGCTGAATTTATGGAAATGTTCCATATCAGTTTTGAAGATGATATGCCAGATGTCAGGGAGAACTCTTTCATCTGCAATAATGGAATAGTTTAATCCACCCTTGTTGTTTTTGAGTGTAGTCCAAGTGTATTGGTCATCATGGGTGGGTGATCCTCACTTAGGCAGGCATGAACCAAAAAGCACAAGTTGTTAGACCTCTAGCACAAAATCACGAGAAAGCAACAGCAGGAAATACTCTACTGAAAGTAAAAAGCTATTGCAATGTAAATCAAAACGTTTACCATTATGACAACTCATATTTTGAAGCACTCGGAGACTTGCACATGCATTGCACTGAATTACTGGTTTGCAACTTGAAAGCAAGTATGCCCCCATTTATGGCCCCATTAGAAACAAGCGAAAAATACAAGCTTTAAGTGAATATAGGTCCAAAACATGGAATATTTGCCTTTTTGGTGAGCGGGGAGACTAACAGTTAACAGTTTATTCTTCTAGTGGTGAAAAAAGTGTTCTCCCCTTTGAGAAGCTTTAGCCACAGACACATGTTACGCTTGTGTTCTAATTTTCAAGAGTATGTGTGGAAGTACCATGGATAGAAAATTCTGTTGTCTCTTGGCAATAGTTTTTATGGCCTTGTATTAGGCTAACGTTGTTCTCATGTTAGCCTTACTACTTTTGATTGCAATAATCATTTTAATTACTGTTTCTTGAACAACACTTGATGTACACAGCATTCACTTAATTACCTGTGGCTGTGGCTCAATAGCAAAGCACGTCCTTTGAGCAGAACACGTTTGTACAGGTTTTGTCCAGCCATGGCTTGCACTGGTAGGGGCCTGCAGAAGTGCACAGCACAGTGTAGAAGTTGTTTGAGCTGCAGTACAGCATCAGGCTTTTGAACATCCCACACCACTTCCAGCATGGACAGCTACTGTGCAGAAGGCAGAGGAGCAGGTTATATGTTTGGGTGCTGATTTGGGTTGAACATCCATACCTTTAGTACTCTTCTGAAGGGCGTGTAGCGACAGGATGAGGGGTAATGGCCACAAGCTGGAAGAGGGGAGATTTAGGCTAGATGTTAGGAAGAAATTCTTTCCTGTGAGGGTGGTGAGATGCTGGCACAGGTTGCCCAGGGAGGCTGTGGATGCCCCCTCCCTGGGGGTGTTCAAGGCCAGGCTGGGTGGGGCTCTGAGCAGCCTGCTCTGGTGGGAGACATCCCTGCCCATGGCAGGGGGGTTGGAACTAGATGGTCTTTGAGGTCCCTTCCAACCCAAACCATTCTGTGATTCTATGATTCTGTGGTCTTGATACCACTGGAATGCTGTCCCAAAGTTAGTAATTACAATTATTTTGTTATGTTAAGGATAGAAAAAAAACGTGTTCAGTTGCATAAGCAGCTCAGTCTGGATCCCATGGTAATCTCAGAATCCAAAGCAGTTTACACCGTTTGCACTGCAGTTTGCAGACTGCTTGGCCTATTCTTCTAGAGAAGGAAGCTAGCACCACAGATGGAGGCTAAGTGGAGAAGAAAGGAAGTAAAGCATCAATTCAAAGCTTCATTCATGTTATTTCTTTTCAGCTGCCTGCCACTCCCAAACAAACATGTGGGAGATGTTCTAGTGCTGAAAGCTGTGGCTCACTCCTTTATTTAGCTATTCTATGCGATAAGTCAATTCAGTTTGGACATACCAAAGACAATACATAATTGTGACAAAGTACTGCAGTCCAGACTTGATTATTACAGCTTGATCCTTTGTTAACTCTGTTGAGTAAATAGAGGAAGGATGCTTTTCCTGTACCTTCATATTCATGAAGTCACCATTGTTGGGTAACTTTCCCAAATTCATGGTAGTTGCGAACACTTTTTCAGCCCAAATATAGAAATCATACAGGGAACTATGAAGTTGCACTGCATTAGGTTGCTTTTTCCACACTTTCTGCATTAATACTTTGAATTGCTTCTATTCCGTTACGCCACGATGTCCAGGAGCACTCAAAGACAAACCTACAAGGAGCTCACTTTGCCGCACTCACAGATTTGTGAGAGGGAATGTTTCAGCTTACCCAAAGAACTTGCACCATTTTTCATGAAAATTGTTTCAATTTAAACATTCTACCTCACATCTTTGCTTAAATGTAGGTCTTGGCTCCTGCTTATGTTTTTCTTGTGCAAACAAGCATTTGTGCAGGTTACCTTTGCTCAACTGTGAAAGCTCGTTACCAGGGCAATCAGTACAATATACTTAACATGAAAGGGCCAAAGGAAAATTTAAAAGGGAAAGAGAAAAACCAGCAATAAAGAGTGAGTTTATGGGCTGCTACAGTGTTATACAGAATTATAGACGCTACCTCACGACACCACTGGCTAGTGATGGCCCTGTTACAGCGCACATCTGTATTAATAGGCTCTACCACTCCAGGAGGGAGAAGTTCCTCCAAATATTTAGTCTCTTGGTACCTACCAACCTGATGTTATGTAACAGATTTTCTGCTGGTATTTACCACCACAAAACACAGCCTCCCAACACCAATGAGTTAAAAGTTGTCTGGGCATCCAGCCCAGATGAATAACATCCCAAATGTTGAAGGAAGTAGCAAGGGAAATAGAAAAGCCTTTGACAGAAATTGTTGATAGCTTGCTAAGGCTGGGGAGGGAACCAGGGAATTTGGAGGTTGCTAATGTTGTTCCTATGTGTAAGAAAGGATCAGGGAGGATCCAGGAAACGACATAGCAGTCAGCTTGGCTTCAGTTGCAAGACCAATATAAGGAACATAAATAAGGGACAAAATGCTTAATTTGGTAAAATAAAGTAAGCTCATACCAGTGGAAGAGCTATAGTGGTCTAATTTCTTCAGATATTTTACCTTCACCCGGTCATTTCTGAGAAATACTAGTATAAAATGTCCAACAGGCAGAGAAGGAAAGCTAATGGATGGGGCAGAAAGTGCAAGGTACTACAGAAACCTGAAGATAAGTTGTCCAAGATGCAAGTCCAAGTTGTGCAAGGCTGTGCAGATCATTGTGTGCCTAATATCAGACTCACTGGTGCCATTGCTTCTGTGGGAGGCAATGTTTTCAGTTCAGCTGTATCTATTAGAAAAATAGACTGAGTCATTTTCTGGTCTCACTCATACTGAGAACTCAGAAAATTTTAACTGATTAACCAAAATATTTATCATTTACATTCAAAACATTGAGAACAGCTTCATTGGAGTCGATGACAAGTGCAACACTGACATCGGTGGTGTTATGCTGGGTTTAGATTTGTATAAAGCATTCAGGAGCTGGTCCGCTGGCGCTGCTCAGCAGGGACAGAAGAAAGAATTTGAGTCCTGCAAGGTCACTAGCCCCCTTCTCAATCTGGTGGAATATTCCACTTGCAGGTTTGCTGCAAACCAGGGCAGAGAATGCAACCCTCAAACATTTTCAGACTGCTTTGAACAGATGAATATGCAAACAAACAAGGAGAGCATGAGGACAGTGCAGTCAGCTGCAGTATGTTGAGAGCCGGTGAGCAGCACGAAGCCAAACACCTCAGTCCCAGGAATAAGGCATGCTTGAGTTAGTCAAGATCACAGGTCTCCAGCTCAGAGCACAACACACAGGTATGAGCTAGAGGACAAAAGATTTAAGTGGCTTAAATAAGACAAAGGATAGTGTGGACTGGACTTTTTCTACAAAAGTCTGAAGCACACTAGTGAAATGCAACTCGTGAATTTATGTACTTCTTATAATGATATGAAGAAAATTACAGAGATTAAGCTGTTGCATAAGTGAGCAAGCAGCATGAGTCAGGGGGTTTGGGAAAAATGAGTCACAGCATGAAGGGAACCTAGCCAGGTTTGTAGCTCAGAGAGAGACTAGGAAAGAATTTTATGGATGTAGATAAGAGCCTGAGAGAATGGAGTGCAGGGAAGAAGCAGAAAAACTAACTAGCTGTAAAACAGAACTATGCACTAGACTTTGAGAAAGCTATAGCTAAAAAGCAGGTCAAGCAAAATTTTTGTACACAACTAGTGGTTGAAACATAGAGCAAACTGCCAAAGTCAGCAATGGAAGAACATAATTGTGTAAATCACTTCAAGAGGGAGTGTGGGTACATTTTTGGAAAATGAGGGAATCACTGGGTATAGCTATTAGTGAGGCTTGTGGAATTAAAACTATGAAATGCGAGTTGATTTATATTTTGAAGGAATACAAGAGCAAGCTCTGCTGCCTTCCATGGTTCTCACATTATTTCTTTGGGAACTTCAAACGGTAGCCTTTGCAAATCACAGTTATCTTACTGAGCAGATGGTTGTCAGTATGAAAGCCTTCCCAAGAGAACCTTCCAGGAGAGCCCAGGAGGTTGCTGCAGAAGGAGGTATTTACGTCAGGATGAGTCATGGGGGTCTGATGGCCGCAGTTACCGTAGTACAGTGGAGGACTCCCATAAACAGTTCTGAAAGAGCCGTGTGGCTTACATGTAACTGAACTGAGAGACCACTGTCCTGAATGGTAACATTCCTCTCCCCTTTCTCTATTAATTCTGACTCTTTAGATTAATTTAAGGTTTTTATGCAGCAGTAATCATTGCAATTCCTGCACCCCCGCAGCATTCCCCAAGGATAGAGTACTGTGCCACCTAACCCGTTCTGGAAATGGTAAGGTTTGACTGAGAACAAGCCTGCAGGGAGAAACAGAAAGCAAGACTCACACAATTAAAGGCTCTCATAATGCCTACATATAATGAGTCGGAGTAATGACTGTTCAGAGAACACAAATTCTGCATTTTCTAATCCGCAAGTACTTCATTTTGAAACTGTCGTATTCTGTCAAGGTAATATGCTGGATACCTTCAGCAACACAGGGAACTTGAAGTACTCAATCCCAATACCAATTTCATAAATATTTTTTAAAAATTGTAACTATTCTAAATAAACATACATCCCATAATAATAGCTTGCTCTCAAGTGGCCTACTGGAAGGCTACATAATTATTGCAACGATCAAGAAACTGAAGAGAACCCGGCTCGGTTTTCAAATACGTAGGATCTGCAAAAGGACTGTTAGAGAGCCCCTGGTTATTTCAGGGGGAATCGTGCAACTGCGGGGCTGTGACTGCCCGGAGGACACTGTCTGGGAATAAAATGGACGTGTATCGACTCACTGCAATAAGGCTATGTCGCTGGCTATCCAGAGATGTAAAGAATTGCTTTGGAATGTGTTGGTGTACAGGAGGCTATCAAACCTCTATTGCAAAACATACATGTACATAAAAGCTCATATTAGAACCCAAAGGCACACAACAGCAGGTCTCACGACAGCTTCCCCTAAGGGCCTGTGGGTTTTTACACTCGAGGAGCAGCAATAGGCAGACATGAGTGGAGAGGCCCTAATGGTGGTGCTGCTCTGGCATGGTTTGGGGAGCTCAGCTTCTCAGCCATGCCCCTTGCTGCCATGGGCTGAGCTACTCAGCCTTCTTCCATTGTTCTTCATGTAAGCAGATATTAAGCGATTGCAGCACCGCTGTAACTATCTGTTATTTGAGCAACATCTTAGACACAGTGAGTTTAAGAATTCATCCATATTTCATATGTTGAAATTCATCATGTATTTCACTTGCTCATGTGCATGTATCAATGATTAGATGCCCATCAAGTTCTTTAACAATGTAATAAAAGCTACAGCTCTTGTTTATCTGTAGTGAGCAGCATAACCTTCTAAAGAATTAGCTGAGATTAGAAAATACAAAGAAATGAAGAAAGGGTGATGCTAAGTGAAGATCATTTTCATTATGGGTTACCAATGTAATTTAAATTGTCTACCTGGGTGAGCAAATGTATATTACGTAGAAATGAGATGTGAACAAAATTGCCAAGGAATGAGTTGAAAGTGCTTTCGGGTATAGCTTACAAGGCACTTGCTTGAGAGAAGTTTCAGCTATGGCATCAGTTGCTGAAACACAGAAACAAACTTCATCATGATGATGCTAAATTTGGAAAAGAAGATGCAGAGGAAAGATGCTCAAGAATGAGCTTGTAAAAGCCCATTATTTTCTTTCTAGATCTGTTTCTTATACTGCACTCATCACTGTGGTATCTTGAGTGCTTTCCAGTAGTGCATTAAGCAACATGACAAACATCTGTCACATGTTTGTTCTCTCACCCTCTCCCCAGAGAGACAAGTGTGTGCAGTGGAGTGTCTTGTTTTAATTTTTTTTAATTATTATAAATACACATGCACGTACACATGTTATTGAACATTCATGCTAGAGGAAAGGTCAAACAAATTTATCTTGCTCTTAGGATTAAAGCTGGTGAGCTCTGTGATGCTCCTGTAGTAGTTTCTATCATAGCCTTGCCCCAGCTTGCTATGTCTTCACTGTTGTCAAATCAATCTGGTGAGAGGTGGAAACCAAACGGATGGCTTCCCACTACCCTCACGTACTTTTCATGTTTAAGGCCAGGGATTTTGTCAAGAAAGATCAAATGGAATGAGATGATAGGATTTAAGGAAAACCACATGCTTTGTGTAATCACTGTCTCATCTTAGTATTTATTGCATTTGATACAGATTAAAGTAGGAATCGGCGCAGCTTCCAGATCACTGTCAGAATCAGAGGGCACAGTGCAACTTACAATAAACAAGCTAGGAATCTAACAGATTGGGAAAGTCTGCTTTAAACTGAAAAACAAGTTCTTAGAATAGCAAAGACCTAGAGTCACGAATTTTCATACAGTGGGGACATAACTGACAGAATAATCTGAAAGTTTCAGTTTGGAGTTCAGTCAGACCCCAAACAACTGCATATGGACAGTCTACCCATCCAAGAACCATGAACAAACAAGTGGGAATCTCAGGTCAGTACTGGCAGTGCCAGTGTGACATTTTGGTATTTCACATGAGGAAGAAAAACACGCGTTTGTATACACTGTTAGATAACGCTACCACCCCAGAGAAAAATGGTGCTTATCTACCTCATCCCAAGCAGACCTCCAGCATCGATGTTGCTTCCTTCCTATGACTTCCACTCCTCTGTTGCTTGAATAACTTTCAGGGCAATTAGAAAAAAGAATGTCTCTCTAGTGGAGGATGATTCAGGTCACACTGCTGCACGCCAAGAAGCTTAACATTTCTTTGGGCCTCGCTAGGAGCATAGATGCAGAGATCTGTGCAGCAACATCACATTGCCAAATCCACCAATGCTTCTTTCTTTACTCCAAAAGGGCTGGGCTGCCTCTGGTATCACACCAATACAATTCACATTTGGCACCACTTTCAACGCTGCAATTTTCACGCGCTTCCTCACCCTTGTATCAATCACAACAGTAGACGTAGCTGTAATGATTGCAATACTAGAGATTTCAGAACTGAATGTTCCAACCCTGGAGCCTTCCTAGCACAGTTGCCTGTTGTTCTCCTCCCACAGTATTTTCCTTGAAGCACTCATGAGAAATGATCTTCAGGCTATCAGCCTTCCCTTAGTGTTAGAGTCCTTTGCACAGATGTGAGCTGAACCGCTCTATGCATGGCAGCCTCCTGCCCACCTTCACTCCCCACCTTAGGCGGTTCAGTGAAGATGTACCTAAAACCACAAAAAAAAAAAAAAAAAAAAAAAAAAAAAAAAAAAAAGAGGACTGGAGTTCTCGCAGAACTCCCATCAGTACTTTTTCCCATGTACCTCTTTTCCTAGCTTGCCTAGAGACTATCTCAAAAAAAGCCATCCAACAAAACCAGCCAAAGCAGTGAAAAGCACCGTGACAGTGCATAGCAACAACAGTCATAAAGTCCACTGAGATGACGCCACGTGCTAATGGGCATTTTCATGACATGCAGAAGTCAGATGGGACGTACATATGCAGTTGCTGCTGCGTTGCAGCCCAGCTCAGGACACTAACGGCAGTAAGAAGCCTAGGCAGAGCTCTAAAGGGTTCCTTGAAACGAGCCTCTGGCAATGGTCGTTCTTATAAACACGGATCTTTGTGG
>VXAV01007448.1:68508-92913 GCA_013399715.1 Alectura lathami
ATTACACAGAGAAGTATCAGTCCAGTCTTTGCATTTTTAGCCATACTGCTCAAATAGAAACAGACGCACGCTGTTTCCAAATAGTTTAACAGATTGACCGAATTAGGGGAATGTTCATGAGAGTGACAAGAGGCAGATCTCTTCCTGATGAGAAGGCCACTGCATGCCGAGTTCCAAGTCCTCTCCAAAATATGGGACACGGGAACTGTGCAGAAAAAAAATCACCAGAGTCCTTTTTAACCTTAGCAAAATGTTTCTAAATCATCTCCTTCTTGAGAAAGAGCTGAACTACTTTTGTTGAAGTCTTCTGGAGTAATTCAGCATGCAACAAACAATCAGCATGGAAAAAAAAGCCAAATGGTTCAAGTAGCACAAAGTTGCAAGTCATATTTGGAAAGTTTTGTAGTGCTAAGTACAAAATAATAATGCTGTTTGACAAATAAAAGCGATTGCTCAAGATAACCATATCTGAGAATATTTTCAAATGCGGTTAAAAGCTATGAGAAATCTGATAGCATTTTATATCCTGCAAATGGAATAAGCTGTCAGATTACATCTTTGTCGTATCTGAACTTTGCTGCCGCCACTTGTAGACAGCTTGGAAATAGGTAAAATTTTTCAACAAGTGAAATGCTGTAAGGAAGCTTTCTGACTAACACTGCAATTGCCTTTTTTATAAAGACATAGACGAATGTGCTACAGGAACTCATAACTGTAGAGCTGACCAAGTGTGTGTCAATCTCAGAGGGTCCTTCAGCTGCCAGTGTCCTCCAGGTTATCAGAAGCGAGGGGAACAATGTGTTGGTAAGTCTTGCTCTAGATTAAATTATTTTCTTCCATTACCTGAAGTTGCAAACTTTTATAATGAAACTTGTGGGTATGTATACTCTAAAATAGCTGTTTGGTTTTGAAATGCAGTGTAATAATCACGTTATCGCAATAACTAATCACTAAAATGTAACTAGAAACTATTTTAAGTGTATTCAACGCTTGGAATTGAACTTCACAAGATTAATTTTCTTAATAGTTACCGTTGTGTTATTATTTGTATTGGGATATTGCCTAATGTCCCAGATACAGCCATAAGCCTATAAGCAGCAAACTAAAGCATGTCTTTCCACTGACCTCAGTGAGATTTGAGTCCAGATCTGCAGGACAAAGCACTACCTTCACACAGACTAATCCCTGCTCTGCAGAGCCCCTTGCAGTCTGCCTCAGTACTCAGTTTTATGAGTATAAATGAAAGAGATGGAAACTCTGAATGCAAGTATATGATATTTGCAACTTATAAACCACTATGCTTTATTCCTTGGGCCAAAATAAACCATTGGCACCCCTGGGGCCTATACAAGTATACCATTAAATTAAATCCAAGTGCAGCATAAACACTGCATCTTTCCCATTCCATCCTCATTTGGGGACGTTATGCAAAAGTGCCATTACTCTGTTCCTGCAGCCCTCCTTCAGCCTTTAGCACCTCTTCAATCATGATTTCAGTGGATGAAGTGCTTTTATAGGCACTCCAGTCCTAAGCCTTCGGTTTGTCAGAGATATTAAAAACAACTGTGGAGCAGGAGAATCAACTGTATACATCACGAGGTGACACTCAGGGCCACCTCTTACAAGACACAACGCTGGTTTTATGCAGCCTAGGAGAAAAGCTTTTTTTTTTGTCCTCAGCAAAACAGGAACAGAACTTCCAGTTTTCCTCTTTTTCTTCATGTTAGGGATCCTGCATTTGAGAGAGCTTAAGAAATGTCTTTGGCTCTTCCAGAAAGCCTTGACAAGGCTGTAGCTAGTCATGGCCTGACAGGAGCTGCAGGAAGGAAACTGGGGGAGCTTCATTACACATCCAGTCTAACTTAAATCTCTGGCCTTGGCTTTTCTTGAGGGTTCTGGGCAAAGGGCTGCAGAAATCAACCCAAAATATCTTCTCTTTGCCTAAAGATGTGGACCAGGTCCTTAGCTGACAGACTGGTGTGCACACAGATGTGTCTGATAGTTCTCAGCTCTCTGTGCAAAACCAGGATGAGTAGTCTGGGAATGCAGGCACAGGCACAGCTTTGTCAGGTCACTGATAGCCTTAGATTTAAAAATATAGGCTTTATCTAAATATAGCCGTGTATTACTGCCGTGCAGGAGCACCTTTAATGTCAGGACCCAGGGTACTACCTGAAAGCCTTGTAGGACGTATATTACAGCACTCAAAAGAAGCACTATGATACACCCATATATCTGTGTGTGAATACATTTATGCATCTAAGTCTACACAGAAAGTTGTCTGGAAAGTGAGATTTCCCTTCTCTTATTTAGGTCAAAACCAAGAATAACACCTGTGTTACATATTACACGCTGACCTAAATTATAAGTACATCGCTACACTTAGTACTGTCAGCATTTCAGAATAAAGCCTGTCTTTGGGGATTTATTTTTTTTTAACATCTTAGCCAGAAAATGTTCTTGGGGCCAGATCTTGATAGAGGTTCTCCATATGGGAGGAAATGTTTCTCTCAATTTTGAACAAAATTTTTCCAGACTTGTTTGGCTTCAAGTTAGAGGAAGAAAAGGACTGATTTTTAACCATTCATCATTTCATTTATATATTTATTTTTATATTATTATTTTTAAGAGTTTGGTTGTTCACTTATGGGACTGCAGATAGACTGAATTATTCTCCAGCATTACTTCAAACAGGAGATTTGGTGGAATTGGTTAGATTGTGCTTAGCCCTGAGATCTGCATGAAACTGATGATCCTGGAAGCATTCCCACGTGTAAATACAGTGCCTAAAAAGCACAGCATTGCTTAAATGTCTGTATTATATAATCACATCCTGGTAAGAGCATGGTCCTGTAAAGTCAAGGCTGCAAGAGATGCACTGTACCTCCTGATTCATGCCATTTCTACTTCAGATTTTCCCTGCAGCAAAAGAGCTACAGCGACAATCTCTAATGTATGGATAGACAGGAATTTTCCAGTGTAAGCCTCTTCATTCAAACCCATCTAAAACTAAGTTATGCTCCAAACATTGACTGCAAAATTGACAAAGAAGGGGTTAACTTCTAATGATTATTTTTTCACTTCATATCAAAACAAACACTTTTCTCATAATAAAAAAATAATAATAAAAACTTGGCCTCTTTGTAAACACGGCTATGGTGGAAACAGCTGGAGGTAGGAAACACAAGATCTGGCATGGGTATGGGAAGTGCCTTTCTTTGTTTCAGTGAAAACTGGTCTTATTTGTATGAGCACTGAGCCTTTGAAATCTCACATTGTGTACACGTACAGAACACGGTGTGGATTTCTCCACCAGGCTCAAGCAGGCCACAACTGAAGACAAATTCTGCACATACATGCACGATCAGCGTTGCAACATAGCTTAAAAATAAATTTGCAGACAAACAGGCAGGATCTCCTCCAGAGCGTAAGGAAACCTTTTAAAATGCAGAGAGGCAAACGAATGGGCTGTTGCACATTTTGTATGGTTTGCAGGTGAAAACCCTGCTCCAATGCACGTTAGGAATGCTGAAACTTGGGAAGGCAGTGTGCTCCACCTCACAACCAGGGCTAATCTGCAGAGAGAGCCTGTGGAAAGTTAACGCTGCCTGAGACAGCAGCACTCCAGCCAGTCCCATCGCCTTGCTCAGCACCAGAGTGCAGCCAGAAGGTGCTCGTGCTGCGGTGCTGCTGTATGCAGAGGTATGCAGGAGGGGCAGGCAGAGGAAGGGGAGTGCCAGCAGCCCCTTGGGAACCCAGCCAGTTTCTGGGGGATCCCAGTGGAAGCACAGCCATCTGTTTCCTTTTCAGGGCCACTAATCGTCTGTCCTCGCAGGGAAAATTTGGACTCCTTTCCTAACAGAGCTGAAAAAGATTTAGTATATGCTAAGTGTGCTGCATGCAAATTTTTTGATAGAAGGAGCTGCGAGTTACAGGCAGTGTGCGAGTTACAGGTCAGCATTGTGTCTGACCATGAGACGTCTTGGTCTTTGACAAGCAGAATGGGACATTCTGGATTTTGCCCACACAAAATACCAAAAAGAAGCAATACTGTGGAACTGAATACAAAGTAAAATTGGCATATGTATGGATCTTATGCTGGAAGACAATCAGCATAAAAGACTTTCAAAAGGTTGATGAAAAGAAAGGGTAAAACAGCATTCCCATCATGATCCGTGGAAGCAATATCTAGCCCACGTAAGCTTTTTTCTACTTTTAATCAGGTTCGGTTAATTTTACACTTGGCTAAGGCAGCAGCTGTGAACCCACGATTCCATTTGAACTAATATCTCCTGTTTGATAACTCAGACATAGACGAATGCACCCTGCGCCCGTATTGCCACCACCGATGCGTGAACACTCCTGGCTCCTATTACTGCCAGTGCAATGCTGGCTTCCAGCTGGCGTCCAACAACCACACCTGTGTAGGTAAGAACTTCTCTGCATGCACTTACATGTGATCCCACTTGGTATGGACAAATACTGACACAGGACTCGCCATGGTTGCAACCTAGGGGACAGTGTAATTTTCCTCAGCACGTGGTAAATGTAAAGGTGAAAGAAAGTATTTGCACATGTCTCTGGAAAATAATACTACAGATGAAAATGAGGAGTCACTGTGAGAGAACCACATTCATCCCTTTAAAGTTAAAACACTAAGGGAAACCTTACTTAAGGCTGCTGCAAAGTTTGGAATCGTAACATCTGTTGTAGAAGACTTAGAGATAGCAACAATAAAAAGGAAAATATGCCTGCTGAGGTACAAGGTACTGAAAACGTTCACATTTAATACACATGCTTGGTAGTAGGATGCTATTTCTTAAGCAAAGCTGATAATTGTCCAGAATGCAAAGACAAATTTCTCAGTGATAATATCAAAAAGGCAAGAGCATTGTTAAAGGTATCCATAAGGAACAAAACCTGTGTTGCCATTTCCTGGTGGTTTTTTTTTTTTTTTTTTTTTTGTAGTTGTTTTTTGGCTGGGTTTTACTTCATGTTTTTGGAATAAACCTAGGTAGGAAGTCAGGAGATGGCCTTTCTCTGATCAGGGCTAAGACACAAGAATAGCCATACTAAACCTGAGCAAAGTTTTGCTCAGCCGAGTGTTCCTTCTCCAGAATTCCAAGTAGAGGGCTTCAGTGAAGAGAGCAGGAAATAAAATAAGCAGCCTAGTGATTTATATATCAAGGTAGGTCAAATCCTTCCATGTTCTGAGTACTGAATAAGGTTTGTGTTCCCCTTTTTCTGAGGAATTTTCCTTCTCATGCAACATTCTGTTGGATCTGAAATTCCAGCTCTTTGGAGGCAAACAGTTCAGCTGTTGACTGCAACAGAACTGGGATCTCAGCTAGGAACAGAAGAATGAGAACGGCCGTGATGATCGAGGGATCGGTGATGGCCATGGCTGGGAGTTCTCTGTGGCTACAAACACACACATACAGGCACACTGCATAGCACTGTAGTGACAGGGGCGTTTAGTGTTTTTCACCAAATAATAGGGTAAATATTGCATGTGAGTCTAATGCTACCATGTGACAAGTTGTTACTCATCTGACCCTTTCCATGGCTCAAATTCAAGGTGTTTGCTTTCAATTGCAACCCACATGACGGCTCCAAGTCTGCTAGGTGCTTCACCAACAAGTCCCTTCTGACTGTTGCTGGCCTCCCAGCCGAATAAGTCATATTCCCACTATGATAGGGAAAGTAAATCTTAAGAAAATTTGTAACAGAATGGCTGCTGCATCAAGTCAGGCTTTCACATCTGCAACAGTCATCTGGCAGAAGTGATACTTTGCAGCTGTACCGGTTACATTTGTGTTACAACTTCTGCATCTATTGAAAGTGGGTCAATATTTCTTGGAAGGGAAACAAACAGAACTGGGGCTTTGGCTAGCTTATTTATTCCTTCTGGTAGTGTTGTCATGATGTACGTTCTTCACATGGTTGCCAGAAATCAACTGAAAGGAGGAAAAAATCTTGGTCATGAGTTCTCCCCTATTACCATTCATTGTCAGGACTAGGAGGCTCGTACAGATAATTAATACACTCCTCACTGATTTGGTTCTCGTGAATACTTAATCTTAGTCTTTTTTTGTCAGTTTTATTAGTTATAGCTCTAGATGACTGTGGCTGACAGTTATGAGCACTTGCAAAAGCTATGAATTCAAAAATTATTTAAAGTGCAGCTCTCTACTAATGATTATAGCTGATGAACACAAATATGAATGGAAAATATGCAGGGAAGGAATACAAGGGGAAATTCACTGACATCTACAGTGAATGACAAAGGAGCAACAATTAGTCATCTGCCTATAAAAATAAGCCCTGTAAATTGCAGGTGTGATTACACTTGTATAAACCTTGCATTAAAATTGCCTTTCTTCTCATCTTGCAGTGTTCTCACATGTATCCTTAGGATGGCACATCATGGAAAATCTAGCATAGAAACATGCTTTCCCCCTGTATGGTTTAGGCCTCAGAGCATTGCAAAAGTGTGCTGGCCTAAAAGGCTGCTGTTATAATTGTAATGGTATTTAAAAGAACAAATTTAAGGTGTAATAAATAGCTCAAATCTGCATGCTGAGAGGTCTTATCAGTGTGTGTTCCTTATACCAATTATTTATAGACTTGGCACCTCATACCTGAAAAAAAAGATGCTGGAATGTGGAGTTTAATAGCCACACTAAACATTATTGGAAGAATTCATTACACATTAGAATAACTCTCATTCCTGGAAAAATACCCTTTTTCTACATGGAACATAAGGCCTAGATCTGGCGTTGTTCCAGTGCCTGCAGGTCTGTGTGGATACAGTCAGTTGCGCTTCTGCTGAGCAGTAGATGCAGACTGAGGACCAATCCACCTGATCAGCCTAATTAGCGGGTACCAAAGATAAAGATCTGTGATTTCTCCTTTCAGACATAAATGAATGTGATGCCAATAACCCCTGTGCACAGCAGTGTTACAACATACTGGGTTCTTTCATCTGTCAGTGTAACCCAGGATTTGAGTTAAGCAGTGACAGAATCAACTGTGAAGGTAAGCGAGTTTTTTTTTCTTCTTGGATTTACTTTCCCTGAAGTCTCTCTGTGAACTAATGGATAGAATTCAAGTGAAAACTCACTGTGGGTGCATTTCATAGCCAAAAACTGTAAGGCAGCTTTTTTCTTTTTTCTTCTAATATTTTTTTTATCTTGCAAATATGTTGCTGATACGCACCTTAGTAGCTGCAGCTGCATTCGGGTGTGTGTAGATAGGGGTGTCTCTCTTGAACAGTAAGTGCAAAACAGGACAGACATCACTCCTGTTCAGGTCACAGCTGGGGAGGATAAGGCTTCTGAATATTTACTTCACAAACACTGGAATTGTGTGTGGTCCAATGCTGATGAGCATTAAATGAATTGGAAAGGAATGAAAACCAAAAAACAAGCAAAAATCTGTGTGCTGTTACGTTCCTCTGAAAATGAAAACCTTAAATTTTTGATTGTAAGGAAACAACAATTGGGCTTTTGAGGTGCTTTCAAGCCTGTGTATACAAACAGCACGTCTCCTGATGATTATACAATCAACACTTTATTTCCCCTGCCAGAGCCGCCGCAGGGGTCCTCTAATCTGCTTTTGGCCACATGATGGTCTCACCCTTAAAGCCCATATCCCTTCTACCAGTCTTTGAGCCAAAGAGGCCTTTTGGTTTACCACTGCCCTCCTAAACAAGGCAGCAGAGCTATTACAGATGCTTCCTCCCCAAGCTTCTTGAGCTAATCCTACTTGCAAGCGAACAGAGCAGAGAGCAGCAAGTATGCAGCCTTCAAGATAATCCCTGACAGAAGTCAAGAGCTGGGCTCAATCTGAGGTGCTAGGAGGGTGGTACAGCGTTTTCCAGGCCGTTCCCTAGTTTTGATTGGTTTAATTCCATTTCTGGGCAGTGACATACAGTGTTTAAATCAGATTCATGCTACAGTTCTCTGGTAAGGGGCTGATGGTTATGCAAGGATTAAAAAAAGCAAAGGAACGGTATATATCAAGTATTATTCGAAGACAAAAAAAAAAAAAAAAAAAAAAAAAAAAAAAGACCTCTCCCTTTTTCCCAAAGAGCTACTCCGTTACAGCAGCTCACAAATATAAAGGCAATATTTTTGCTATGCTAGGTTATCTCACATCTGCTTTTTGTGGAAGCAACCATTATTTAGAATAATAGAAGTATAGATTCTCTTCCAGTTTTCCCAAACCTGTTCTGCAGTCTTAATTTAGCTTCAATTCCTCAAATAAATGCATTTCTCCTTTTTGAAAGTGGTCAGTAACACAAGTACACCTCCAGTTCGTAATTTGGAGGTGCTGAGCAGTACACTTCAGAGTTTTGAGAATTCCATCTCTTTAAATACTTATTCTTTTCTTCCGTTAGAGCCAGCATCTAGCTATTGCATTTAGTTCTGTAGAAAGGGAGATGATAAAAATTAACCTTAGGTTCTGCTCTCTGCAGACACTGATGAATGCAGAACTTCGAGTTACATATGTCAGTATCAGTGTGTGAACGAACCGGGGAAATTCTCCTGCGTCTGCCCTGAAGGTTACCAGGTGGTAGGAGGCAGAACGTGTCACGGTGAGTGCCCCCATCTTTACACTCTCAATATTGCGTTGTTAGTAACGCCGTTTCACACAAGACTAAGAATGCTTGCTGTCTGAGTGTTTATATTTCCTGACAGTATTATCATCATGCTCACGCATTTGATGATTGATTGCATATTTTAGATTCTTTTTATTTGAATCCTTCAGCTCAAACTCTAAATCCTTCAGATGCTTAGGACAAAATTTTCAGTATTTGCAGCCCTAAAGTAAAACTGGTCTTGGATGTCTAGGTCATGAGTCTTAAGTTCCAGAGTTATATATTGGAAAAAAATCAGGCCATTTATTACAGACACTAGACATTGCTTTATATCACGTTTCTTTTTATAGAGGTTCCTAAGTGCAGCCAGAGCAGAAATGAAAGATATGTTCTGATAACAGGACAAGAAAAGCAAGAGTTTTGAGCAGCTTATTGGTTTTGTGTTTAGAAAATAAATGTTCTGGTCAGTTGTTCAGTTCTGGTTAGGTGCCAACAAATACCAGGATCATAGCTTGAATGTTTGTTTTTCTCACAGGTGCTAAACGCCGCTTTACAATTTGTTACAGAACACTGCAGAACAATATATTAAGTGCAAGAATCATTGTCTTTGTAATATAGAATCTGATATAACAATCTTTATTTTTAGAACTAAGTGCGCTAATTGTCAGAAAGGGATGAGGGAAACAGCTAATTTTTTTAATGAAAATGTTGTGAGGCAGTGTGTTGGGGCTTTTTTACTATTATTCTGTTTGCCTGTTTGATTTTTGTTGTTGTTGTTTGTTTTCTTTGAGAATTCAAACTAATTTTGTTCCGTCCTTAGGAATAGCAGCTGATACTGAGTATCTTGGGGCAGTTTGACCAGCTTATAAATAAAGTCCGTGCCTCCCCAGAGACTGCACTTGAATGACCCCTTTTTGAGGCTGGGTTAATTTCAGGAGAGCATTTGGGTAGACAGTGGCTGGGTTCTGGCACTAACAGGTTAACGGAACATTAATACAGCACAAGTCTGACAGTCCCCTTGCCCATTCAAGGTTATTTTCCCAGGAAGAGAGAAAAAAAAAAAAAAAAAAAAAAGGAAGCACTGCTCCACACAAAAATAAACAAGCCTTCATAATCTCTTTCAAAGCTATTTCAGTTGAAATATAACCATTAACTGGGCATTTTAGTTAGACCATGAAACCCAGGCAACTAAAAGTGAGATCCTGCACGCAGCATGAAATCACAGTTCTCTCAAAGCCTCTTTCCTCTGCCTATACCTTATGCTAGGAAATGATTCATTGCTAACGAGGAAATTCAGCGTTTCTCCAGTTGCACTACATATGGTATGACTAACGTTTCTTTAGTCAGCTAAAAATCTCCAGACTTAATTAGCATGCAGTAAACAAATTTGTTCCATTTCTGCATAGGGAAATCCTTCATAGCCAGGCCCAAGAAAAGCAGGTAAAGAAAATGGAACTCTGGAGTTTCAACAGACGAGCAGGAGGCTTGCTTGGTTGTTGGGTTTTTTTGTGTGTTTGTTTTTGCAGCAAACTCATTTCATCTGATTTGACCATTCCTATTCCTTCCTCCTAGACATAAATGAGTGTGAGACCACTAATGAATGCAGAGAGGATGAAATTTGCTGGAATTACCACGGAGGATTTCGTTGTTACCCAAGAAATCCTTGTCAAGAGCCCTATGTCCTGACATCTGAGAAGTAAGAGAAAGCCAGACACTTCTTTAGGGTTGTCCTCAACAGGCAGCATGATCAAACACAGCCGAAATCAAGCACCATTTGTTTGCAAGTATCAAAGTTATCTATTTTTGTTTTTCAGCCGCTGCGTCTGCCCCGTATCAAACGCCATTTGCCGAGAGCTGCCTTACTCTGTTGTGTACAAATACATGAGCATCCGTTCAGACAGAACAGTGCCCTCTGACATCTTCCAGATTCAGGCAACCACTATTTATCCTAATACTATCAACACATTCCGGATCAAGTCAGGAAATGAAAATGGAGAATTTTACCTGAGAGTGAGTATTGGCAGAAGCCAGACCCTGGGCGGGACGTGAGAACCGCCGGCGCTACCAGGGTGTAACAGCATTACTGTCAGAGCGATATCGTAGCACACAAAGCTCAGCAGCTTTTTGGTACTTACTTGTTAAATGTGTTTGGTTCCCAAACTTCAGAAAGCCTTTACCTGCTCTGCCCAACAGCTCTGTAAACTGCGGATCTAACAGTTCTCCTTTCAAGTGACCACAGTGCTGGTAACCATCATGAATATCTAGCAAGCTTGTGATGTCCACGTCAGATTCAAGTTGGACACCTCTCTGCTTTTCACTCTGTACTGACAGCCCATGCACACATACTTAGAAGAGAATCAAAAAGTGCACGAGGAAGGAATTTAATGATTTTTTTTTTCCTCCACGAAAAAAGGAAATTAAGTCGGGAATAGCTTTGGATGGGGCACTGATTGCTAGAGCGAGAAATTCAAATTTGCAACAAAGATTGTGTGAGAGATGTTTTTTTCTCACAGTGCTGCAACTATTTCAGAAAACCACAGCAGTTTAAATGACTTAGGACGGCAGTATTTCCTGTTGGTATAACACATTCAAGCAGATACAGATGAATGAAGCTAACATCTACTTTCAGATTTTTTAAAGGAATCTGATTTTTTGGAGGTTTACTATTTATAAATTCCTGGATGATTCTTTTTGCTTTATGTGTGGCTTTACACTCAGCAAAACAGCATCAGCACTGAAAACAAACCAGAACATTATTAGTTATAAGGTTTTCATTTATTTTTCCTAAAATATGAAGATTAGAGTGTTTTCATAGTACATCAAAAGAAGTATAGTAATACAGTATTGCCTATTTACATCAAGGTAGGAACAAGCAGCTCCTCACGGGTGTCTGACTTGTTCTGGTGTACCCTATAATTCAGTGCTCTTACCTGAATTTGTTGCACATTAAAAACCCATACCTACCCCCAAAGTACCAACTGTTGTTTTAAGAAAATATTTAAGAACAAGATCACTCTAGGTAGGGTAAGACTCCAATCTAGTCCTCAGATTGACTTTTCGGCTCAATTCCAGTCTTGTATTGCCACCCAACAAGAAATCACAGGCCTTAAAGTAGGGAAGCACGTGTTTATTCCTGCCAGAGTACTGCAGTAGACAAAGGCTCGCTTAGAAATCATTCCTATTGTTTTAGCGAAGCCTGCAACAGGTCTCTGATGCAGCACATGGGCTCATTTGTCTGACCTCCCCATTTCACATGGGGAGGAAAGTAGAGTAGCTAAAGGGAGAGATGAGTTCACCCTTTATATCCTCTGTAAATCATGAAGCCTCCTGGCGAACTAGTGGCATGCCATCGTTCTGTGGTGTCACAGACGTCCTGTCACCATTCCCCAGCAGCAAGACCCCAGCCTGGAAGGAGCTTTGGGGTGGGATGAGATGCAGCAATAGATCCTACACCATGTGCAGGAATACCCAGCGTTTGTAGAGGGGATACAGTTTCCCCAGGAGTAGGAACCATGACCCAGACTTTCAGAGTTGCCCTCTGCTGAATAAGCTACATCACTGTGAAATGCATTAGGTTTCTCTTGCTCTCCTTATTCTCCTGATGGATGGGGGTAAAACAAAAACCATCCTGGGATAGATTACCACTTTTCAGATCCTTTAGGAGAGTCAGCATAACCAGGAACAGATTTTGCAGATCAGTTTATTCCTCTGAGACCCTGTCAGGTAAAGCTTTCCCTCCAGCAAAGCCAGGTGTGAGATTAGTCATGGCCATTTAAAAATGTTTAAATAAAACTTGCATTGTGCATCCCTGTGCTGAGACAGTATTTTTACGATGCAGTAACACACAAGCAGTCCCCTGACACTTTAGATTTGCCTGAATTAAACTTTTTTTTTCCCCTTCTTTCAGCAAACAAGCGCCGTCAGCGCAATGCTGGTGCTGGTGAAGTCGCTATCGGGACCAAGAGAGCACATTGTGGATCTGGAGATGCTAACAGTCAACAGTTTGAATTACCGTACAAGCTCAGTGTTAAGATTAACAATAATAGTGGGGCCTTATGCATTTTAGTGGTTTGCAGGAACCCCTCACTGGCACTTACGGCAGCCAAAGAATATTATCTTAAAGAAAGCACTTACTATCTTATTTATAGATTTTACTCTTTTTTTTAAATTTGTTTAGTAAGTTGATATCGTTAATCCACACAGTACACCTGTAATTCAAAATTAGTAGATGTGTTCCATAGTATAACATGGGCATTGTCACTTTCTGTATAAAGACTTAAATCTTTTTTTATTACCTTAATGGACTAGATACATACTACACGTTTGTATGAGAACTGTATGTTCATACTATCCTGTAAAACTTCACATACCCTTCCTAGCCAAGTAGGTCACACCATTAAGAGGTGATCCTGTAATGTTTTTGTTTAAAAATCTAATGCAGCTACACTGACAATCTCAAAAGGAAAAAATTATATTATGAATGATATACAAATAATGGCTATCTGATAAGCTAAAATATATTTCTTTTCAACTAACTTTGTAACAAAAGATAACAGTGAATAAGAATCTATTTCTGTAGACATCTATGTGCTGTCACTTGTTTTTTCTAATCTGGGTTGGGGGGCATAGTTACGTTGTGGGAAGTGTTTTGCATTGGGATTTTGTATGCAGATTGTGTTAACCATGCCATGGAATAACAGTCTGCTCTCTCCAAGAGAAACAGACCATCGTAAGAAAATGCTCCAGCAACGAAAAACTCCAAATGGAAAATGGCCATGCTGGGCACACGCGTCGGCGCTTTCTCCCGAGAACGCTGTTGCTAGTCACTGGTCAGAGGGATACAACATTTTCAGACAGAAGCTAACGTGCTATTTTTGCAGAAGTATCGTTGAATACTACAAACTGAGCGCATTTGCTGATTAAGTTATATCATATATTTTCAGGCACTGTCCTGTTCCTGCTCTTACAACTCAGATGTGTCATGTACAGTGTTCATAAAATTTATTTCTAATTCAAGAACTAATAGCATCTTTTGTAATATGTCAAATCTTATTTCTTGTTTAAAATGTAGCAGTTAATCCTTTGATGTACAAAATTTTTAATAAAGATCTCTTACCATAGTGTATTTAGTCTTTTTTTTTGGATGAAGTTCTAGCCACATTAGAGGGCTGAACACTCAGCTTCTGTGGGTCAGCAAAGCATGCCCTGAGTTCTGTAGGGCCAGCATGGCCCAGAAGATGTCACGTCATATAGGTGGTGGAAAACTAAAAGCACAGTTCCTTTGTAGAAGGGCAAACATTAGCCACTGAGTTTTACTGACATTAAAAAAGAGAAAACCAGCACATACATGATGCTAGTTAGTTGCTTACAGAACATTTTCTACAGAAGATCTGTGAACAGTGCATGCAAGTACAAAATCCTCCTGTGGTGCAGAGCCACAAATTCAGATTTATTGAGTGGCTCAGTCACCCTCAGAGATGGCTTTCAGGTTAATTGCCCAGAGAGAAGCAGCGAGTGTGGCTGAAGGATTTGGCATCCAGAGGTCCTGGGACACACGGCAACAAACCTGGCTCCAGGACACAGCTTGGAATTGGCCATAAATGCTCTGGTTTGGGGCAACACAGCCCCACACTCAAATTGCCAAGCAGGACCCCTTTATCCAATGATCATTCCTTCAGGCACTCATTTGTGGCTTTAAGCAAATACTTCATCTGCCAGCGGGGTCAGAGCGCATGGCTGTGGCACAGGCCAGAAAAATAAATAGTGCTGGCACGGGGTCACGCTGTCATTGCCTGGGGCCCCGGGGCTGTGGGGTGAGACCACAGATAGCCTTCATCCCCCTCTGCAGAGCGGGGCTCGCCAGTAGAAACCCAGTCACTTCAGAGGGATTTAATCAGTTTTCCGTGGTGAAAACACTCGCTGGGTCCTCTGGCAGGCACAGTTTGGCTCACAGGAAGCCCCTCCCTCTCCCCAGAGGGATTCCTCCCCACTCGTTATCATCTCTGTGAATCTGCTTGGTCTGAGAGGTAACTCCCCACCCCACACCAGGTAAGCTCCTCAGACCTCCTTTAACTTCCTAAATTGTGTAAGGAATAATTGAGCTGCCCATTCTAACAAACAGTTGACTTTGTTTCTAGGTTTAAAAAGGGCAATATTCTCACATCCAGCAGAGCTGGGATGGCTTTGCCTCCTCCAGCCCAGGGACCCACAGAGCTCCAGGCTGGTTCCTGCTGTGAATTCAGGAGCCACAAACCCCCTTTGGCACACTCCACACTGCCAGACTCTGCCCCAAGGACTCACTCTGCCTTCAAGCTCTGCCAACGCAAACAGGGCGCTAGCTGACACCACTTTTATCACCAGCACTTACTTGCAATCATCGGGAAAGCAGAGGAACATTTGTGGCAGCCCCACAACCAACCCATCCTGTACCAGCGAGTGCCCTGGCCAGGACTGTACCCAGCTCCAGTCTGCAGCTCCACCAGCCAGCCCCAAACACGTTCCTCTCACACAGCTACAAATCCACAGTGCCTTTTACATGCCACCAGTGCACCAGGTGCTCGAGTAATTCCGTTACCATTTGAGTCTCTGCTTATCTGACAATGACACAAGGCTGATCATTTTTTATATGCATGTATATATAAATATGACATCTATACCTAGCCAGATGATCCCAAAATCCAGGAGGTTTACCTGGATTTCCTGGTAAACCCACGAAGCTCATACATGCTGCAGAATCCACACATTCTTAGCGTTGTATTTTGTGCAACAAATGGCAAAGGCAGCTGCAGCTTTTACGTGTGCCCAAGCCATACCCAGCCTGCCCATTCCTCCATGTCTCATCGTGCTCGTACACAGGACGTAACCCACTTTAATCTCTGCACAAACTGTCCTGCCAACCACCCCACTCCTCATCTGTTTGCAATATTCAGGTAAGACTGCTTATTAGAGTGCTTACAGCCCAAACTAGCCAAGCCAGGCGTTATCACGCAGCTCAGGAGCACGGATCCCGCTGCTTGCCATCACTTGGATGCAGGCTGAGCGTGCTGCTCCTGTGCACAGTGTGAATCACAGGGTTTTCACGGAAGCAGGGAGCTGAAACAGCAGCAGCCCCTGTGAAACAAAGCAGGGGCAGGTGGGCAGGATAAACTTGGGACTGGAAGACGGTGACTGCTGCTGTGTTGCATAGGTGTGCAGCGTGCAATTGACCTTACACAGGTCCAAAATGCCCGTAAGCAAAAGGAGAAGATGGTTTGGTGCCTGAGGAAAGTGAGCTTTGGAACACAGTGCTTGTGCCAGAAAACCTGCCTGTTGCTAGCACGGAAACTCGCAGATGCATCCCACACTCAGAATGTGGAGCTGCAGCAAAATGGCTACAAGAGTTTGAATAACTGCTTGGGTTGAAAGGGACATGGAAGGCCCAAGGAATGAGCTGAAAGGAAGGCGCTTGCTCAGCGTTTACTGTAGTGTACCAGCACAGTTATCAAGCTTCAGGAAGGTTTCTCATAAATCTGTCACTGGGAGAACCAGCTAAATCAGCATCATGTGCAAAGTTTAAAATCTCTTCAGAAATAGAAAACAGGGAGAAAAGGGTTTAAAGAAATAGGATTGAGTAAACAGAACTTAAGGAAACAGAAAACCGAGTTCATTCACTTCCCTGAGACCACCTGAACGCAGAGCAGTGGGATTATTTTGTTTGGAAAGCTCACAAATGCAAGTTTATTGTTGAATCTCGTTTCCATGACTGCAAGGAGTTGCTTATGTTTTGAATGATCATCCATGTTTCTATCTTTATAACTCTCCTATTAAAATATAGAACAGCTGCTGCCCCAGTCAGCTGTTCGGCATATGGAGCCCACCAGGGACAAAGCCCACTGTTAACACGGAGAATTATTTTTAACGCCCTCACATTTCTAAACCTCACCATCATCTCAGCAAAATGGCACGCTTCCACACTCCCCAGCTGGGGGAACACCTGCATAATACAAAACTGAGCTCTGCTGCATCTGGTACAAAATCCAATTTCATTTCATCTGGCCAGCAGAAAAAGTTATCAGCCCCGGTGAACAGAAACAGGGCAAAAAGTTAACTGCGTCTTGTATCTGGGGAGAGGCAGCTGTCTAGTTTAGTTGTTTATACTGCAAACATTTCTGTATATATTAGGAGGAAAGAGAGCTGTTTAATAAAAAGGAGATGGCTTATAGTTGCCAAAGCAAATTTGAAGGGCAGAGTGCAACTGCTCTTGTTATTTTTTGCATGGGAAAAAATACAGCCTTATTTTATATTGATATAGGCTACATACATCGAACAATTTTTTTTTAAAGGAAATAACTTCTCGAATTTAACTCTTCCTAAATCATCCCATCCATTGTATATATTTGC
The DNA here is from genome assembly GCA_013399715.1 of Alectura lathami. Lineage (NCBI taxonomy): Eukaryota > Metazoa > Chordata > Aves > Galliformes > Megapodiidae > Alectura > Alectura lathami. Next base: position 85,490 of record VXAV01007448.1, read on the forward strand.
TCAGTAGAAAAATCTACAAGCATTACAGCAACCACTGCCACACCAGTATCACCAAGCAGCAGCAGCGGCCCTGGTATCTCAGAACACCCAGACACTGGGACTGGGGCCATGTGGATGGGACATGTAGCAATGCGTCTCACAGATCTAAACACTGGATTCAGGTAAGTTTCAGGTTTTGTTTGCAGACATGGTTACAAACTTAGCAATCACTTGAGCTGGAAATCACTCACTTGCTGATCCTGAACCCCAACAGCCCCAGGAAGGACACCACTCCGCACTTGTGCTTCCTCCCAGCAACACACCCCGATGATCAGTATTTCTGTTATTTTAACATATTTTATTTTACTGTATAACCACACAGAACACATATTCAAATGGAGAAATGTTCCCACTGGCATGCTTCAGCTCAGAGCTTTGAAGTGAAATGTGCATCTCTCCAGCAAGACCCTGCTGTCAGTGCCATCCTTGCAGAAGCTCATGGAGCAGAGCAGCTCCAGCAGTGCAGCAGCACAAAGCACCTCGCCCACTCCCGCCCTGCACACACTCTGGTGCATTTTATTGCACTTTTAATGAACCATTCATTATACACCCCACCCCAAGAAATACCAACTGAAACCTCTGTAATTTGGTCCAGAAAAACTATCCATCTCTGCACCATCCCCATCCATACACCTGAACAAGCACAGAGAAACAAGCACACATCTCCAAATTAACCCAGCTGGCAGCCTCTTAGACAACAGCAATGTATTTCTGCTCCTTAGCCCTGAAACCATAGCCATGGAAGTTGCACAGGCACCTTGAGGTCTAAATCCTGCCGGTGCAACTCAAGAGACATCTGAAATTGCAACCACCTCCTTTTGAGGGTCATGTTTTCTTGCACTTTGAATGTTTCTACGTGTATCCACGTGCAACGTACAGGAATGTTTCCTATACAGGACATATATAACAAACACCCAAGTGGGAAGTCAAAGAGTGAAATCCTTACAGACGGCATGGAAACTAGGAAAACAAACAGATTTTGGAAGCTCAGATTAAGGGCTGCAGAGGGGAAGCCAACATACCAAAGCAGCAGGGTAAAAGGCATTATTAAAATCAATAACTCATCATATGAGAAGCTGAGGCTATATATGAATGAGGAAAAATTAAGAGGCCGAAGGAGCAACTTGCCAACACACGGACTGGCAAACCCAGCCTCTTCCAGGAACAGCAGAGGTGAGGAGCCACCCAGGAGGCTGACAGGGCCAAGAGGTGACCCCATCTGAAGGGAACAACCAAATAAGATAATATCAGAGCAGAAGAATGAAGCAGAGCTCTCCATCGTGCTCCTCAAGTAGGAACTTGGCAATGCCCCCATGCCAGAGCTGTTCCCACAGCAGTGTACCAAAGGACCTGCTGCCAATCCAAAAGCTGACGGAGGAGGGGGAGCGGCAAACTTTGCCGGTGACACCCAGTCGTCAGGTCAGGATGAGCACACCTGGAAATGGAGTCTTCAGTGCCAGGGCAAGCCTCCGCCTATTGAGCAGTAAGCCCCAAACAAAACCAAAGGGATAAGTGTGAAGTGGTGCACATGGCAGCAAGTAGCGGAGGAGCCCAAGCTGACCACAGCCTCCTGGGAGGACAGCATCGAGGTTCAACAGTTCAGGGGAAACCACAGCTTCCAAACACAGCTCCAGCACCAGGAACGACTGGGGATGCCCCATTCACCACTTGCATCAGCACTGGGGCTGGGGACCAGCAGTCACACCTAGCCAGCCAAAGCCACAAAAGCATTAAGCCAGCTCAGATTGTGTTTTGTAGGGGCTGTTGCCTCCTCCAAGAATCAGTTTTAAAGTAGTGACGTAAAAGCGGGTGCTCCTGTGAATGAGGAAAGCAGAAACAGGTGTTCTATGAGAGAAGAACAGTGAGCAGACTTCTATACAACTGCAGATTTGAGAGGAAAACTTAACTTCTGCCCAGCTGAAAGGCGGCAGGAGCCACAGCACTGCACACTATGGCGTTTCTAGGAAAGCCACCTCTGCACACTCAGTAGACATGAACTGAAGTGATTCAAAGCCTTAGGCCAAAGTTTGTGTTCACTTCTTTCTTTCCCTGCAATGAACCAGGCTCCAGAAAACCTGGAACTGCTGAAATCTAAATCTGCTCCAAATTGAAATGCAGAAGTACAGCATACCAAGATTTCAATTCAACATGATTGAACTTTGAGCCAGAAATCAAGGAGAAAGCCCAGCTTCTGTAGAGGTACCAGTGGGGAATAAATCAAAAGTTTTCCATCAATACTAAAGATTAGAATATTAGCATATGCTTATTCTTTGGAAATTTAAAATCCTTGTGGTAAAAAAAAAAAAAAAAACTGCATGATTCCACAGGCCCTGGGAACAACAAACAACAAAACATGTCCACCCCTAGCACCCATCTCCTCCTTGCTGCATTACTGCCTTTCCCCACAGTAAAGATTACCCCCAGTATTTCCTAAGTCTCTCGTTCCACAAGAGCTTAAAAAGAGGTGGGTGGGCAGTGGAAAACATGAAGCACTGTGCCCAGCGCTCGCTGTGAGGCCAGCAAATTTGTACTGCAAACCAAACCCTGAGGACTGAAATGGTAACATGAGACTTCAGTGGGGTCAGAAGATTTCTGCCTCTGCTCTGGTATGCTGAGGAGGGAAGACCCAAATTATATGGTGAACCTCTCCAATAGAGCACTAAGATTTCATGGATTACTAGTCCATGTAGTAGCAGTTGTTTCTGACCTACTACACAAAGGCTGCAGTTTCTACTGTTTTCTGCAAAAACATAAGACAGATGCTGACGTCTTCTTGCAAACCAGACTCGTGCATCACTTTCCCCACTGGTGTTGGGAAACATCAGATAAACCACTGCAAAATGTACGCAGGAGCAGAACATTTTGAGAGAGCTCGCTCTATCTGAAAGCAGACCTGCTGCTGTTTGACTTTCCCACTCACACTAGGAAGCTGCCCCTCTCCAACAGACCCTTCTTCCCTTCTACACAGTGCAGTCATTGCTGGCTGTTATAATTTATGTTATAGCAGCTTGAAACTTGCCATATTCCATCACAAACATTTCTCAGGAACGTTTCCTTGCTCAGTTTAGGATTGCCCCCTCATTTCTTGAGATAGCAGAAATTAAAATGAGGCTGCAGTAATATTGGGACACTAACACAGGGCTTCAATTCGTGCTTTGCACAAAGGCAGTTTGCATTCAAACAAAGAAAAGTCAGAAACAGAGGCACCACACTGGATGGAGCTCCCCAGCCTAGCATCACCCATCTCTGACCTGCCTCCTCCCCAGGCTGTGGCATCCCATGTCCTCTGCTGCAGCCTGCTCTCAGCTGAGCACAATCTCTCCACTGTTGTCACACAGCTGCAGGGATCATTTCCACAGTGGAACAACAGAGATGTTTCTGTGGAGCAGAACATCTCTTTGCCTTTAGGGTTACCCAAACCTGTGCACACCTGGGCACTCAGGATTAAGGGTTTTGCTCTGTTTGCTCTCAACCACCATCACCCAAGCCAAAAACACAGTGCTTCAAGGTGAAAATATACGGTCTAGATGTTTACAAAGGTCAGCCTTGCTCTGAAAATTAGACGATGTTTTTAAGCAATGTGGGATATTTGGTGATGGGGTGAAGGGGTGGGGGGCAGTTCTTGTTTTTCTTGTGCCACCGGCCCAAAAAGTCGTGCCGGATCAGCCATCCAACTTGGGGCATTTTGACAGCTGCTTCCTGAGGTTGCCTGGAGTCCCAGAAAGGATGTAAAATATTTGTAGTAATTCCCTGAACAAACCCAAGAGGCTTCCTCGAAGCAGAGCCCTCCGCTCTGTTGACTCGCACTTTTAAAAGGTAATATAAATTCCACTTACACGGGTTTGTTTTGATGTTGAAAATTGGTCTCCATAGACATGGTTGAAACCATGCCCTGGAGCGCTGAGGCCAGAGCCAACAACCACACGGCCCTTCCTTCGTCAGCGCAGAGCCCGGGAGGTTTGGGAGGTGTAAATGCCACCACAGGGGGACCAGGGAGAGGCCAGGGGACCGACGGGGGACAGGGCACTGGGCTCCCTGCCACATCCTTTGTCACTCCCCCAGCCACAGCCACGTCCCACTGTTCACTTTTCCTCCACCAGGCATAGACAAGCAGGCAAAAAGCCCTGGAGAGCCCTCAGGAAGCCTCAAGCCTCAAAACATTTAAAAAAAAAAAAAAAAAAAAAAAAAAAAAAAAAANAAAAAAGATCACCCTGTATTGCCCCAGAGCAGCTGCCTTGAAGACTAACAGTGAGGACTGTGGCTGCCAAGCAGAAACAGCAATAAAAAAAAATATAAGTGTGAGACAAACAGGGGGAATGCATGGAGAAAAGACAAGTGGAGGTTTTTATATGGAAATTTATACCAAGAGTAACATTCCTGCCTAACACAAGTTTTTTAATATTTCTGGATACAGTGAGGTCTGATGCTACAGCAGCATTTAATGCGGCGGTGCTGAGCATTTTGCAAGAGCTACAGGTTTCCTCAGCGCCAAAAGCCATCTAGAACACCACCACTTCCAACTCTGCCCCAAAAACCCCACTGCTGCACCCCAGCAGGAAACCATCACAAATCCTAAGTAGACAAAACACTCAAGTCCACCTGAGCATCAGGATGCGCAGGTTGGTTTCTCCAAGGCCAGCTTGGTGCCAAGCTCAGCACAGGGTCACTGTGAGGGTGACACTAGCAGGAGAAGGCACTGGGGACACATCACCCAGGTCAGCAGTGAAACAGGTAGGAGCTCGCTGAGTGCTGTGCAGAACAGCTCATCTTGTGGTTGCTGCGGCTGCCATGGCTGGTTGCTGCCTGGCTTCTGAGTTACACCAGTTCCTCTCGTATGTGTAAGATTAAGCTACCTTAACGCTATTTCTGCTTAGACACGGGATGTTTTCAGCATTTCTGACATTTTGCAGTGGCATGTGCTTCACCTCACCCTTGTCCATTTGCAGGCCCACACCCCCTCTCCAGCACTTCAAAATATCAAAGGGACCACTCAGCAAAATAGCACCTCACCTGAGCGCAAAACAGAGCCCTTGGTGCTATGCAGCGCAGCTCCGCAGGGATGTCTGACCGACGGCAAAGCATACAATTGCTCAGATGCATCCATCAAACTGCAACATGCTTCCTCCCTTTTGAGGCTATTCTGGGTTCATTAAATCCCATTAGTTTATTACAAATGCCAATAACATGTCCTAGAAATAAATACATGAGCTGTTAAGCTTAAAAGCTCAAATTTCAAGACCATTGTGGTCAGCTCCATGTTAAAAAGGCAGATACCAAATGGAGAAAAGCCCAATAAGCTAAAAAGTCTCGAAATTCCTCATTTATTTGTTTACCTGACTACATGTGAATAATTTCAGTCTAACACACCTGCTTGGGTGCCAGATCTCATTTGCAACTCTGCTCTGTCAAAGGCAAGAGTAGCATCCAAGCTTAACTGTACACAAGTATCGAACAGCTATATAAGTTATATTGCTAGCCAATTTTGCCAAAAATTAGATTGAATATGAAGACCAATGCCTACGGTTTCCTCTAGTTACCACTGCAGGGAAATCAGCTACGATGTGACTGGTAAAATACAATTAAAATCCCATGTAATTAGCCAGAAAGTTAAACATATTGTAAGGAGTTCTCAATTTCTGCATTAAATTTAATCTCTGTACATTTCTGAATGTACCAAAAAAACTGACAGACATAAATGGACATTTGTGTGCACAGTAACTGTCATCATTGCAAGGCAGCTCAGCACATACCTCAAAACATTGTAGCTGCAGCTCTGAACCACCAGCTGAAGCACCAGTGCACGCAGGAAGCTTCAAGCAGGGCTATGGAACTTGAACATCATCAGTTTGCTGCAAACCAGAAATAACAAAGATCAGAGACCAAAAAGTAGGAAGATTGAAACAATTATACACAGACCTTGCCCACACAATCATTTTGCACCGAGCTAGATCTCAAACCTGCAAGAGGCTGTTGTCTGACCATGACATAGAAAAAACAAAAGCACTTATAACTGAATCGGTACTGGGAAAGAATACATTTACAAAAAAAAAAAAAAAAATTAAAAGTTTTGCAACTGCAGTCAGCTGCTCTACAAAGGGCTGATTCCCAGATTCTGCAGTATAGCTACTGCAAAGGTGTTTATAAAATATCTGCATGTTGGCCTACACAGTAATTATAGACTTCATCTGTTCACTCGTCTCCAGCGTCTTTATCGTGAAATAAAAATGCCACTCTTTCACTTCTAAAGAACACAGAAGCCAACAGACATCCGCTGAAGCAGCTTCAGGAGAAACAGGAGCATTAAAACTCTGTATTTGGGGACTGCACTTCAGTAAACTGAATTTTAAAATCCCATAAAAATAAAAGGTCTAAAGGAAACTCAGTTGTGATTCTCGAGCTCGTGATGTTACACAGCAAAGTTCCTCACCACAGAACGCAACTCCAGCTCCCCTCCAGAGCGTAACTGCAGGCAGGCTTCACCTCACCTACCTCTAACCAAGACACAAAACAAACAAGGAATGTGTTTTCCTGACATCTAGAGGATTTGAAGGGCTGTTGAGGCCCTAACCCAGGTAAGAAACTTGGTAACTAACTCAGCTGGGGAACGCACAGTTCCCGACCACCTCGGGACTGCACTAGGCCCTGCCCAACTCCAACAGCCTGGCCAGGAGCTGTATGCCTCAGGGGAGAAATCCCGTCTAGGAGGCACCAACCCACACCCTCATATAAAAGGCAGATGCTGAACAGACACCCCGAATAACCCCAAACACACCTGCAGCAGGTTTTCTTACATACCCTTTCCACATGGCAGCAATGCACAAGAGCTGCCACCACTGGTACACAGCTGTGGGCACCAGCAATTCAGCTTTAAGCCACACAGCATCACCCAGGCTTTAAATTCTTTGCAGGGTCAAAAAAAAAAAAAAATCCACAAAAATCAATCCTGACCTCATGATTTTCCTAAAGGAACAACCACAGTGGGAGGATGAACTAAATGAGAGCACATTACTGACACAGTGCCCTGGATATTCTCGCCATGAGCTTGCGTGCATGTGGTAATACGTGCCTGTACACAAACATTTAAGAATCCTGAAATGGCAATAAATTAAAGATCACTTAATGATAGGTATTTCTTCAAAGCTGCAGCATAGGCTCTGAAGCCAAGGGCAGAGGGATAGAGCATAACCCATCCTGGGAAAACCATCTGGGAGCTGTTGTAGAGATTGATCCAGCGCTGCTGAGCCAAAAATCAGCACACCATACAAACACTCCTGCTTTTCCTTCAGATGGTCCTGGGTGCTCCTTACACCCACTGTACAAAAAGTTACAATTTGCTAAATTTGGCCTTTTGGAATGGACCCTTCTTTTTTTTTTTTTTTTCTTTC
>VXAV01007449.1:15173-41347 GCA_013399715.1 Alectura lathami
AAATAAAATTTTTTTTTTTTTTTTTTTTTTTTTTTTTTTAATATGAAGTAGTATTTCCATGATACATCACTGCTTTAACACTCATTGGTTGCCACTTTGTTTTCCTAGGCATAGTTTAAATGTAAACAGTAAGTTATTCCATTTGAAATTAAATTAAATAGGGGCTCAAATCAGCACTAAAAAGGAACAGTGTGTAATCAGATAGGGAGTCTTCAGTATTGTCAGACGACAATGGGTGACTATTACATTGAGAAGAAAGTACACAAGCAGTTGTATTGAACCGTATTTCTTAATTTTAGCAATTGCAATATTAATGACGAGAGTGAATTCATTAAAAAATGAATAAAAAGTTATTAAAATTAAGCAAACTAATTGTGAGTAATCAGAGCTATCCATGTTTGCATAAAGTTAGTTTAACATATGCAGATCGTTATGTTTTGTTCTCTATTTTAGTTTTAGGCTTTTTCCATAAAGAAGTTCAATTACAGTATTTGTACTTAACATAAGAAATCATATTCATTTTGGGGAAGCAGGTCAAAGATGATGGGTCACCACATACAAAAAGTTAAATTAAAAAAAAAATCCAAAAGATATTGTTCATTTAAGATATTAAAAATTATGCAGCAAAGTCAGGTTATTACAATTCTAATTATACACAAAGTGTCTCTGAAAATTAAGCATTTTTTGAAAAAAGTAATTAAGGGTTGTAACAACTGCATTGCTACTGACACCACCTAAAGCTTCCTTTACAACATTTAAGAAAACTATCTTCTTAAACAATTTCTTTTTCAGCATAACTCTTAGTGATGTTGACTTTCTACCCATAGCAGAACATGTGACCAACTGATGTTTTACCTTATAGCATTTGATTTATGAGAAGGTACATTAATTCATAATTAAAGCATTTAAAAGTCATCTCGATATTGTTCAGTTTCCCTATATAAATTATAGATTTTCAGAAATTCATTTATTCATAGGAGTAAACACCCTATGATGTGATCCAGGGAAATTTGAATGATATCTGGCAAAAAAATGACTAACCACGGGAGGTTATTTTTAACTTTGTCCTTTCAATTTCCTAGGTTTTTAGAATCAGGAATTCTCTTATTGCATTATAAGCTCAGAGAAAAATACTAGAGCTGCAACATGCTAACACACCTTTGTGGAAATGAAATGAGGCTACTGAGTAACAATTCACCTTGTAGGTTACCCTAAGCAGAAATAGTACATTGCAGACATAGTGCAAACAGCAGTATCTAGTCGATATTACTGATCCAAAAATAATAGAAAGTAACTTGCTTACCTGTCTGACACAGCATGCCTCAGCCACACATGCAAATTATTTTATTCACATAACTTTAAAAAACATATCTTCATTATCCAGAATAAGCATTTGAAAGGCAAATATGCATGCATAGCATTGTAACATTCATACCATGGTACTTTATTCTAAAAATACAGAATCCATGAACAGCACTTCAGTCTAAGAAATAGTTCACTGAAATTTCTTAATCTGTTGATTTCTTTAGGAAACACAAACATTTAAAATAAATGTCTAATTTAGCATCAAAAGTAATTTTTTAATTCAAGACTTAAGAAATTATCTGCATGATTTCAAGGGAACTGAGAACTGTGATCTTACTTCTCACTATTATTATGAAGCAAAATATATGCATGTGTCTGTCTTTCACAACATGCATCCTCCCTTCACTCTTCGAAGACCTGGAAAGTATTAACAGCAGTAAAGATTTTCTTAAAGGTACAATTCATGACAGTCGGATATTCCTTCTTTTCATTGCAAAATCATGTCCAGACACTGCAGAGACAAGTGCAGGTTTAATTTTAGGCAATTTGACAAAATCCTATTCCTACTGGAAATTAGCAATTTAGACATTTACTTGAAATCGGTCTTGATTTTCATCTTGCAAGAAGATGAGTTAATTCATATGACGTTGCTTTTAGTTTATAGACATTAAGTCTTTGCATGTTTCTTTTATGCATATTTTAATGATCTTTTATTCCTGGTATTATTCTCATCAATGTGATTTACATTTTGAAGGTAAAAGTACACTGCAGAAAAAGTGTAACTGTTTTGTTTTGTTTTCCTCCAGTATTTAAAAAAAATCAAATACTTGGAAAGAAAGCAAATGGAAAAAAATATTGTTTTGCCTTGGATAGTTCAAGCTTAGATGCAGTTCAGTCTCAATTTCAACTGACTGAAACAATGTCAATGAGAATTGAGGGCACTCAATAGGTTCAGCTTCTAAATCAACTGAAATAATACTCCTAAGACAAATAATGATCTTTAGTAGCAGATCATCATGAAGCTGTACATATATTTATCTAAATTGTACAAGGGTCACAGACATTAACTGGATGATCTACAGCTTGGGAATGTGCACATCTCATGCCTGATTCTCAATTAAGGCCTAAAATCTCTCAATTTATGGCTATTCATGGATTACAATAAAAACAGCCTGCTTTAGATATCACAATTATCTGCAGAGCAACAAGACAGTTATGAGACTTCAACAAGGCAAATTTATAGAATCATCTTCGACTTCCACTGGTCAGATATTTATTAGCAATAAATGAGATCTTACCTGTCACTGTAGGCAGCTGCAGTGGCAGTGGCAGGCTGGGCATACCGGTAGGCAGCATAACCACCCTGAAACACAAACTCACGTTCTAACTGGATTTCTGCAGCAGCTTAAATAATATTTTTCAAAATTTAGCAACAACTGATTGGAATATTACTGTCATGCTGTAAGTTCAGTAAAGAGGTTTAACCCATTTGACCTATTTCAGTGAATTGTTAAGCAAAATTTATCACCACAAACTTGTTAATTTTGTTAATATTTGTTCCAGAGATGTGGAAAGCATTGAACTGTATTCATCAATATAGTTTTATTTTTAAAAGACAATACTGCATTCTTCCACAAGTTTTCATGTAGCAATTGTTCTTATGAATGAGGTATATGCATATTAATAAAGCAACGTTGAACTTAAAACAAAAATTCTGCTAATAATTTTTTTTTTTGTACAAAATATGATTTATCACACCTGGTTGATTAAATCTATGAATTAGTGCACTCAATTAAAACTTAATGTTATATAGGTTTCCAATTTATACATAAAATTATAATGAAGAAGGAAAATTCTCTTCCTCCCTGAATTAACATTCAGTTGTATGTAACAGTAATTGCAGCTGTTCAATTAAGCAAACAGGACAAACAAACACACATTTGAAAGGAACTGTGTGCAGTGATGCATTGATTATCAAACTGTGAAAACAGCAGAGCTTCCTGTTCAATGGACCAGAGTGTTATATCAACCATTTCAAAATGATCTCAGCATGCCAATTAACAAACAGAGGCCAGTCTCCACAGATAACACAAACACGATTTACGTTCCAATTAGAATTCACCACCCCATAATCCTCTGGGACACGGGACCCTGCATTTCCTTTCCCACCTTCCCCCACCTTAACAAAGAGTTCAGAAAGAAAGCATTTGGTCACTCAGCATTGAATAAAGTTTGTTCTTTTCATAAAGTGTTCATTTGAACATTTTTTTAAATTATTTTTTTTAAAGACTGATGATAATATGCTGGTGCGTGAATAAGAGGCTACTCTGCCAACACTTACTGTAACAGGAGTAGACTTTTACTGCAGATGCTTTTGTGAGTTCTCAGTTTTAATTTTGCAAATGAAAAAAAAAAAAAAAAAAAGGAAAAAAGAAAAGTAAGGAGACCATTTCAACTGTTTTCACAAACTATTTACCCCTTTTACAACCTCAGTTCGTGGAATGCTTTCATCCCTAACAGGTATGAAACTTCTTTGGATGGAAGATTGAGGCAGGATGGTTCTGGAAATCAATCGTTCAGCAGATAATACCATATCACCCTAAGAATAAACACGTTTTACATATACTGACAGCTCATTGAAACTTCAGTCTTTGAATTGTCAACATACTTGAGGAACATTCTTTCTGACTTTTCCAAGTGTTCTCATAAGGAATAGTACATTTGCCTCCCCACTATTGGTCAGCTCTCTGCCACAAGCAATCGTATCATGCAACCACTACAATAAGGCAGGTGCTTTCATAATGCTATATATGCTGTCCCTTTTGCAGCAGACTGCTTCACTGTGCAAGCACAGGTGCACTGAGAAGAAATACTTTCTCATTTTAGATCATTTGATTTTTATAAACCAATAGAAGGCTATTACTGTCAAAAAATGTATAATAGGCACATATTGCTTGCAGGTATGTGCATACAGGCAATCAGATGTCAAATAATGTCACCAAGTGCAAACTGTGCCAGCAAAGAGTGAGGCTGAGCACTTGGCCTGGGCTGTGCTAGAAGGAGAAATGTGAGAGGTTACATGAATTCATATCTTCTCCCCTTCTGTTCTTCTGAGTGCTAAAATCAGCACCGGGTTCAGTGATGTGGGTTTTGCTGTGTGTTACTTTTTTTTTTTTTTTTTTTTTCCTCTTGAGTGCTGATATGGGGGAACTCCCTTTAAGTACTGGAAGGCTGCAATGAGGTCTCCCCAGAGCCTCTCTTCTCCAAGCTGAACACCCCCAGCCCTCTCAGCCTTTCTCCATAGCACAGGTGCTCCACGCTCTGAGCATCCTCATGGCCTCCTCTCACCCCGCTCCAGCAGCTCCACATCCTTCTTGTGCTGGGAACCCCAGGCCTGGATGCAGCACTGCAGGTAGGTCCTCACAAGGGCAGAGCAGAGGGGGACAATCCACTTCCTTGCCCTGCTGCCACCCCTCTTGGTGCAGCCCATGATGCAGTCGGCCTTCTGGGCTGCAAGAGCGCACTGATGGCTCATGTTAAGTCTCTCATCCACCAGAACCCCCAAGTCCTTCTCTGCAGGGCTGCTCTCCATGAGTTCTTCTCCCAGTCTGTACACACACCTGGGATTGCCCGGATGATTCATCATTACAACATAGTACTTGAAGGTACACTTTATGCAGGGAATCAGGGAGGGAATCTAAGTCAAACCACTGAGCTCTAACCTTGTGTTTCACATTCTCCCTTACAATTTGTCCTAATTTTGAACTTGGCTATTATTGTAGATAAAGATTACAAGATTAATACTCATTACACATAAATTTCTAGAGAAATATGTAAACATTTATCTTCATGTCTTACACCACATTTCAAAATAAAATATTTAGAAATAAATTATGTAATTACATACCAATAAAAATTTTGCAGTTGATGTTTTAGAAATATTTTGGTTTTATTTTATTTATTATTTTACGAACAGAAAGTAGATGACTTAAGCTTGAATTATTTTGAAGATTCAACTGAAATAATAAATTCAGCTAAAATTATTAAAAATATCTACTGCCTTATCTGTACTCCCGTATCTCCTACTTTCAAAGGATTAACAGCACAATACTACTGCACCTTGAATTGCCTAAAAGAATTAAGTATGTATTAGAGACAATATACCTGTACTCAGACATATGTCACGGGCATAAAGTAATGAATGGGATACTTACAACAATGAGCGTTGCGTTTCATGGAACGTGAATATATGTGATTTTGTGATACAATCTGGAAACTAAAACCAGCTTGTATCTTATTCTTATCATTTATACACACAGAATCCATATTCTCACTGAATAATCTGAAGATTAGTATGATTTTACAACAGTCTACATTCAGCCTACTGAGTTTTTTCCATCAGTCAGCATGTCCTACCTGTAGTAACTTATTGCCATACACAGGCTCTTGCAATAATGCTCTATAAAGAAACAGAAATGCAATGATTTGAATGAGTAGAGGAAGGATGGAAAGAAGGATGGAAAGAAAGATGCATAGATGGAATTTGGAGAAATTCCCCAAAACTACTCATTACAAGTTTCCTTTCAATGTTTTGTACCATATTGATCTTTGAGGCTCAAGCAAATTGAAATAGTAGGATCACTAGAAGATCAGTAGCCAACTGTCACATAGAAATCCTCATCAGTATTAGCAGTGTTTGCAGAATTTTTGGATAAAATGAAAACAAACGGAAAATCAAATATTGCATTTTTAACTAAAATGTGTATATCTGTACTAAGTATAATTTCCACAAAAATGAGCTACACAAATGCACATTGATAGGTTATAATACCACGTATATATATCTGCACTTTCTCCTAAAATACCTAAATTATTTTTTACATTGATCCCAGATGCAATGTCAGTGTTTAATGTAAACACATCTAAATTAGATGACCCAAAGTATTGCCTATTTTTCATTAGTTTTTCCTATTAGTAACATAGTTAATATTCTATATGAATGTTGAGAATACTTATCCTCGGTTTTTACTTCCCATATCTCCTTTCACTCCAAATACTTGAAGTGTTTTGTGACCATAAATTAATCAAGGTTTAAAACCTTTTCTAGTATTGAGAATTAAACCTGCCTTATTATCTAAAAAGTGAAAAATTGGATGAATTATACTGAGCCCTGCAGAAATAGAAAGCAGAAGTGGTCAATTCCTCACCCTCCACTCATATTGATATTGAGGTTTACACAATATTTGTTCTGCTCTCAGGGTAAAACTTTGACTGGAAGACCTAAAAATAAAATGCCCTCTGTGATGGCTCAACATCCGGAACAGGCCTACATGGAAGATTTGTGCTATTTCCAGGCTTACAGTGCAATCCTAGAACTATCTGGTAATATATCCAAATTGACAGCATTAATTGTAATCCAGTACAATCATCAGGAATGACCTAGCACTTTTTTTTTAACATATGTTTAAATAACAAATAAAGATCAGAGAGATAAAAAGACATTTCATCTTCAGATCTCAAAACTTTCTGAAAGGTATCATGGAGTGTTCCAATGGATAGAGCACTAGGAGCCACCCACTGTACCTAGGGACTTCATTACCCTTTAAAAAGTCACTTATCTACTCTCATTTTATCTCTGTGGCACATCTCTCCATTTAAAAAACACAAGAATCTGTAGTACTTACAAGATAGACTGTCGTGTTAACTGCATATCCCTGCTTTTCACAATAGAACAGTGCCTTTCAGTATATCTGGCTGCATCAGTGGACGCCCATCCAACAGCAAGGGAACACTGCTTAGACAATTGATACAGTTTAATGGAAGTGTCTGCTTTTTGCCTGGAAAGTAGATAGGTGCGCCAGCCTCAATACCATCCTGCCTTTGAGCTGAAGGGGATGGCAGTAGCTGTTGATAATATCTTTCCATTCCCTTGCTCACAAAGTACGTCTTATTCTTGATCAGTAACTCAGAAAAAACGTCCTTATCTACCTAGGTACATATGAATTACCTTGGACCCTCAAGAACTTCGATATCACAGGTCCAGAATCCTGAGAACAGGTCAGAAAATCTTACAGTGACCAACAAGACTGGCTAATATACATGGTTAAAATCGCATTACCGCTTCTGACGCTGGTGATGAGAGTGAAGCTTTGCTATTTCTTCGCCTTCCCACATTTTAGTTGTGGATTGAAGACTGACATGTTCTGAAAACGTTCTTCATGATAAGAGCAAAAAATAACAAAAACAAAACAAAAAAAAGATTTGGAACAAAGCAGAGCCATAGTGCAGTGCTATTATTTTCACTGAATATTTCTTCATCCGTTACTCTTTTTGTTTCATTTTGTGGAGTGTATTTTCTTATTTTCACAGGTGTCAATCTTCATCTAGGAATTTCTGTATTTGCTGGCAGGCAACCTTAATTCTCTTTTAATGACTTTTTCTCTTAGTAAATCAATACTTAATTTTAAAAGGTCTTCCTTTCTTCCTAATCATCTCCTTTATTTTTCCTAGTTAAAGGCACATTTAGAAAGGAATTCAATAGCTCAGCTATTTCGGAGGCATTATTACATTTTATATAGAACTGTATGAAATATAGAATATATTGTATTACATATAGTCATGGGTCTGGATTTTTCATTTTAGACTGCATTTTCCACCTATTTTTATATTCCTATATATAGAAGGCTTAATACTAACCTATGCCTCTGGTTACTATTAAGCAACTCTGGCTACTTGCTGCTCTTGTTTCATCCTGCAGCTTTTACACAGTCAGCATCACTTTCCTTGCACAAAAGCCAGCCATCAAAGGCTATATTGATAGCTAGTTATGAAAAACAACATGGTCCATATTACTGTTGATAATCAATGTAATCATATAAGAATGAAAACCTACACTGATATATTTGTTGATGAGTATTTTTGGTCTAGCTTTTAGCAGTGTTCCTTTGATTTTGATTTCTGTGGTATTTTTAAGGTTCCTCTCTCTCCATTTTAATATTACAACCCATATACTTTAAATTTTATTTCTTTCTATTTTTTTCCACCAAGCATTTGTTGTTTCACAAAGCTTCAGCTCCATAATTAAAATGAAAAGCTGAGTAGAACTGTATCATAGTCAACTGGGATTTAATAACTTGGTCTGCTGCAAACTGACATACTAAGAATTAACACACTGTTTATAACAAATTTTCTTTTGACTAATGCCACTTCTCTCTCTCTTTCTTGCTCTCTCCAAAACATTTGGATGGAAGAAAGAAAAATGTGAAGAAAAATGAATTCTGAACTAAGAAGTTTTGTACATTATAAAAATAATAGATTTCCACAAGAATGTTTTAATTATATCAACCTCTGTAAAGGTGAATGTTCTGCTGCATTAAGAGAACTAAGAAACACACTCAGAAATACAAGGCTGCAACTGAGCGAAAACCAATGCGCCAGTACAGATGTCACATCTTCTAATGCACATGAGTATTCCAGACAACAAAACCGAAGCTATACTAGAAATTAGTAATTTCCACAGTATCTTCCACATTGAAATCTCTTACTGGTTGGAACCAAAATGTTCAAGACTTCAAGAAGATGAAGGTTCCCCTTAAAGTAAAACAATTTTGTCAAGCACCAAAAGAGATGCACTTGTTTTTCAGTAGCAGTAGGTTCCAAAACTATGAATGGTTACGTAAACACACAATTCCCACCTACGCAGTCACATAAGGCAATTCTAAGGAAGGTGTATTGTTGCCTTTCAGATTTTCAGGTTGGTAAACTGAGAAAAATGGACGTCACATTCTTTTAACAGTTTGAAGAAATATGAAAATTGGAAATCTCACCTGAAGAAATACAACACCATGCAACATATCCTATACAGCTCAAAACTTCAGAGCAATGTGAGGCTAAAGCAGCATATTACACTCGAGTAAGCCTTTGGCAAATGCATGATTCTCATGTGTCATTAACAATATGATTCTGATAACAACACTAAATACATAGAGAATTTTAAACTGTGTTCATTTATTTTTAAACTACACAAGTGAATCTTCAGATGGGTATCAGCCTTTTACTATATCA
The DNA here is from genome assembly GCA_013399715.1 of Alectura lathami. Lineage (NCBI taxonomy): Eukaryota > Metazoa > Chordata > Aves > Galliformes > Megapodiidae > Alectura > Alectura lathami. The sequence continues at coordinate 24,543 of VXAV01007449.1, forward strand.
GAAAAACAAAACCTACTTCTTCTGTAAGTTCAAATGCTTTTCCTCTCATGTAACACTTATCTAAAGATATTCTGTTCCTTTGGAAATAGCTGAGAAAGATTGCTGGTAATAAATACAAGGAAAGTTTCCTAGCACTACCTAGTGAATTTTTAATGTTCATACCAATTTCACCTCATCAATCTCTTTGTACCCCAACAGAGACAGTAAAACATAAGCACAATTAGGATACAGTGAGTTGTCTGTTGAAATAAAGATACTTGTAACTTAGGACCAGACTGTTTTTTCAAAATAATATCAGATGTGAAAGATTACTGTATTATTGGCAACGTATTTCGTATCCATGCATTTTTTAAAAACAGTAAACTTAGAGTGCAAGAATTACTTTTGAGGACTGAAATTCAGCTTCAGTCTTAAATCTCTTGTATACTTGGATGTAAGTAGCCTCTTTGTATACATTCAAGGTATAAGCATCAATATTGCAAGAAAAAACTTAAAAATATTATTTAAAATGAAATTGGTGACCAATGAGCTATATACATTTTAATGAGAAGCAGACAATGACTATCCAGGGCTATCAGTACTTACTAACAAATATAAGCATTTACATCGTGAGCAATCTCATGGATTTAAAAATAGACGAGAGTAGTCTATTCAAATAACAGACTATGCACAGAGACATCTTAAACTTACTGTGTAATTAAACTCTACCACTGCACATATATATCCCAAACATTGCCTGGATCTGAGAAATCTTACTTGAGTCTACATCTCTCCACACTGCATTTCCATACCTCAGGAGTTTATAATACTCAACTAGGCTTGATTTTTTTTTTTAATAGCTTTTGAGGGTTGTCAGAATAATACTTCTGCTTTATTTTTCACTTTTCTTAGTATCTTAATTTTGGAGGGAAACACTCCTCCACACACATACATACATGCGCACACACATTTTTCACATCTTTTTGCATTTATTCAACATTTGATTGAAGAGTTAATTCAGCTCCACTGAACAATGATAGATGTAATGAACAGAAAGGTCTTCCAATGTGAGAGATATTCTTCTCAATTCTTTCTGACAGGCAAGGGATGGTAAATAGACAAAACAGAGTCAAGCTAGGCAGCAAACTTGTAAAAAGAATGACTCTGGTAATGTACAAGGACAGCATGCACATCAATGAATACTTACATAAATGTCTGCACCATAAAATCCATCCTGGTATACAACACTGCAAGGATGCACACACAAAGAAAAACATCCATATTAGTGCATTTCCACATGCAAATGCCACCAACCCCTGCACAGCTGAGGTTAGTCTTGTCACAAGAACAAAGGGAGGAGGGAAGGAAGGCACTCTTCACATTGGTTAAGGAGGTTGGTAGGAATTATCAGAAGTGGAACTGTACTGAATATAACATCTTTATAAAGTATGCCAAATGCTTAGTCAAAAAGAGGTGAAGCATGGCAGAATTGGAAATTACTTTTGTAAGTTTTTTTTTTTTTTTAAAACCCACAAATTGGCAGCATTTTTTCTATAAAAATTCTCAGTGGGCCAATCCTGTCACCAGTTTTAATTCATTTACAAAATGTTATTTCCTGAAATACTACTTTCTTGTCCTGTAATTGTTAGCCCTCCGAAACAAAGTGGCATTTGTCACTACTTAGATGGAAAACAAAACTAAGAATAGGTTTATATGGTGAGGGAAATGCATGAAATAATTATATTGTTGGAATTCTACCCATTGGTTTGAATATCAATAACTAAATGCACACACAGATGAGAGTATTCATAGGCACTGCTTTGATACACATTTATAATAGTGACAACAGGTCTGGTAAGAAAGTTATAGCATTATTCTTATAAGAAAAGTATTAACCTTCCTCAGTATCATTTTACAACTTTGGCAAAGATGTCCATAATTATCAGCTACCCTGAAGTCTTATCTGGATATACTATCTCTTATCTGAAAAAATGTAGAACTGTTACGTTGTGATTAACAGTCTACCCCAAGATTGCTGCATTTCAGCTAAGACAAATTCTCATTGTAAATAGTTCAAATTTTAGATCCTAAACCCTCCAGGATAAATGACACAATATGACAAAAAACGTTTAAATCACCACACTAAATAAAACTGGAAACATGTAACACTGGCCTACTAATTACATACATTATAAAAGTCCAGCCATTTTATTTTTATTTGGCAGTTTTGCAACTTAAAATCGGTATTTCCAGTATCAGAATCAGCCCAAGCTGTCTCAAGAGCTAAATATGAGAGCACATTATAGTTTCTTTGCAACAATGTTTTCAGTTTGAGAATATTAGTATCTGGGAATAATGGTTATCATCAAGTTGCTAGCCTAAGCTGTTTTGCAATTCCAACAAGAATTTTCATGTCAGAAAGATAACTGATCTATTGAGGTCAATGACCAAAACCCACAGGGATGAACTGGTATGTGTCTAAGTCAGATTCACTTGAGAAAATCATAAATATGCATACATGCACATAAAATACATTATACTTTATCAATGATGAAAGTTAGCTATGGAATAATAATGTACAAAAACCTGGCTCCACTTAAATCAAGAGTGGCTGGCATTTGCTTTAGTTAAGGTCAAACACTTATGTATTTTTCCATTTATTAGGTCTGCAGAGCAGAATATGCCAAATCTGGCTCACATTGTTAGTAATCAGAAAAAGCATTATTTACGTTGTAGTGTACCTATATTTTGTTTTTAATATTCTAATCATTTTAAAATATTACATGTTTTCATCATACCAATTTGCATGTAAAAAGTGAAATATTCCACATGACTTTCAGGTAGAACTACACAATCATGAACGACACATACAAATCATATACAAATGATGCTAAAGTTATTGTAAATGGAGGCCCTTGTTAGGAATTTTGTATAGCAAGTTTAGTTAGATACACATTTGAAAAAAAAGCATATTCATTCCAAGGACAAGCACTCCATTTTCTAAATAATCTTCTGGTCAGGATTACACATTCCTTTATGCAAGAAGCCAAACACAGCCTCCACATCAAAAAGATGCTACACAGATCGTGCTGTTGTACACTGTATTAAATTGTTGTTTAATAAAAGTGGGAGGGGGACTGACTTTTTACACAGGTGGATAACGGTAGGACAAGGGGGAATGGGCTAAAACTGAAAGAGGGGAGGTTTAGGTCGGACATCAGGAAGAAATTCTTCCCTGAGAGAGCGGTGAGGTGCTGGCACAGGCTGCCCAGAGAAGCTGTGGCTGCCCCATCCCTGGCTGTGTTCAAGGCCAGGCTGGATGGGTTCCTGGGCAGTTTGATCTAGTGAGCTGGTGGCTGGCAGCCCTGTCCACGGCAGGGGGTTGGAACTAGGTGATCCCTGAGGTCCCTTCCAACCCAAGCCATTCTAGGATTGTATGATTGTTTAGCACTATAACAAGTCTAAAACAGTGTATTTCTGTGCTCAATAGAGAAATCAAAACAAGATGTTATTTTCAATAATATGCAGCTGCATATATACAGCACAAAAGATGCACAAAATTAGGATAAAGTTCTGTTTTTTTTTTTTTTTTTTTTTTTTTTAACAATGGGATTTAAAAAATAAACAACACTCAAACCCTAGTGGTTACACAGTTCAGAACAACTTCTAAGAGGTTACTGAAAGACTAACCCCAAATGCATCATCTAAAGACAGTATCCAAGGCTACTCTCATGCAGCATTCCAGTGATGAATCATGCTTTCTTGTTGAAGTTCTGTCTGAAGTTTCCCACGATGACCATTGAAACACTGATGATAAATCAGTGCACAACAGGAAAAGAGAAGTACTATTTTAGTTCTTCTGATCTAAAAAAATATTTGAAAAAAACATTTTTTTTTCCTACTTGATAATGGAATTCCACCTTTAAAACTATCAGTGGCAGCACACAGGAAATGATTCAGAATTGTATTTCAGACAAACACAGAAATACTAAACAAATGCAAGGTTCCCCTGCAGCCCTAGGGAGATCCTGGTGGAGCACTCCACACCAGAGCAGGTTGGTATGTCCTGAAGGAAGCTGCCCACACTGGAGCAATGGGACAATGTGATGAAGGAGGAGCAGCAGAGAGGAACTCCTATGAACTGCCTGCCATTCATTCTCTGCCTGCCCAACACCTGCACCATTCAGCAGGAGTAGGAGGTAGTGGAGTTGGGAATGAAGGAGTTTAGCTGAGCCTAGGAAAAGGTAGGTAGAGATAGAAGGTGTTATAATTTTTGTCTTTGTTTCTCACCATTCAACTGTATTTAGCAATAAATTAAATTAATTTTCCCAAAGTCCAGTCTGATTTGCTCATGATGGTACCTGGTAAGCGATCTCCCTGTCGTTATCTTGACCCATGAGCTTCTGCATCTTATTTCCTCCCCGTGAGGTGGGGGGAGTGAGAGAGCAGCTGGGTCTGGCAGCCAGCCAAGATCAACCCACCAGAGAATGCTAAGATGTATTATTTTCCATTATTATTGAACATCATTATTCAGAAAATAACACATTTGAGAGAATGCGTGTCAAAAGGAGGACCTACTTTCTTCCTCCTCTTGGTGATTTGTGAATTTATAGTGAAGATCCCACAAGATGAATATGGGCTGAAACACTTGAAATTCCCAAATGCAGCTGGCGGCAATCTTGGGTAGGTTAGTTCATTCTTCTAGGCCTTCCTTTTACATATAATGCTTAGCCATGTGCAGACAGAAAGTTATCTCAAATTCTGAATCTGTAACTGCTTAATAAATGTTGTTATACTGGAGGAAGTACTCAACACTAAAATGAGACACGAATGCATGACTCTATCATTAAACATGGTTAGTATTAACATGAAGAGACAGAATCAGGCAAATGAGTATAACATTCCCAAGCAGAACATGCCCTATGAAATCAGCTGATTTTATCTAATTTTCTCCTTATGGTTTTGTAGTATATGTTAATTATAAGATCTTCTGCTTCTTTTGAGGCTCTTAATTTTCTTCACATTTTTTATAGATTTTCAGTCTATCTTCTCCATTTGCTGCCATTTGTTGACTCCTGTGACTCTTATTGTGGGAGTCAAATGTGTTTTCTAACAGAAGGACAAAGCGTAAACAGAGAACAGCTAAATCTCAAGCATGAGAAGAGACTGATGTATCACAGAAGGACCCATCTCACCAGAACTCCTTTTACACTTTAAATTCAAAATGTTGCCCTGGCAGCCACATACATCTCGAGTTTTTTGTGAACCAACACAGGGTCTGGAAATAGCCATGTTATTGAAATCTGAATTACTTCATCCAGAAATGTGTGATATGTTAATGCATTACCTGGAGGCATTAAAATGAGAACAACAAATTTGGAGGATTTATTCAGTTGTATTTTACGATTTTATAGTGCTAAGGAAAGCTCAGAAGAAAGAGAATTCTTGATTTAACAAGCAAACACACATCTAAATAACACTATATGTAGCAACCATTTCCTAGAATTATTTTTGATAGATATGAAACTGTTTTCCAAGAAACTATTAAACCTTTGCTTTGCATGGGTTTAACTGCTTTATTTCATTCTCTGTGTCTTATAATATTTCTTGTTGTAAATTTACTAAGACAAACTCTTCAGCAGTTTAGATTCAGCATTTATAATATTCTGGGAGGAGTACGTGTCTCTTCATTATCATTTTTCTATCCTTATCTTTCAGAAGGATTGGGTTTGGGAGAGACACAATGTTGATAGCACACCAATGTTTCAGCTGTGCTGAGCAGTGCTGCACAGAACCAAGGACATTTCAGCTTCTGTGGTTAAATTATCTGTCAATAGCATAAGACTGCTCTTGAGTGTGCAAACCTTAGTTCAGTCACTTCATACCAGCTGAGTATATATGGCCCTCAGCCATACAAACAATCTGCACAAGTTAACATAAATAACCTAAAGCAGATTAAGTGCATGGAATGATTGATTCAGTGCAACAAACAGGCATTGCAACCGTGGGCTGGGCCACTGCAATAGGAATCATGGTTACAGCACATTATTTTTCCTTCATCATAATTATGAGAAAGCACCTAATGAACAAAAATTTTCCATATGCTGATTACTAGTATGGTCACCTTCACTGTCTTAAGAATAGCTTCTAGTTTTTGATCTCTTTGCTGAAATCACAATATACCCTTCATATGAAGCCTTCATGAAGCAAATAATAAATAGAAGCAATTATAACCTTATTTACAATCAGTCAAAGAATGAGGATTTTCAACACTCTAATTACTTAACTTCCAGTGTTGTGAACAGAGAACTCAAACTCTTGTATGAGACTTAACAGTACCACCCTTCCAGCTTTTAGTGTGTTCACTAATTCCACAGTTTTCTCTTCCCATTTTTAGTATTTTTTACCATGAAAAATTATAGCATTTGCTTTGGAAATTAACTGAGGGTAACAAAGCTGGAATACATAAATCGCTCCAAGCTCACAAAATATTTTTTTGTTTGAACAAAAATTTTGTTATAGAAAAATATTTTTGTTCTAACAATTGCACATATATACAAAGCACGACTCCCATGTAAGAGTAAGTTTCTGTGAGCCCAAAGAATCCTACTGGAAGAAAAAATAACCATTATGCAAAAAGCAGTAGAAGTAGTAGCTTATATTAATTATCCTCCTTTCCTAAACTCAGAATAAGGTTTTGGAAAACATAGCTTTTTTAAATTATTATTTATTATTTTGAATCATTTAAAAGGTAGCACTGAAACAATTACTTTAACAAAGGGGAATAGCTCCTGAACAGTCTGTTACTTCTCCTTCATCCTCTTCAGCTTCATTTTTTTTTTTTTAATTTTTTTCTTATCATCCTGTCCATGCTATTCCATGATCTTATTATATGCTTATCCTAGATTTCATTCCTCTAGGAAGTGTTCAAAAATGTGTAATATATAGAATCATAGAATCATAGAATCATAAAGGTTGGAAGAGACCTCCATCATTTAGCCCAACCATCAGCCTAACACCACACCCACTACACCATGTCCCTAAGTGCCACATCTACATGTTTCTTGAACACCTCCAGGGATGGAGACGCCACCACCTCCCTGGGCAGACTGTTCCTGACCACTCTCTCAGAGAAGTTTTTCCCAACATCCAACCTGAACCTCCCCTGGCACAGCTTGAGGCCGTCACCTCTCGTCCTATCATTGTTACCTGGGAGAAGAGGCCAACCCCCACCTTGTTACAACCTCCTTTCGGGTAGCTGTAGAGAGCAATAACGTCTCCCCCGAGCCTTCTTTTCTCCAGACTAAACAGTCCTAGTTCTCTCAGACGCTCCTCAGTAGCCTTGTGCTCCAGGCCCTCCACCAACTTTGCTGCCCTTCTTTGGACACCCTCCAGGGCTTCAATGTCCTTCTTGTAGGGAGGGGCCCAAATGTGAACACAGCACTCAGGTGCAACCTCACCAGTGCCAAGCACAGGGGAAATGACATGATATAGTGGCACAAGAAACAGCTTGATAACACAGTAACTGGTTGAAAACAGTCTTCTGGATCAAGAGATGGACAAAATTTGTGAAAGAGTATATTTTCTATATTTATTTGAATTATTAATCTTTTCTCTCCATTTTGATTTTGTCTTCTATTTGTCTGTTTTACTTCTACTGCCATTCTCTCCACTTTATATCTTATACCACTTATTTCCTCACTTCCTTCTATGTATTGTCTTACCTGCTTATATTCTTTACTTTCTTCTGTTTACACATGAAAACATTTTATACCATCCCTTTCTTTAATATTTTCTTTCCTTCTTACAAGCCACTAGATTTTTTTTTTAAGCCTTTGCCTTTTTTTTTCTTAGCTGCTCTGCCTTCATTTTACCCATCAATCTGCAAACTCTCTGCATGCAGTACATGGGATCTTACAGAACTTCCACGTTCCCAGCCACTAATTACAATTACATGTGCCCATTCTCCACATTTCTCATTCTCTGAGTTCATGAGTACATGAAAAGAATACCAATTGACCAAGAAGTAGGACATCCAGGAACTAACCTTGCAACTTAGATCTGCTTGCTCTATTTGCTTACTTCTATTTTTCTCAAAAACAGTCAGGTTCATATGGTGTGCTCCGCCCCCCCCCTCCCCTCCCCTCCCCTCCANGCCTCTAAACCAGAAACATGAAAGAGAGAAAAGCATATCGTAGTTCCCTGTCCTCCCAGGAAAAAGACCACAGGTGGAGATATGGGCTACTTCTCTATTAGGTTCATCAGAATGAGAAGCAGTGCATGTGAAGATGCACAAAGTCATCACACACTAAACATCTGAAGACCTTGAGGCAACTGATGTTGGAAGAGAAGGGCTTTGCACTAGTTTTAACTCTAAGACTACCAGATACACAGTGATGAACATGTGCTCTTCTTGACAAAAGTTTAAAGACAGAACACCACAGTCATCGTGTTTTAATATTTGTAAATGATCTTTAAGAATGCTGAGCTACCAGTTTCAGCAGAGTTCAAAAGCAATTACAGGTAACAAACGCACATCACTTGCTTTTAGTAAAGAAAACAAAGCTGCTTCTTTCTCCCTTCTGTTGGCAATGTAAGTACTGCCATCTGCATCCAAAATCTGTCATAAGAGTACTTTTACTTGTAGCTTCTCCTTTATTAGGACATTTCTTACACCGTTATTAGGCACCGTGTGAATAAATAATCCTATAAAGACACAGATCACAGCAAGAAGACTTTTTTTAAACACATTTTTTTTTTTAAAATTTATCTTTTAAAAAGTATATCGGACAATGGGGTACAGAGTTAAGGGGCTGTGTAAAAGTCATTTTGCCACTAGCTTGTCTGTGTTTACAGCTTGTCTGATTGATTTTGACACAAGCCTTGCCCATGTCCTGCACTACTCTTCATTGGTGCGGCCCCACCTCAAGCACTGAGTGCAGGTTTAGGCACCACTAAATAAGAAGGACATAGAACTATCAGAGAGTGTCCAAAAGAGGCTGTGAAGATGGGGAAGGGTCTGGAAGGCCAGATGTACAAGGAACAGCTGAGGGCCCTTGGTGTGCTGGGCCCAGAGCAGAGGAGGCTGAGGGGAGGCCTCATGGCGGCCTACAGCTCCCTCCCGGGGCAGCGGAGGGGCAGGCGCTGAGCTCTGCTCTCTGGGGACAGCGACAGGGCCCGAGGGCACGGCACGGAGCTGCCTCAGGGGAGGGTCAGGGGGTGTTAAGAAAAGGTTCTGTCCCAGGGGGTGGTGGGCAGGGAACAGGCTCCCCAGGGCAGTGGGCACGGCCCCGAGCTGCCGGAGCTCAAGGAGTGTTTGGACACCGCTCTCAGACACAGGGCTTAGGTGGTGCTGTGTGGTGCCAGGAGTTGGACTCAATGGTCCTTGTGAGTCCTTTCCAACTTGGGATATTTTATAATTCTATAACAAAAACACTACAAAAACACTACTTAATAGCCAGAGAGAGGCCTGCAAGGAAGGCCAAAGGAGTGAGCTCCAAGCTTCCTGCCTGAAAGCTGACCCAAAAAGAAGATACAAAAGGATATTAATCAAGTTAGCAACTGCTCTGCTCCTCAACCAAGTTACCAATTTTGCTGTGAACTACCCAGACATCCCCTGAGATAAGCAGACAGCAGCTCACAGTTACCAGCTCCCACACTGATAGGTTCTGACCTTTGTGTACCTCTCGTACCACACAAGTTTTATACCATTTCTTGCTTCTCTTCCTCCTGCAGCATTGTTTTGAAGCCAAGATTTCCACCCAATGTGGAAAATCTTCAAAAATGCGAATGTTCTGCTTTCTCACACCAACTAAGCTTTCCCTCTTATCAGGTTGCGTAGGACTTCATGGTACAGAAGTCAATCATACACACTAAGTTACAAGAAAGCTACACATTGTAGTATTTAAAAGAATTAGAAATGAGGCCACAGTTGCTAAAAATGAAGTATTTTCCATGAGTTAAAAAAACAAGACTATCTTATGGAATTATAGAAATGCCTCACTTTTAACTAAAGAAGCCATTAATTATGTAGTACTATACACAAATTAAAATCAGTGTTCATGAGAAAGTAACACACCTTAAAGCATGCATTATGTCCTTTGATTTATAAGAAAACAATAGTTCTAAATATGCCTTTATTCATCAGTTTTCCTTAGATTTAGCAAAGTGCGCCATATTTGCTGTTTCCCAGTAACTGTGAGGCACTGAAGAAGAGAGCTTTCCATAAGAACACGGATTAATTTGTTTCACCTAATGGCAAGATCTTCCATACTTCCTTACAGATGGGGACACATTGCTATTTCTTAACCTTGTTGATAAACAGTTTCTAAGAAAAAGTCACAGTCAGTATCAAATAGGGCATGTGAACAAGAATAAATACAGAATAAGGGAACCTGAAGAGAAATTAGGTTTTTGTTACAAAGCAGGGAATCTTGAGATAGTGCAGCTGAGATAACCACCAGTAAGAAGCTTGTCAGACTAATAAGAAAATACATACTCTTAGCTTTGCAGTTGATTTCCAATTTGAAAGCGATTCTGTTTCAGTTCTAAAACTTTTGGATATAAACAAATCATTGTGCAAAAGAAGTTTCAAATGAATTGTTATATTTCATTTGCATGCTTTCAACAATTAAGGAAATAAAAGAAAATGAAAAATATTTAAAATCAGCTTTACATTTTACATTTACATGCGGGTACTTTTTAAAAAGGTAATTATAATTTCCAACTATATGTTGCTGAGTTTTACTGTAAATTTAAAGATAATTAAAATTCACATATCATTATACAAACATAAATGTATGAGGCAACTTTTTTTTTTTTTTAATCACTGAAAATATTTTTTGCATAAAACTGTTTGCTTGGCTGTAATCTGTGCTACTTCCTTGAGTGAAAAATGAAAGCTTCCTACTAAATTAATTGCAAAACAGCATTCAAAGCTTTTTCCATTTTTATCAAGAAATGATATTCAAAGTTGTTTGCTTCCTTCAGTAAGCTGATTCATTCTTTATGATCTCTTCATTTTCCCTGTAATATTCCCTGACTCCTACTTCCATTGTAACTGAAAACAACACATATTTTAATTTCATTACGGATTTTTTTTTTTTTTTTGCCTCATTGATAGGTCAGAGTACATAACAAGTGAGCATAGAAAAAAAGCATTGAAAAGAAATTCCCATTGGTACTGCTGTATCACGGAAGTTACTAGCAGAAGCTACACTAGGCCAAAGAAATTATTTCAGAATAGAACTTTCTTTATCCAACTGTGCTTGAATGCAACAGATGTTAGCGTCTGCACTGACCCACAAATCACAAGAGATGGAAATTTGTGTATCAGAAAGAAATATGCTATTTTAAACAGCAGGCGGACAGAAAAATAAACCTGACGGATCTCTGGACTCAACCCCGTCCCAACTAACACGAAATGGCCGCGGCCGCCATCTTCCCTGCNGGCTCCGCGGAGGAGCTCGAGGGCCTGAGGGGGCCTCTCGTGTGGAGAGCGGCTGAGGTGGCGGGGGCTGTTCAGCACGGAGAAGAGAAGGCTCCGGGGACACCTCATGGCAGCCTTCCAGTACTTAAAGGGCGCTTATAAGCAGGAGGGAGCCCGACTTTTTTACGCAGTATGATAGTGATAGGACAAGGTGGAATGGTTTTAAACTGAAAGAGGGGAGATTTCAGTAAGATGTGAGGAGGAAATTCTTCACTCAGAGGTGGTGAGGCCCTGGCCCAGGCTGCCCAGAGCAGCTGTGGGTGCCCCATCCCTGGGGGTGCTCAAGGCCAGGCTGGGTGGGCCCTGGGCAGCCTGAGCTGGGGAAGGCAGCCAGCCCCCGGCAGGGGTTGGAACTAGATGGTCTGTAAGGCCCCTTCCAACCCAAAACATTCTATGATTGTATGAATTTAGCGTATCATTTGAATTTTTTTGCAGAGTCAGGGTGTATTAGAAAGCACACTGAATGGCAGAGGAGAGACCTAGATTACCAACGGCTTATCTCAGAAAGCTGGAGGTCATCATGCCAGTGGAAAGATGCAACTTCTCTCTTGATTCAATGCATGGCTCCCTCTTAAGTGGACTTTTAAGGACAGTTGTAAAGCTGGATGAGATCTGTCCAACCTAACTGCCAAACCATCCTGAAGAAAAGTGCTGAGGCATCTATTGACTTTCAATACGATTTCACAATGCTTACATCTGACTTAGTATCTAAGATGCTGAAAATAAGCCGGACAGTTTTATGAAAATACACATGTATTTCATTTGGAAATTTATTTCTTCTTGTTGAGTCACTGTGCTAACTAAACTAAAAACATTTAGATGTAACACACACGCATACACAGACACTGACCACCCACATATGGCCTCTTAAATTAAAGGCCTATAAAACTGGTAAATGGCTAAAGCCTTGAAAGCACAAAGGAAAATTAAAAAATATGTATCTGTGCTTGAACTATGCAATATATGTATGTCCCTGAAAATTTGGCTTAGTGACTGACTGACTAGATTTGCAAACCTGTCTAGAAGAAGGCCAAAATGCCTTTTGGTTTAATTGAATAAAGGCTTCACATGGAACTACTTCCAGAGACAGATACAGTCAGCTTACTTGTGAAAGGCTGGAAACACACCAGAACTCCCTCAATATGGCAGTATGAAACGTCAGTATTACCAGGTTCCAATACTATGAGTGCATCACAATATAGATCTTGTGCCTCGTTCTGTATTTCCTGGTATTACTTGGTCCATTTCTTTCTGCAGTTCCAGACCTTTTGTCTCGGCCAGCATATCTCAGACACCTCCTTGAATTTCCGAGTATTGTGAGCTATGTATTTGCTGTGATCTGACTATATGGAAAACCACCTTCACCCCATGACTTTCTGAACCTTCCTGACCCTTTCTCAGAAAGATCTGGTTGCTCTACAGAGAAGTAGTGGCATAGCTACTACAAAACGTTACCACAGAATACTATTTTGGCCTGGGATCTGCTGTGTTTACTGATTTCCCAAAGTTACCAATTTCTTAATAGCTGAAAATCTTTTGACATTGCTAGGGCCTTTATAATAATCATTGGCAGCATACAACACCCTTCTGTATCAGCATTTACAGAGCTACAAGAATTTGTTTCTTCCTTCTTTCCCTCAGAAGTATACCATGCTTTTACACTTCTGAATTAACAGATTATTGAGTTTCTAAAAATGACTGCTATGAATTTATCTCATTTGTTCCTTAATTGTTGGTTTTAATAAATGTGGGTCACTGACAGTGAAATTTTAAGGTATTATTTAAGCAAACGTACCGGAAAGCACATGGTCATGAAACAAGCAGCCCAGATTTCTATCTTGGCAAAAATATCAACTAAAAAACCTAAGCAAACTGCAATTAAAAATAATAATATTAAAAAAAATAGAACACTAAGCCTTTAGGTACTGACACCACTTTCAGTGGCTGATTTAAAGAAAAAAGAAGTTACTTGATCCAACCTCCTTAATAACCAGATGTTTGCAATCATCAGAAACACATCTTTAGCTGAAACAATTTCTCTGTTCCAAAGCATTCAGTCTCTAAGAGCATTTACATAACAATATGTGACACCTCAAACGCTTAAGGCCACCAACCATGGCAGTACAAATTACAGTCATTTTTCAATACTCTGCGCAAGGTGCACCACTTCCAGTGCTTGGATTGGTTGCATGCTGCGTTGGTTTCTGCAGCGAGACACGACCAGCATGCACCACAGCTACAGACAGTTTGCAGCCTTTGGAGATTCATGGTATTAGGTGAAAGAGGCTGATCTCCTTACCCGCCGTAGGCTGGAATTGGAGGAGGGGGGGCTGCTGCACGAAATGTGTTGTACACTGTGCGACCTCGGCCTCTTAGATGGGCACCTCTGTACGCAGCAGCTGCAGTTGCAGCAGGGTAAGGAAATCCTGGCACTGCAAAGAAAAGAAGAGGAATATAAAATATTCAGATCGATCTAGTGTTTTAAAACTAGGTAAAACACAGATAATGTAGCAGCATGTTTGTGCCTATATTGAAGCACGGTCTGCACCTGGGTGAGGGAGTTGTCAGATAAGCAAGTTATTAGTCTTTTAACCAGAGGCCTCATCATCTTACACAAAATCTGTGTATGCAAATAGGAGGCAGCAAGCTGGAAATTTAGATGGCAGTATTGCAGGGAGCTCTGGTTTTCCTGGAAGGCAGTCACTAATAAAAACAATGTTTTTGGTTGCAGCTAACACTGCTAAAAGGAGACTTTTGAAGCCAAAATCACCCAGCTCTGGCTCAAATCTGTAGTACCAGAAAAATTTCTGGATCTGTCTTCAAAGTTAGCCCTGCTTTGAGCAACGGTGGAATATGGGACCAGGTGACCTCCAAAAGTCCCTTCTGACCTAAATTTCACAAACATAACAGAGCTTCACTTTTGTTCAAAAGTTGATTACTAACAGGTCTGAATTGTGTATCAAGGGAAAAAAAGATAGAGCAAGAGCTTTCTCAGAATTTGGGAGGTACATCTTTTTTATAATGGTAACTGCTGTTTCTTCAAAGGCAAGAGTTGAATAGTTTGGAAATATCTACATGAATTCAGACAATATTCAGACCCAATAGAAACAAATTACACATAGAAAGAAGAAATAAACTCATATAAAAAGAAGTAAACTTGCTCATTGCAAGTAGCTGTAAACATTAATTACCATTCCATGCGAAACAAGGTATTTTCATCAGAAATAGAAGAGTAATAGAGTACTACTTGGATTTTTTTTTCTGTAAAATGTTTGCAAAACCTCTCCATAAATATTTTAATTTCGAAAAGAAAAAGTGAAACTCTCTATTTTACTTCCTCTGCCATTTTTTTTTTCTAATGCTTCATTATTCGTTTCTTCTTTGGATGTATATTGCTGGCCAGATTTAGAATACATTTTTGGAACCAATTCATCAATGAGACACCCAAAATTAAATTCCAGCTCTGATGGCACGCAGGTTACTTTAGTTGTGGTTCAAAGTATTGAATTATTTACAGCATGTAAATAAAGAGATAAGTAAACATTGCTTTGTAGTGTTCTAATAAAGGCAAACAAATAAATGATGCATAAAACAGTTTTTCAGGTCTGAAGTATAATTTTAATTCAAATTTGTCTTTTATCTGTTTTAGCATTACATTTTTAAAATAGCTTTGAATTTTAAATAAAATTAAAAATTCATAACTTGTAAATGTTACCAGTTGACACATAAGGAAAGTACTGTAATTATGGTGACTTCATTGTTGCCTTATTTCTATGCCTTTTAGGCCTTGCTTGGTCCCTCTTATTGAAGAGTCTGGCCACGAAAACGTATCTGAAATAGTAAGCCTGAAGGTTGGTATTCTGTAGCTAGCTGGAACAAATGTAGTTTTAGGGACACTCTTGAACTACCAGGAATAAGAGAAATTTCTCTGACCTAAATGCCCCTGACAAAAAATTAATGAAGTCTGACAAGCTTTGAGCAGTTTGGACAACTTCTTCACTTACAAGTGCATCTGTAGTTCTCTACATACCAAAAACACACTTTCATAAGAAAAGAGAAGCAGTGGTAAAGAAAAATAAACCAACTGAAAGTCTAAACTCAAGCAGTGTAATATATGTCCAACACTGTGGATTTACGCATAATCTGGGAACCCCTACTCTAGAGAATCTTTCTTCTGTAAAATGTACTGTTTGAAATTAACTCACCAGTTTCTCCATATGGCCTCACACCCTATACATGTGTGTACATTGTGGACCTATCTCTTGATTTCAGAAGAAAGTAGGAACTGTAGCACTAAGAAACATGAGCTGGAGTTGTGCAGAAATTGTATTGCAGACACTGAGGATATGTCTACGTGAAAGTATGCATTGATGTGCTTTTTATTTTTTTTAATTGTACCATTTAATATAGCTTTCACACACACAAAAAAAGAATAAGTAGAGATGCTAAAATAAGACAGGTATTTCTGCCATTTTCAAAGGGTCTGTATTTTTTTCTACAACATGTTAGAATGAAAAGCCCTAAGTAATTTCATACTTTTGCTATGCTCACCTTACATTGCCTCTTTAAGAAAATCATGAAGCATAAAATGTCAAGAGTAAAGCAAAACTATAGAAAATCTTACAGAAGCAAGTAGTAGAATTTAGAGCAGTGGCCTAGAGTTCTGTCAAGAAGAGGACAAGACACGATGGAAACTAAAATGGCATTGCAAGGTCATGTGAGAAAGTGAGCTCATATATAATAGAACTATATCTATCCCCAAAAATGTGACATGGGTCAGCCTCAAAAACAGAGTACATGAAAACATGCCTTCTAATTGCAGGTGTATTATGAAAGATTACAGTTATTGCCAGAGCTATAATCAGTGGCAAGATCATGTCACCCTAGATTTGAGTTCAACCAAAAAAATAATGCTGCTTCATCCCAGCTGAGAAATCAGCTGGTTAGGAGTATGCAATAACCACAGAATATATTTTGCTACCAACTTTTTAATAACCTCAACCCAAAAATAACCAGAAGTAACACCATTGGAACACAACTGAATAATGGACTTAATAAAAACAATTTGATGAAAAGGTCTCTCCCGTCAGGAAGCATTAAGTAATATCAACCAGCCCCCAAAGTAATGAATATACTGGCCAGAAGGGGTAAAGATTTAATGACTTCCAGTTTGTAGGTCAACCTTCCTTAGTGCCTCAGTGCCAAACTACTGGAACGCAGTCAATGCTATTGTAATGGCACTGAACATGTGTTTGACTCTCAGCAAGGAAGCATCTGAGTCAATTTGTAAATAAAATTACCTTAAATTTGTCAAAATAATTTGATGACTGGAATTCTG
>VXAV01007452.1:6453-31082 GCA_013399715.1 Alectura lathami
CGCGTGCACCTCCCGAAGCCGGCCCCGCCGGGCCCCGGCTGCGTGACGTCGGCTTTGGCACTCAGAGCTTTGTGGCGTTGGGAATCGTGAACTCAGAAAAGTTGTTTTCACTTGAAACGAAGAACCTTACTGCATGGGGTGATTTCTGCAAGGGCCATCGGCTCTGGCAAGGTGCAAGCTGCACCTCTGCAGCATTTAAAGGATTGATGAGGGAAATCTACGGGCATCCTGAAATCAGTGGACGGACGTCAGCAAACCTTAGGCAAAGCCCCATGAGAGCAGAGGGATTGCTGCGGCATGGTTAGAGAGGTATTTTCTGGAGAAGGGCGTTACAGGGAGGTCACCTCGCAGAACCCCCAACCCCCCTCTTCCAAAACAAACAAGAGCACGTCCAAAAGCAGAGGGACGGATTCTGCAAGGGGTCGAGCAGCCTAATGCCATCCAAATCCCTGGCGCCTGGAGCATCTGCTTGCCTGGCAAGCCAGCCCACAGGGCAAAGCAGAGCCCAC
The DNA here is from genome assembly GCA_013399715.1 of Alectura lathami. Classification (NCBI taxonomy): domain Eukaryota; kingdom Metazoa; phylum Chordata; class Aves; order Galliformes; family Megapodiidae; genus Alectura; species Alectura lathami. The sequence continues at coordinate 6,963 of VXAV01007452.1, forward strand.
GGGCTCAACCCACCCCGAGCCCAGCTGGGGCGTTCAGTTACACTACAGCTCTAGCTTTGGTTAATCTCTTCCAGGCCCACGCTTGGAGTTTCGGTCAGGGGAGAGCACGGAGCTGCCATCCCCGCGCTGCAGGGCGAGGACGTGCGGCTCCGCCGCCACCTGCCCAGCGCCCAGGGGTCGTGGGGCTGCAGGGGGGCAGCGNGCAGCGAGGTGACGGCTCCCAGCTGGTGCTGGGCTGGGCTGCAGCAGGGGGGACCTCGCTGTTGTGCGGGGCGTGCATGTTCCCATGGGGTGGTGAAGAGTTTTCCCTTTGTTGAAACAAAAATTCTCTGAAAAAAAAAGGATAAAAGGGTCAGAGGCTTTGAATATTCTCAAGAAAAAAACATAGAGCTACATAGCAGCACCGACGGGCACTGACTGCTCCCATCAGTAACTGCTACCGTTATTCTCAGCCAGCGCTGCCCTCCTCCTACAAAGGCGTTTAGGATGCTTTGAGATCTTGCACTGATCACACATTTGTTAATACGCACTGCAGCTGGCCCCGTTTGACCACAGGTGAGACAAATTATTTCACACAACAGTGACACTCACCGCTGAGAAGTTCTTGACTTCTTTTCCCTGCTAGTGACTCTAAATGAAAAAGCAGAACATGGGTTGAATTGCACACACAGGCACAAGGAGTCGCATGCCAGCAGCATTCCCATGCAGATCTGCACGACCTCATCCTGCAGCCACACAGCCCCCCAGCCCCTCAGCCCCCCAGCCCTGTGCCGGACAGGATGCAGCCGCACGCATCCCCGCTGCTGGGAACTGCCAGCGCTCACCGTGCTGGAACTGCCGTGGCTGAGCTTGTCGAAGCGGAACTTCAGGTTTGACCTTGGGGAGTTTCTGTTCTTTATATCTGCTGGAGGGTGAGGAAAAGAAAAAAAAAAAAAAAAAAAAAATCCATGAGCAAGCGCGTTTGTTGAACCAAGCGGCAGCCAGGCACTCTAATAGATTGTCACCAATGCTACCAATATTTAGTCTATCTTGACTGAATGTTTGGCAAAATCTGTACATTAAGAGTTTTTGATGGAATAAATTGAGGCTTAATTACGTTTCACAGTATTTCTACTGGAAATGCCACTGAAAGGGCTGCAACAAATGACTGATCCATATAAGTATGTGTGGATTTCAATGCTCTTGGCAGGAAAATGCAAAATAAACACTTCAAGCATCAAAAGAGGCTGTTTTCTTCATTCAGAAAATCACTAATAAACTAAGGGGGAGGACTGGTGGGGTGCTGCGATACAAAAAGCAAGCATGCCAGACCGCCTCCCAGCTAGGGGCTCCTGAGCTGCTCCCAGTTACCGTGCTGTCAGCAGCGGGCTCGTTGCTCTCTGGCTGTTTCGCACAGAGCCCGTAAGTCCCCCATGTGCGTTTTCGTTTGAGCTCCTTCCGGCAGGACCATGGTGCACGGGGAGGCTGGAGCCAGCTAACTGCTGCCGGCGCCGCGCTAACAGCGCCTGGCCAACTGGCTCGGGCTGACGTGCACCTTACTTTGCTAATTGTCTGGCTAAAATGGATGAAATTAGCGCAGAGTAGGTCAGCAGCGGGGGTGACAGAGCCAGGCCCAAGGAAAGCTGCGTGTTTATTAAATAATTCCTGAGTCACGGCTCATTTCTTGGAGACAGAGAGTTTCCAAGGCTACCGCAAATGTCCGTCAGTGGAGAGCAGAGCAAGGAGAGCCCCAACAGAAGCCACCTCTGCGCTGAAGTAGCAGGGAACCGAGCTCCGTGCAGCAGCACGGCCGTGCCCCCAGCGCCCCGCAGCTGGGCCAGCTGCCTGCAGCCAGAGGTGCGTCCTGCAGCCACCCCACATCCCACAGCTGCCCCCTGCAGCAGCCCAGCTCTCAGAGCTGCCCCCACCCCAGACAGGCCCGGCGCCCACCTGTGGGGCTCCGGCTCATGATGACCGGGGTGGCCGCGGCCCCCGCGCTCGGGCTCTCGCTGCCGGTTGACGCGCTGTAGACGAACACGTCCTGCTTGAAGGGCGACGCGGTGGACGGCTGGCTCCCCTGCAAGGGCACACAGGTCACAGCTCCACTCCCCGCAGCGAGCTGGTGCCCGGCAGCCCACGCGCCCTCGCCACAGCCGCATTCAGCAGCCTTCGGGAGGGTTCGTCCCGCAGGAGCCAACCTGAGCAACCCTGCGCACCTCCCGCTGCCCCCACCCTGCTGGGAGCACCCCGGGGTGCAAGGCTGTGGCAGCCTCCCCAAGGAGCCCGCGGAGCCCCAGCAGTCCGTGTGCCAGCAGCCACACCGCGGGCTGGTGCCTACCACGCTGTCGTACTCCTCCAGCGTCTCGCTCTCCCCTGCTGTGCTGCTGAAGCTGCTGGTGCTCGAGGAGGAGCGCGAGATGTTTGACCGTCCGTTCTCCTTCAGCTTGACAAAGGGCCTACGAGGAGGAGCAACACAGAAGGAAAGCACGCGGCCACCAGCACCAAGGGCCGTGGGGACGAGCCCCCCAGGCACGAAGCAGCTGCCGTGGGGAGAGGGTGGTGGGCACAGCCGGGAGCAGCCCCCTCCGAACAGGGGTGAAGCCGCTGGCGCCGGCAGGAGCACACGGGTCACTCGCACCACGCGCCTGCAGGTTTGGGACAACTCCTGCCACTCACGGCTCCGTGCTCCTGCCCTTTTCTGACCGTAAAGGACTGTAAAGGAGCGGTGCACGTGAATCACCAGAATCTTTTTTGTTTTCTCCCTCAGTACCAAACTTATTTACAGCAAAACCTGGAGACGGGTTGGTTCAACAGGCCCTGGACTGGCTGCTCGCTACGCGGGGACACGCAGGAGTGGGGCCCAGAGGAGCACCGAGCTCTGCTCACCTGTCCTTGTTGGGGCATATTTCAGGGGAGCTGGGGTTGGATGAGGTCTCAGATTTCATCTCTTGGGATGAATGTCCCATGTCTGGTGTCTTCTGAGCTCCAGAAACACTGTCACTGAGGGCACAAAAAGGCTCCATGAGTTACACGAGAGACTCAAAACGGACGGCCAACTTATATCCCTAGCACCAAATGCTAAACTAAGAGTAAGAGACGCTCTCTGGATACCACTGCTATGATTTAAAACAGAGAGAAGGCGTCCAAGACACCACGGCCTTGAACGTGGCAAAGGACGCCCTCGTGGCTGCGTGGTGTGGAGCAGGGGGGTCCCCGCACCCAGACACGCTGTGAGGCCACCAGCGCCAGCCAACGGCTCCTCCGACATCTGCCACGCACCAGGCACTGCTGGGCTCCAGGCAGTGTCACACCCACCATCGTGTCCTGCTCTCTGACTGGCTCTCGGACCCCGTGTGCAGGCGAGGGAACAGCCCCGACCGGCGCTTGATGGGACTCCGCGACTGGTTCTTGGCTGTAGCGGCTGGAACCGGAGGCTGAAAGAATGAGATGGCCCGAGCTGGAGGAGAGCAAAGCCCCTCCTAGCAATGCCTGAGACCAAACCTCCTGCTGGGCGTTACACTGCTCACAGTTCTGTCTGCACATCTAGAAAATGTGTAATGCCAGAACCCCTTTTACGTCTACTTTTGGGCTAAAATCCCCAGGGAGCCAATCTTCCAATCCTTCCACAAAACAAACCCATTTTGAACAGATCACACACAAAAGCACGCTGTGCCCAAACCCTCTGCTTGTCCTCGCGGTCGCTGCCTGCCCAGCGACCCTGCAGCACCCCGCTGGGATGGCAGGGACAGACGGACAGAGGGACAGCAGGACGCAAGGCCACGCGGCCGCCCTTACCGAGAAGGTGGTCTTGGTCACCTCGCCGCTGCTGTGTGCGATGCCCCCGCTCAGGCTGCCCGGGATGCCGCCGCCGTGGTGCTTCTTCTGGCTGCCCACCATCGTCTCCATGGAGTGGCTGCGCACCCGGATGGCTCTCTGCGGCCGCGGGGGACGGGACAGTGGGTCACCTCCACCCTGGGGCCACTGCCGCCCAAAGCCACCCCAGCCCCAGGCCCTGCCCCCTGCGTGCACAACCTTGCAGAGCTCCGCAGGAACATGGCCACAGCCCCACGGTACGCCAGCGTCTGGGCGCCCACCCCAGCGCCTCCCCCTGGGTCTGTGAGCAGGAGCTGCACAAGCGGGGGATGAGGACGACTTCAACGTGTTTTGCCTCAAACTGTTGTAACCGGAGCTGTGCATGCTGGAGGCAAAGATCTTTTGCAAACCTGAACACTCATTTTGGATGCTTGAACAGGACTTGAGCTATTTTTAAAGCCTTCCCTCGGTTGCTGTCCCAAGCACTTACAAATAAGACCACGAGGTCTGTTGAAAGCCTGGCACGCACTATGAAGAGCAGCAGTGAAATGCACAAGTTAAAAAAAAGCTGTACATTTATTTTAATTACTGCAGTCACCATAGCAACCGGAGCCCAAACCGGACTGTGATACCAGCGTGCCAATTGCTGTCAAGTTTCCCTTTGCAGCTATTGCCTTCTGAATTTCTGCTGCGCTATCTGCCGTGCCATGGCTACGTTCTCCTCCAACCTGCTTAACCAAAGCTGAAGGCAAAGAGATGCTGGAAGAAATGAGACAGCAAGGGCTGCGGGTCTGAAGGTGCCTGGCTCTGCACCCACGTGCACGGGCACCGCCCTGCTGCCAGCTTTGCAAAGCCTGCGGTCACCAAACCGAGCTGCGCCAGCGCCAGCCCGCACAGGGACCGCAGCACCCTCCTGCCCCCTGAGTAACGAACCGCAAGCAAGCGTCCATCAGAGCGGGTTTATTAGGATCAGCAACTCGTACAAGAACTGACTGTGCTTGCAGGTGAGCGCGGCGGGTCGCTCTGCTGCCGACTCCAGCGGCAGCACGCAGGCAGGAAGGTCTCTTCCCGGCGCTGCCGATGCCGTGGAGCCCCGTGGTGCGCCCAGCACACAGCTGCCAGCACAGCTCCTCACCCCAGCACGGCCCATGCACTGCACATCCCCAAACCAGCGCTGTGCGAGCTGCAGCGCCCGCGGAGCTGCTGGCAGGAAGGGGCTGGGGGCTCGCCAGTGGGATGCAACAGGCAAAAGAAACGGAGCGGGTGGTGTCCCGCCCCACTCTCGGCCCTCCATTCGCCACCGCTCCGCCCCACGTTCGCTCAGAGCGCGCTGCGCAGGAGGTACGCCAGCAGGCAGCCCAGCAGCGCGGCCCCGAGGTAGCGGGGCGAGAACAAGCCAGCTCCGGCAACGGGATGCATCGCGCGCCCCAGGACACCCTGAAATGCCGAGAGCAAATGCCGAGAGCACCAAGTCCACCTTCCCGTGCACAAAAGAGTGCGAGAAAATCATGGGCAACGTCTCGGACTGCGAGGTACGCTGTGACAGACAGCCACACCGCATCTCGAATTCTGCAGCCCACCTCGTACCCAAGCAGGACACAGCTGAGCCTCCATCACCTCCACAGTGCAAAGCCCCTCGCGCTGCTCATCCCACCTCTGCAGCCGCTGGCACAGGGTGAGGCTCATCCCCTACACGTGCCGCTTCCTTTGTAACTAGGCCGTGCCCACTGCACGCCCCGGGCATTACCGCCCAGCCCTGCCCACGTAGCTCCTCTGCCTCCAGGGCCTCTTGTGCCCAGCACCCCCCACCGAAGGCACCTTTATGGCCCCAGGCACGTTTTAACCTTGCTGCTGGAGAGGAACTGAGGTTTACCTTGAAAGACTCCAGAAAGCCTCCGTGCCCTCCGTTCTCCAGCTTGTCCTCCTCGGGCCCCAGCCCCAGCATGGTCTGTGTGTGCCCGTGGAGCTCGTCGTGGAGGTTGTCCAGCAGGGCAGCGCGCGTCCGGTCCTGGGGAGCGACACTGGGCTCAGCTGCCTGGCGTGTGCCGCCAGTCCCCAGGCTGGCCCCGGAGCTGGCCCAGCGGAGCATAGGGAAGAGTGGTTTGGGAGGAGAAACGGAGGAAGACCCCACCCCCCACCCTGCTCCTCCCAGCCTCCACGCATGGCTGTGTTGGGTCATACAGGGTGGTTTGGGGCAGCACAGGGTGGTTCAGGGTGCTGCAGGGTCGTACAGGGCGCTGCGGAGCAGTACAGGGCAGAAAGGCAGCGAGCGGTACCTCCAGCTTCGCGAACTTGTCCGACTTGCAGCAGGCGTTCTCGGCGTTGATGAGCTTCGTGAGCAGGAACTCCCTGAACTCGGGGCCCTGGGGGAGCGGGAGAGGCAAGGTCGAACACCAGCACTGCGCTGCTCCTGGTAACGCCAGACCCACACCCCACAGCCCCCAAACCCATCAGTGCCCCGTGGGGAGCTGCAGCTGTGCCCCGCGGGGGGGACACCACATGGCACGGAGCGCGGCCCCATAGCCCCCATGGGGCTCGCTACCAGCAACACATGCAAACCCCCGAAGTCACGCTTCCCCTGGCCAGGAGTGCCTTGAAGCTCCCTGGACACACACGCATCTTCCTGGCTCAGTGCACGCCTTCTGCCCATGTCTCACCTTCTGAAACAGCGGCGGGCTCGGCAGGGGCGGGCCGAAGGAGGGGACGTCTTCCCGGGCCGTGACAGAGACCTGCAAGGCCAGGAGCAGGCGGTGGGCAAGGGCACTTGGGCTGACCCCGCCCAGGGCGATGCCCCCTGCGCGGCCCCGCAGGGCTGCCCCGGCCCACCAGCACCGGCACCCGGTGCTGCAGCCCGCCCCGGGCTAACTGCAGGCTGCTTTCAGCCGTGCTTTCAGTGTGAGAAACTACGGCTTGCTGCGTGTCTTCACGGAAAGCAGAGGGAGAGCAGGGCTTGCGCTACCTCCACGTGAGCACTGTGTTTGGGCGGGCATGAGCTGTTCTGAGGCTTATTCAAGCATCTAGTGGCACCAAAAGTCCTTAGTAAACGAGCAGGCTGTAACACGTGCACCTATTTTATACACATACAAATGTCTGTGTACACACACGCTGTGTAACAGCACAAACATAAATACCAGTGTTTATACACACACGGATGCCTAATGTACACATCTTCCAGATCGGTATATGTCACAGCACACATAAGCAAATGTGAGATCTGGAAATTCAGCCCATCCTGCCACATGGCCACACACGGACGATGCACGCAGCAGTGTCCGGGACAGGGAGTGGAGCGGCGGGGCAGCCTGAGAGCAAAAACCGACCCGTGCGGGCTGAGATCCCCTTACCTTGTAGGACGTGTTATCTGTGTCAGGGTTCTCCACCTGCACAACAATGTAGGCGTGCAAGAAATTGGAGGCAATCATGTCTGGGACGAACGGCGTGTTCTCTTCTTGGAAGATAACAGCCACAATGTCATTGCCAATGTGCCTCTTCCTCTGCAGCTGAGCAGAAAGGGAACGCGCGGCTGGTAAGAGCCGGAGGCTGTGCCCCACGGGCGCTGCGTGCGGCGCGGGGTGGGCAGAGGGGGCTCGGCTCTCACCTGCTGGGTGTCCCCTTCGGTAAAAGGCAGCTTTGTGGAGACATGGAACATTATCTCCCTGTCCCGGAACACGGTGTACACGGACTCGGCCCCCGTCTGCCCGTGGCTGACATCCAGACCTCCTCGGAACCTAGCAATGAAGGGAAAGTCAGGGAGACACCAAGCAACACTAACTGAAAGCTTACAGAGCCCACAGGCAGTTGTCGGGGACAACAAGGTGATGGAACAAACCAGCTCATTTATCTTCATCTAGCAGCTAGCAAATGGGAAAGAACAAACCACGCGTCACAGTGTAACGCAGCCGCCCAGCGCCAGCTCGGGGTGTGCGGGGCGGCACCAGCGGCAGGCGTGGAGCCAGCAGCGGCCGCGGCACGGGGAGCCCAGCACGCAGCTCCGCCGTGCTCCTGCGGGAGCCCTCCTCTGCGGCTGGGCATCACCAGACCCTCACAGCCTCAGAACTGCAGACAAGGCAGCTCCTCCTCTCGGCAGTTCCATTTTTTTCTGTAAAACTCCCCCAGCTTCCAAAAACAAGCCAGAGCTATATTTGCTTCTGCCTTGTACTGCTCATGAATGAGATGACTTCCGTTCTCGCGTGGTAGATCCTTCACCTATTATACAGTCTCTAGTTAAATTTGTTTGTAAAATCAGGTTTTTCCACTTCCCCTTTGAAGTCCTGCAGTGTTATGGTGTCTCCCAGCAAATTTAAGAAGTTTCTGAAGGCAGCGCTCTCCTCGTTGTTGCCAAACAGCTCTTCCTCCTGGGTCTACGAGACACACGGGCGCAGCTTGGGAGAGCAGCGGGCAGCCAAGGCCAGGGCTGCGCAGCTCCCGCGAGGCAGCAGGCGTGGTGCCAGCGCTGCCAGCACCCGGCCACCACGCTCAGCCCCGGTCAGCACCGCCAAACACGCTGCACGCAGCCCCAGCACGCTCAGCACCGCTCTGCACCGCCAGACGCGCTGTGCCCCGCCGCACCGCGCTCCGCGGCACCGCCTCCCAGCCGCTGCCACCGCGCAAGCGGTAACAAGGGCAGGCTCATGGCCCCAGGCTGCTGAGATCAACTCCTGACCAAAACGGGTGTTAGGACAGCGCAGGGGCAATACTAAAACACAAATTAATACTTCACAGGAAAAATCCAGGTCTTAGTCCTTTGTGTGGTGTATTTCAAACCAACAAGACCTTAATTATGGTCTTCCGTGAGTTACTCAATCTAAAACAAAATGCAATATGTAAAGATAATAAGGGTGCCTGTCAGAATAATCTTCGGTAAATTATAAGGCTCGGCTGCCTCTGTGTTCCGCACCCAGCGTTCCTGGGCTAATGAAACCGTTGTTAGTAAACGCACGTCCACGTAGCTCACAGCCGTGCGAGACAAACGTAACAGTTTGCACAGGCCAAAGACACATCTGAGCAGAACTCCACGGCTGCTCCAATGCAGTTTCACATCTACTCTTTCCTTCAGCCGCCTGCGGGCTGATTTTCATATTGATTTTTCTTCAGTCACATCACAATTTAATGAGCCAGGGACTCGCCCAAGTCATAAGCAGCACGCTGTTCACAAGGACACCGGCAGCACAGCACGCTGCATGCGACAAAGCCAGCCACAGGGCCAGGCCCAGCCGCAGCAGCCCGGGCACGGGACACGTTCTGCGAGCACCCAGCCGTCACTCACCTGCCTGAACTTCTGGTAGATGACGCCGAACTTGAACGTGTTGTTGACTTCGTGCTCGTCGTAAGACACTATCATCTGGGACGCCTGGAGGGGAGCAAGCCACAGACGGCTTCTTTCAGCCACGCAGACCCGCGGCCAGGCAGCGAGGGAGGCTCGCACAGGGGCCGGGGCGGCCGCCGTCCTGACACGGGCAGCGGTAGTGAAAACGGGTGCGTGGAATTGCCTCGCCCTTGGCTACATCAAGAGGTGGTGAAACTCCTCGTAGCACGCTGCTGGGCCTGCTGCACAGCACCTGACACTTAAAGGTGGCTGAAAATGATGGATGTGCTGAGAAACTTCCCCATCGCGGGTTTCTATGGCAGCACAAGAGCTGGCGCTGCTCCAGCGATCCCGGAGCAGGGGACAGGACAGGCTCAGCCCTTTCCACTGGGTTTCCAGCCAGCCTTCAGCATCGAGCTCAGCCCAAGGCTGGTTCACGCCTCTCAGCCCTTCCCTCCTTCCCTGGGGCCCAGGGCACTTCCCAGATCCTACAAGAGGGAGCCCAAAGGAAAACAGTACCTGTGCCCTGCACCTGCACGGAGCTCTGAGGGGAACGTCCCCAACGGGACAGAGCTAGGAAGATGCAGTCCAGTGCCCATGCTCTGTACCAAAGCTGCTGGGCCATGGGGAGAAAGGGAGAATTATCCCGACCTGAACTCTGCTGAACGCGCGACCAACGCGGGGTGAGTTCCTCACCTTGGGGTACAGGACAGGGTTGAACTTCAGCCCGGAGGCATCGTCGCAGAAGGCCTGGGGGCAAGGGGACAGTGCTGTGAGCAGCAGCAGCACCTGGGACCCAGCCCCGAGTCCGGCCACAGGCAGCCACAAGCAGCTCATCAGGGAGCCAGATTCACCCCAGGCTGCAGGAGCTCCCCCTCTCCACCCTCTCCCGCAGGCACGCACCACGCCTGGCCAGTGCTGAACCGCGGGGCAGCGAGGCCGCCCCAGGTCTCTCCCTGGGGGCTGCTTCCTCCCACCCTCCCCAGTGGCCTGCCCAGGACCAGCGGCACGGGCCCGGCTGGTGTCCCACGCAGGTTACCTTCGCAATCTGTGGGATGCTGGGCAGCTTGCTGAATCCTCCCAGGGGGATCCTTTCATGCAGCGTCTTCACTTTGGACCTAGCAAACAAACAGAAATGAACGGGTGCTAGGGAGGACCCGGTGCAACCCGAGGCACTGCCGCTTCCCTGCACGCCAGCCATGCATGCGGCAGGACGCTCCGCCCGGCTGGGAGGTGACGATCTGCTGGGCTTGGTCAGCAAGCAAGGGCTCGGTTTTTATTCTCATCTCCACAGCTCTTACAACATTCGTGGTTTGGAGGAGAAACGAGGCAACGGTTCAGCCACCATGGGTTTCGACAGACTATGGGAAGGATGGTGACAGATATGACAGCATCACCCGGGATCACGGCGGTTCCCTACTCGGTTCCAGCAGTGGATCAAAGCCTTGTGCTCGTTACCAGTGGTCAGGCAGCCCCAGCGCAGCAGCAGTAAAAGGACAGTGCCGCTGGCTTCCCACCCTGCCTGAGCCCCTCCACGCAGGTGACAGCGTGCATGCTGCCAGCCCGCCTGCGGCATTTACAAGGGAAACAGAACAAGAGCCTTCCAAAGAGAAAACGCTTTGCGAAACACTGCGCTTTCTCTCTCCGTACCTGAGTATAATCCTTAAATATTCAGTGCCGTCTGCCTCCTCACACTTAATGGAGAGGATCAGGTTTCCCAGGCTGCTGGCCGTACAGTAGAAGTTTAGATGGTCCTGCAAGGAGAAGCAGCAGGTGAGCGGCGCGGGGCGGCTCAGCGCACGGCAGGACACAGCCCCGCGCCCCGGCAGGCTCCTGGGCACGGCGTCCAGCGCTGCCAGCGCTGGCTGAGGGCCAGCCGCCCCCCTGCCCCGCCAGGAGGAAACACGGAAAACTCGCCGTTCTCACACACGATTGTAGGATTTGTTTTTTTCCTCCCAGGCAGGGTAAGGGCAATTTTCAGCCAACTCCTCGCCCCCTCTGGCACCCACCTTCCCCAGGAAATGCTTCCTGTAAGCTCTGGCCTCTCCTTTGCACTCCAGCCGGTACCCGTAGGTGCTGGGGCTGAGGTTCTCCTCCTCCTCCTCGCAGATGCTGCTGTCAGACGAGGTGGGCGTGCCAAGGTTCTCCGGATCTTCGATCCAGTACCCCCCGAACTGGGGCAGGATGATCAGAGGGTAGGGGCTGCCCTTGTCGAGGATCTGGGGAGGCACGCGAGGGACGGGCAGTGCTGGGGCAGGTGGGGGGGCTTGGCAGCCCTGCTCCAGCTGTGCTGCACCGCAGGGAAGATCCTGCCCCTCTCCAGCACCCTGCCCCTCTCCTAGGAGAGGGCTCGTGCTGCCTGGGAAAAGCTCAGACAGAGCTGAGCATTGCCCTGGGGGCATTCAAGCGTGTTGCAGAGCACCCACCTCGTCGATGCTGGGGTACGGGATGTAGTCTTCCTGCAAAAGGAATCACAGCACCGCGTATGACTGTCTGCTCCCCTTTAGCTGTTCCCATCGTGATGGGGGGCTGTGCGGGTCCCACCCATCCCTCGAGCCCCAAACCCAGCTCCATGCATTAAGCAGATGGCGGCTGCCATTGGCACGGCTGCGGCGCACAGCGGGGCACACGGCCTCGGAGCGGAGCCCCCGCACACTGCAGGTCACAGAGCCCCAGCTCTGCTCTGTGGGGACGCCCGCGGCACCGTGCCCTGCACCTCCCCATGCCGGTCACTGTGTCAGCTTCTTCACACCACTACAAAACCCAGGCACCTTAAATCACTCGCCAGTGAAATACACAGGTTTGGACACAAAGCTGGATTAGGGATTTGCATGCACCACTGTCTTATCTTTGCAATTCAATCAGTGTCTTGCTTTTACATAAATCCTAAATCCCTTTTAGTCCTTTGAGTGACTGTCTTTGACTACACACACTAAAGACCAGATTTCTGGAGATAACGGCGAGCACTTGACACGATCTGTGCAAGAAACAGAACTCAACAAACCTTATGTTTTTGGCTTCCAGTTCTCTGTTCTTCAAGTTTTGGTGCCTGTTTGGAACAAATGAATGCACTGAATAACGAGGATGCGTTCAACAGCACAGACACCAGGACGTCTGGCAGCACTGACGTCGCCCCGGAGCAGTGACACCAGCTCCTGTCCATGGGGAGCCTGGCAGGGCCGCCTGCATGGGGGGCACGGCAGAATGGGGGTGGGCATGGGGTCGAAGAAGCCTGGGACACAGCCACAGTGAGAAACCGAGAATTTGGCCTAAGGCCGATCGTTTCCCAGGTGCTGGCTCAGCACATAACACAAAGTGCCCCGTATCGCACTCCAGAATCATCTGAATTTCTCCCAGGTGGGCTCTTAAAGAAAACCACCTGGCCTGCCACCCCCACTGCAGGGGTGGCTGCCCCGGGGCTTTCTCCTAAGGCTTGTTGCAGCCCGGCAGCCAGCTGCCACCCGCTGCTCCCTCGCACCGGGACCGTGCTGCGGACTGGCACGGCCTCGCCCACGAAGCACCTCCTGCGACCCTGCCGGCAGAGAGCACGCGGCTCCGGCACCTTCAGCAAAAACCCACAGCGCCTTGTGGCAGCACACGGGGAGTGGACGAGGCGCTCTGCGACCGCTGTCCCGGCCGTGGCTCTGCAGGGTGCCCAGGCAGGGAAACACGGCCGGCCGGCCTTGCCCACCGCGCTGTGGCTCACCTGCATTTTCTCCAGCATTTCAAAGAATTCCGCAGACTGAAAAAGAAAGGAGAGAGAAACGCCCTGTCCGACCGAGCCAGGCACTCCGGGAGCTGCCCGGCCCTGCTGCGGGCCCCAGTGCCCGCTTGGAGCGCAGTGCCCGGCGCTGCGGCGTGACTCAGAGCCTGTTCTGCACTTGTGCAATGCAGCCCTGCCAGTAACAGCCACCCCGGACCACTGCCCAGTCCATGTTGTGCAAAGTTTGATAATGGTTCTTTAGTTATTTCTTGTACTAATCGCATCAGCGCTGGCACCATGGTCCGGACAATCTCTTTGGGCCCCTTTTGTTCCCATTCTTTTTCTCAGGCCTTTCATGTCCACGTTCCCAGCCCCCTGCAGCACCAACACGGGCTGCAGTCGCCACGCGGGGCTGCTCGGCCATCCTGCCCCGCGGGCGCTGGGGAAGAAGCCCACATGCTGCGGCTCCACAGATGTGCTGCTCCTGGTGCTCAGCTGCTGCTTGGTCCTGCAGACTGGGCAGGGAGAGCCCAGGCAGCCGCGGGGTCCCCACACATAAACCAGCAGCTAAAAACTCTGCTTTGGGGCTGGGCCGGGCTGGGGCGCAGGCTGACCCACGCTCTGCAGCGAGCACCGGCTCCTTGACGCATGGCACCTGCAGTGCTGTCCCCTCAGCAGGACACCGCTGGGGACGTCGGCGGCAGTCCCACCCTCGCACAGCCTCTCCTGCTCCCCAGTACACGCAAATAATTTATCCAGCATTGTCCAGCTGTCAATATTGGGGCACTCCCAGTAAACTAATATGTGGCTTTGCTGGAGACATGATGAAGCAGCTTCCCTCCTGCTCTCCCTTATCCTCCCCACCCACAGCTCTTAATCTGTGTTTGCTCACGGCCTCTGTTGCACCGTGGCCACAGGAAGGCTCGGAAGGGCCGGGGCCATGGCACCATCAGCTCTCAGAAACGGTTTGCAGAAGGGGAATGCAGGACATGGGGCAGGGGAGTCACAGCACCACGATAAAGAGCACAGCACTAGGGGAAGTTTCAGGGAGCTCTGGAATAAACTCAATTTCCCAAAAGACAGAAAAGATAGAAAACACAGAGCAGGAGATGAAGAAATGAAAATCAAAGACCAAAGGAAGCTGCACTCAGGTTTTCTATCCCATAACTGCAGCAAGCAGAGGGGAGGCTTGCTGCACGAGCACCAGTCACCGCTCCAGCCCGCAGCAGCCGTGGTGGGAGGAAGGCGCTGCCCGCGCAGCCCGGGACGGGCACGGCCCGGCAGCAGCACTGGCCGTGCTTCTGCACTTAGACTATGCTCCTTCTTTATCTACTGCACCTGCAGCAGGAGAAATGAACCTTGGGTTCAAAAGAGCTCTGTGCTCTAAAAAGGCTTTTCCTTATTTTAAACTCCTTTCAGGTTTGGGTTTACCTTCAGGTCTCTGCAATAGACACAGGGGCTTTGAGACAATTAAAATAGTTTTCAGGTCCCACTGCTGGCAGCCAGACCAGACAGGCAAAACTGCTGAGCAAAACCTGATCCACCTTCTAAAGGAGTTCCAGCAGAACATGTGTACACATATTTAATAAAGCAAACAGCCGTCTGTATCCATCAGGAATTTATGCATACCTGAAGCCAAGATTTACCAGACCACAAATATTTTGTTAATTAGAGTTAAGACAATTACACCTTTGTGTTGCTCAGTCCGAAGCAGCGTCACCTGCAGTGGGTTCACCAGCAGAGTTTACCCTTACTGCCGCTGAGTCACCGAGCCTGTCTGCTCCGAGCTGCAGCGACCGCATCTGCTTCCCAAATGCAGCCAACACCAGTGTGGAAGCCATTTCCCCCACCACCACAGGCAGGACAAACCTGTCCACTGGCTTGTACTAATGGCCTCAGAAACGCAAAATATTCAAGCCAGAAAAGGTACAGTTGTTACTCCCTTCCTGCTCATGTGTCCATGCTCTGTCACAGCTACATGTGTTACCCTGGCAGCACAGAGAGAGACGCACAGCATGGGATCCCAGCATCCCATCCCAGCACAGTACATCTGTTCCTCCCCTTCAGCACCGAGTCTGCTCCAGGGCCCCGTGGGCTGGGGCTGCTGAGCCCCGCAGCACCACGGAAGCATGCTTTAGCCAGCGGGTGCCTGCGGATGAGGAGCAACCTGGAGCAGAAGCAGCAGCACAGCCAGAAAATGCCTACGCTGGAGGTCTCCAAAGAAAATGACATCCAGAAAGAAAACCACGCCAGGAGCACGCAGCAGAGGGCCAAGCACGCGGAGGTGCCCTCAGCCGAGCTCCTGCCCGTGCCGCTCCCCTGTGGCCCCGGGGCTCATGGCACTCACCCGCAGGCCCTGCAGGAAATCCATCGCCGCCCTCACCTCCACAGCTGCTGCAGCCACCGCGTCCTCACGGGAGCCTAGCACGGAGCAGCCGAGCGCCAGCCTGGCCACCATCCCCAGCCCGACACCTCCCTTCGTTAATGTTTCTCCAAGCCAGAGGCATGGCAGGACTGCTGCTTTGTTATTTAAAAGGGTGGCTCCGGCGGGGAAGTGCCTGAAACAGGTTGGGCAGGAAGCGGGCGAGGGATGGAGCGCGGCTCTGGGAGGACTTCCCCAAGCTGTGTGGCAGTGGGCATGGACACAAGGCGCAGCACGGGGAGCCCAGTGGGGCAGGAGTCACGGGGAGGCGGAGGGGCTTTGGTTACAGCCAGCCCATCCCCACATCCCAGCCCTCACTCTTTGGATACAGCCGAAGGCCAACCAGGAAAGTCCCTCGGCCTCGGGCTGCGCTCTGCTGCTGGCACTTGGCTCGGAGCGCGGCACCGGGCCGGCTGCGCCCGAGTCCGGCTGCACCACGCCGCGCCCACCTGTCCCCCCGTGGGAGCGGGGCCTGCTGGACGCACCCAGCGTGGAGAGGCTGCGGGGCCGTGTCCCTGCCCTGCCTGCACGCGCTGCCTGCCCTCTCCTCTCCCCTCGAGCCTCCAGGGCAGACAGCGGCATAACGGGAGGAGCAGCAGGGGATCCCGGCAGCAGATGGATGGCTGGCCCTGCAGCCGCTCGCCTCTGCGCCTTTCTGGCTTGGTCTGCAGGCAGTTCTCCTGCACAGCTACACCCATCACCATGCAAGACAAATTCCTCCCACCGAGGGCTGACGGAAGGCAAGCCTCACCACAGAAGGGCACCAGCAGAAGAGGTTTTTGCCATTGTAGCTTGCCTCATTCAAGGAATTTGAGTTTCACCAGGAAAACACATTTTTGTTGGCATAGCTTCCATGCTCTTAGGAGGAGCGTGCTCGTACAGCAATGCGTTTTGCTGCAGGAAGCCAGCGTCTCCAGCAAGCTGTCTGCAGCCTGTGCCTGGAATTAGGCAGAAAGTACAAAGTGCACACGAGGATGAACCTTCTGACGCTGCGCAGCTCAGCCGTGGGCGCACGGCCAGGGGACGCTGCGAGGCCAGAGATGCTCCTGCCCTCAGGGAGGAAGCAGGCAAGCGGCTGGAGGGCTGCACCCGCTGCCAGGGTTGTGCCGTCTCCACCGCCCCCGCTGCCCCCCTGTCGTCCCGCTCCCTCTGTCCCCAGGCACGAGGTCCCCTCCTTCCCCGCAGCCCCTCCACATCTTCTGCCATCAGGGAACTCCCAGCTCGCTCCTACTGCATGCACCCGGGCCACCAACAAAAGTGCAAATGAGCCCAAACTTGAGACACCCCACTAACAAACTCCTCCAGCTCAACACTCTCTTTCCAAGGCCCCTTGCTCTCAACAGCCATTTAACCAGGTTCTTAGCCGCCTCGTAAGCCTCTCATCGATCTCATCTTCATGAGCTTAATGAGTAATTTCCCGGGTGGCAATATATCGAGTACTTTGCAGTAACCCAGGGAGAAGAGTTGCCATTTCCTTTGTCTGGAAACTCTGCTGCCGCACTAATTGCTCCGGTTGCTCTGAGGGAGCAGAGGAGCCGTGCGCCTCGGTGGCTCTACTGTGGCAAAAGAGCAGGGGCCAGCGGCTGCGCAGGTGGGACTCAAGGGTGGGCACTCGAGCAGCGCAGTGGAGCTGGGTGCTGGTTACAAGCACAACAGCATCCGGGCTTTGCATCCTGCCTGGCATCGCTGCTCGGGATTGTGTAACGCGGCGGCAGCGCCGCATCGGGCCCGCTGGCACGCGCGCCGCGCTGTAGCTGATGGTGTCTGAACAAGCTGCAGGCTGATCTCCAGAAACCACCTACTCCGCTCCGCTCGGAACAGCCCCGGCTGCTACAGTTGCTGCGTTGGAAGTGCCGCTCCTTGCCGGCTCCAGTTTCCAAAACCAGCACCTGCCCGGACCACGCGCCCACGCCCTGGGGCCCCCGCAGTGCCCGCACTCACCTTCATGGTGGGGGGGGCGGTGAGCGGGGGGGACAGCGGCCGGTCCGGGAGGGTCACATCCGTGCTGCTCAGCAGCTCCTGCTTCCTGCAAAACAGAACAGGCACCGGTCAGCAGTGCGGGGGTTTGGGAGGCAAGAGAGCAGCTCCTGCAGGGGAGAAGGAAACGCAGGCGACGTCTTTTTTTGTGAAACCAGCCCCGTGTCTCCACACTGCAACCCTGCATCCCTGCACCACATCCCTGCAACTCAGCACCACATCCTGCATCTCAGCACCGCAGCCCCGCGTCTCCGCACCACAGGCCCCACGGAGCAGGTGCTCAGCTCGGCGGTGCTGGCATAAACCCATCAGGCCCCACCAGACTGGGGCTTGGCAAGGGCCAACGGAGGGGATCCCCACAGCAGAGGGGCACCAGGGCACGGGCACCGCGCTCCGGGGGGGTCTTGTGAGGGTGTGACACTGGGGAAAGCAGGGGAGAAACGCCTGTACAGAAGGTCTGCCAAGAAATGCAACCCAAAACCCTCTTGAGCCTTGAAGAGGTGCACCCAAAGCCTCCACTGATTACTTGATAAAAATACCCTGTGCCTTTCAATTAAAGAAAAAACACTTCCCAGGCAGACAATCAGATTGTCACACGCAGCGGTAGTGCCAGATGCTACTCTGGGAGTCAGAAAATCTGAGATTTAATTTAGTTTCCTCTCCTCCCTGCCAGGTTGGTCCTGCAGAAACTGGGCCAAAATGCCCAACTGCTCACCTCACGGTAACGAGGTTTGCTCCCATGGCAGCCCGCCCAGGAGGGCACAGCGCAGCGTGGGCTGGCGTGTGTGGGGCTGGACACACCAGGCCCCCCCAGAACGTGGCCGGGTGCGGAGCCACTAGCAGGGCCCTGGGAACCAAACCCTCCAGTGCCCGGAACCAGCCACGGGCTGCTCGGAGCCTCCCTGACTCCGGGAGCACAGAACGACAGACCACGGTGTCCGGGCCCACCCCGCAGCCCAGGGGCTGAGCAGAGGCACAACGCCGTCCTGACGGGCCCTGCCGCCACCGCCACGTCTCATTTAAGCCCTTTGGAGGTTATTTTGAAAAGAAAATGATGTTTTCCAGTTTTGCATTGCAATAAATGAATTGAAATTGACTGCACAGGGGCAGCAGCAGAATTCACGCTCAGACCACACGAATCGTCCGTTGGGTGCCTTCCCTTTCTCCTCCCCACAAACTCACTGTGACTCCAGTGCTGTAAAGGTGCCCAGGATGGCAGATTTCCACTGCTTGCTCTGTGACTTTCTGGGACACCATGGCACAGCCTGATCTGGAGTCAAGCACTCGTCTTTGCTCTCCCTCCTTTGAACCCTGTGCTCTGGGTGATTGCACTAATCTGCGGGGTGGCCTCAAAGGCATAAAACAAATCAGGCCTCGCACAGATTAAAGTTACAGGGATGCATACAAATAATTTGATTTGATCTGGGATTTGTAACAGGTTGCCATAGCATCGCATTCTAAGCATTATAAAATCACTCACACAACTTAACAACGTGTTCCTCTATCACATGTCGATTTCTTCCTTGGGCCCAAGCTGATGGAGCCGCGATTGCGCTCCCAGGGCGAGCAAAGCAAACCCATCCCCCAGCAGCCGCGCGTAATTACCCCCAAGCGCTGGAAACGCCTTACGTTAAACTGCAACCACCGACTCCAATGACTCGGTTTCTGTCAGCCCAGGGCCAGGGGCCACCAGCCCGAGTCCCGAGCAGATTGCCCTCACGGGACGGGACGCCAGCTGAATCACCAGGCAGATCCGTGCGCCTCTGTCCGCGCCGGGCACGCCTGCAGGACGCAGCAGCCCCCAGGAGCCCTGTGAAGCTCAGAGCACCGGAGCAGGGGGGTGCTCGCCTCAGGGCCAGCGCTGGCGGCCACCAGTGGCACCTGGGGGGCATCCATCCTGCAGAGCTGGAGACCCCACGCTGCCCGGGGGACACCAGCGGCCCCGCTGGTCTGGGCACCTCGCAGCACGACACCGCAACACCCACAGCATGGCCAGAGCCACCCAGCTCTGTCCAGGGCAGTGCGAGCAGAGAACATGCCCTGCCTGCCCGCCTGCCGGTGCAATGGGGCCGTGAGCCCCATGGGCAGTGGCAGAGGCTCATCCCACTCGCTTGCACCCCACAGGGCCGGGGCAAGCGCCAGAGGCTTCCCGGAAAGCAATAACACAGGCCTTGTTTTAGTAATTTTATTTCTTCATTTTCCTCATTAGGCAAATTAAGAGAGAAGGCAAAAAAAGAAAAAGAATCCTACATACTTAGTAAATCTAATTAAGGAAATACCTTAATGCAGTTAGACAGGCCCAACCGCAGGGTTTCCCGACGAGCACGGCGGGAGCAGCCCTGCGCGCAGCGCGGCACCCACCCGCCCGGCCCCGCTCTGAGCGCGGGCGCCAGCGAGCTCCCAAGGTGCGAGGACGGGCGAAGCCTTTCTCTGACCTTTACAGCACTTCTGGACGCATCCCAAAAGCACCTTCAAGTTCAGGTCCTGAACTTGTGAAACTCTGCTGGTGCAGTGAAACACCGATAAACACCCGGCCTGGCGCAGAGTACGTCCCCCCTGCGCTGCGCTGTGCTGCCAAACCAAACAGGCACCCAGCAGCCCTGCAGCCTGCGCCGCTGCCCCGCCGAGAGCTCCCTCGGGGAACCAGGCAGTCAGGAGGCTGGGCAGAGAGGCTTCGCACCCACAGTGCCTCTAACAGTGCCGCGTACGAGACCCCAGCCTGGGTTAAGAGCAGCCCAGGAGCTCCATGCCTGGCTGGGATAATGCCAGATTCCAACAGAATTACACTGGAGATCGGTTTGTCCGTCTGTCTTTACACACCCATTTGAGGGATCTTTGTGGGAAGAAAGGCGGCGGTCTCCACCCCACCGCCAACCTCAGCTGGTCCACCAGCCCCCGGCTGTGCCGCCTGTAAGGCCGCCAGCAGCCACGCTGCTCTGTGCTCGCCGTCCCTCCAGCACAGCACCCCGAGGCATCTCCAGGCACAGGCTGAGCCGGGGCCAAGCAGGGCCGGGCTGCAGCCCTGAGGACACGAGCAGGGCGACGAGCATCCTGCAGGGAGCCAGCCTGGCCCCGGCCCTGCCTCAGCTGCGCCTTCCCTCCCGTCTCCGCGCCGTAAAGCCCTACGGGAGGCTCCTAAACGCATTCCGCCCTTCGTTTTGTTCGTCTCATTTACCAGACAGGCTCTGAACCGACACAGTGCATGATACAAATCACACGTGGGAAGGGGAGACGTCGAGGATTATCCGACGCCGCCAAGCGCTCTGCACCGAGCAGTTAGCTCTGCCTTGTGCTACGCTGCGCAAATCAAGCGCTCGGAGCACTGCAGGTTATGTTTATGCCTTCCCTTAATTCTGCTGACGAAACCCGGCCCAAGGAGGTGCTAATCCCTCACAGCACACCCATTTGCAACAAGTTCAGCTGTCTAGATGCTTTATCCTTGAGAAGGACAGCAAAGATGTTCTGTAAATTAACAGCCTCTATTTTTGGAACCATCGTTTTTTTGTCCTTGATGGGCCTCACCTTGCCAGCTGCTCCCTCCTTCATTTGTTTAATATTCAGTGCCCCCAGCTGAAGTTTGCCCAGGGAATAGCTTTTCACCTGTGCCGCCCCGGCACCACCACAGCCCCCCGGGCTCACCCAGCGGGGACCCACAGGCAGCCGCGGGGAGCCCAAGCCCCGCAGCCCTGGCAAGGAGCTGGGGCCCCAGCACAGCCGACCCAGGAGCCCTGCACGGGAAAACTCCCCAGCATTTCTTTTTCCCCAGTAACCTGACTTGCCCTGGTTATGTATTACTTATTTGCACCGAAGACTGAGAGTCAGCAAAGAAAGAGAACAATATTTTCTGGTCTAGATTTCTTGCAATAAATTTTATATTTGCAAATTACCAGCCCCTATCTCTGCACACAGAGCCTCCCTGGCTGCACAGCTCGCACAAGCAAGAAACCAATGCCCTGCTCGGAGCAAGGTGACATTTAACTACAAACGAGTTTAGCTTTATTTACTCCTCTGCACCACGAATAAGCATTGTTGGGAGCAGTTCAGGACGTCCCATGCTCGCGCGGGTGCTGCTGCTGTGCCTGTTTGGAGAGGTCACAGCACGCTCACGTGCCCGCCCGCCCTGCTCTGCAGCAAGGAGGGGAGCGACCTCCTGCTCCTGCCTGCAGCTGTAAGGGAGCTGGAGCCTTTCCAACCTGCCAAGGACTTCCCACTTTGTCTTGGTAGGAAAGTAAGGCCTGCTGAGCAGATAATGGTGGAAAGAGATTTTTATCGCTTACAGATTTTGTTCTCTGGTCTCGCTTCCAGGAGCGGAGAGGAAGAAGCGATTTCCGGCAGCATTTGGATAAACCAGCCAAGGGAATCATGGATGTTTTAAGACCAGAAGGATTGTCTGATCTGATTCCTGAAAAAACAGGAGCTAAGGAACCTTGGGCAGCCGTTTCTGAGCTGATTCAATAATTTGCAAATTAAACAGAACAGCTCCCAGAAACCAGAGCCTCTGACCGCACGCAGAAGCGGCACCAAGCGGCGGAGGGATGCTGCCTCTGCCTGGGCATCCGTGTCACGGGGCAAGGGGGAACAGGGGTGCTCTGAAGGTGGGGAAAGACCAAAAATCCACGGGCTGCTGTCTTAGCGAACACAAGCCTTGATCCCACTGAAACAAATGGGAATTTTAAAATCGACTTCAGCAGTGCAAAGATTTCACTCCCGATGGGTTCAGCAGAGGGAGCGTCCATGCGCACCCCTTGCTGAAGCAAGCAGTGAGCTGGCGGCGGTGCTGACAAGCCAAACGCTGCCATATTTCAGCTGCCTCTAGCACAGCTGAGACCAGCAACCGAGTGGCAGGGCGCTCCCCTGCGCCACGGCCCGGCCCGGGGGGGCCGGCCCCCGCAGCACCCCCTCACAGGCACGGGGAGCAGCCAGGGGATCCCACTTCAGCCGAAGTGCCCTGATCCAAGCCCGAGATCTCTGGAGCAGGGCTGCTCCTGTGTGCACTGGCTGTGGGTGCACGCTGCTGCCTCTTCGCTCCAGCCCGAGCGCACAGGACAGGCACGGACCCACGGGCTGCCTGGGAACAAGGTGAGCATCGCCCTGCTCCCGCGACAGGAGCTCGTCGAGGTCGATTTGTTGCGCTGCACTTTGCTGGTTGCTAATAAGAAAGGGACATGGGCCACCAGGGACTGTGCAGCTGCCACCGATCCTGCCAGACTTGCATATGGCTCATGTAAGGCAAAATCCAATTGCAAATGCAGAACAAAGCCTGAATGTAGGAGGAAAAAAAGAAAATAGGAGCAGGTGGAGGAACAGAGTCCCTTTTGACTATACCGCTAACAGTCCTTTCCTTTTCCTGCAGATTATGTCACTTTGATGGCCCTGGCAGCTTGCATAAGATGAAGCAGCCACCGTAAAGCACGGCTTGGATTCCCACAATCGCTCCCATGAAGGCTCCTCAGACCACGGCAGACAGGAAAAAAACTCCTCAGGGTCTTGTTCTCCCCTTGAGGTGCCTGCATGACTCCCGATGTCCTGAACAAACCCCACAGCAAGAGCTGCATGGGGAGGGCTTCTGCTCAACTTGATGGTGGGGGAAAAAAATAAATCAGGCTCCCACGTTACAGGCCAGATTCAGAGCCAAATTTCTTTCTCAGCCTTCAAGTGTCATTCTGAGCTCATTCACAGAAATGTGGTACCCAGTGGAAAGGAGTCTCTTCGGGGAAAGTCCTGCTCTGTACGACTGCTAAAGCATTACCTCCTTTTCCTGCCATATTTTGAGGTGAGTGCGGGAATCACCATGAGTTTCAGCAGGGACCGCCATCAGAGGAGCAGCTCAGGAGCCGGGTCCCCCCAGGGGACATGCCTCCTTCCCACAGGACGCTCGGGGCTGGCATTCCATCCTCCTGCAGACACTACAAGAAACAGTCACCCCGATGGGGGGCTGCCCCCAGGGCCCCCCACAGGAGTGCAGGACGCAGACCCCAGGATCCTGGCCCAAACAGACCCAATGCCCTGGCCTGGACTCAGCCGAGGCTCACGGAGCCCCGAAGCGCGTCACAAGCCACCCTGCTGCAGGACACCGCGTTGCCACCGCCCGCAGCTGCTCAGTGCTGGTGCTCCACCTAAAACCCCATCAAAGGAGAAGAAAATAGCCTGGAACAGCAGCAGCAACACGAGCTACACAGAAAGGCCACCCCTAAGCCATAAAGGCATCACCAAAATCCTACTCCGAAGCGCACCTGTTGTCCAAGGGACAGCAGCAGCACCGAGAAACGGGGCTCTGTGACGCAAATCTGAGGGGTGGGGGCAGACAAACAACTGAGGCTTGGTGTCCTGGGTTGTGTAGTTTACAATACGGACTCCAAATAATCAATCCTTCGTTCGCATGTGTTTTTTAAACAAAACACAGTTTCAACAAGAAAAAAAGGAAACCATCAATCTGCAGCAGTGCCCATGCTGCTTGCACCCCAAATCGGAGGGATGTTCACCACTGGGATTTAGATGCATATTTCTTCCTATTTTTAACAACAAAGTTGCCAGAGCAGCACAGTCCTGGAGGAGGGAGAACTCTCTGACCGAGAATGCACAAAATAAATCAGAGTGTGGTGAAGCTTTGAAGCAAGCAGCAACTCACATCAATAAGTGGGGGGCGAAGGCAGGCACGGTGCAGAGCAGATGCCAGCTAACACAATATTGCAAACAGGCTATTTCCTCAAAACAGAAAGTTGAACATAAAGTACAATCCGTGGCTTAGTCAATGAAAGATGAAACCGTTTGTCAGCTGCTCCTCAGCGCAGAGACAAAGCTGTCGGCTGAGTCGAAGCAGTTCTGCGAACGCCGCGAGCTCGGCCAGGAAGCGCTCGGGCTCGCACAGCCCAGCACAGCAGCGGGGGGCTCGGGGTCACCCCGCACGGGAGCAGCAGCCGC
>VXAV01007452.1:31575-44141 GCA_013399715.1 Alectura lathami
TTTTCTTCCCTTCTCTTTTTTTCCCCCTTCCCGCCCCTTTTCCCTCTCCTGCCCGAGGCAGCGGGGCCACGCCGGGGCGAGCAGGAGCTGCCTGGAGGAGGTCGCTCCCGTGCGGATGTCCCCGGCTGCTGCCGGGGGCAGCTGGGTTCCGAGAACCTCGCAGGAACAAGGACCCGCGGCTGGTGGCCAGGCTCCCGCGTCCGCACCAAGGCTGCGCTATTCTGACGCCGAGGTTTAACGAAAGCAGCCTGTGCCGTCACCCTTACCGTGGGCTCCTCAGCACCCATGGGGATGAAGTTACGTTACAGCCCCCTTGAAATCCAACAGCAGGAAGGATTTTCTTCTTCCTTCACGGCCGTTTTCTTCTGCCTTTGGCAGACGTTATCAAGCCCTTCCCGTACGGGACAGCTCTAGGTCGCTCCCTGCCAGCTCTGGCCGCGGCTGTGCCCGGGACACGGCCCAGCGTCACCGCCTGCTGCAGAGCTGCATGGAGCCAGGGCTGGGAGCAGCGCAGCACAGCAAGAGCCCTTGGGCTCGTCCCTCACACGGGGACCTGCACACGGCTTGTTCCAGGCAACAAATAATTTTTTTTTTAATTAAACAAACTGTCAATGATTACTCCACCAGCTCAGCACCTTTCCCTGGAAGTCAGCGTTGCCATGGCGATAGAACAGCCCGGTCCCTCTGCCACCCCCCACCTTCCTCTCACCTCCCTCCTGTGCCAGCTCAGTTCTCACAGGAATTAGGCACAGGGCAAGCTGCATCACTGCAAACACATCCCTTATCGGAGGGATGGGGTCGCAGCCTCCGTTTTAAGCATGTAGGATAGCAGAACACGCAGACACAAAACTCGAGCCCTCCACAGGACTGAAATATCAGCACCCAGCCAAAGCCCACCCATGCTCTACGCCTCCCCAGCCAGCCACAGCGAAGCCACAGCCTTCAGCCCGTGCACCATTCCCCGGGGCGTGCCTCAGCCAGCCTGGCCTTAACGCAGGAGAGCACGAGCCTGGCACCAGGCAGGGACCAGGACCTGGCGGAGCCGCAGACAAAGGTCAGCTCGAGAGCGAGCCGCTCGCAGCGGCCACGCAGCACAGCTGCCCCCGACTGCCCCTGCTGCCAGGTGACTGACGCAGCCTCAGCCCCAGCCTTCTCAAGCACCCTGAACATCCCAGCACATCCTCTAACCGGCTGTGTTCTTTAACTGCAACAAAAATCCCCATCATCTCCACTGCAATTGCTTTATGCATCCCAGCCTACGTCAGATAAAAGCGCGTGGAACATTATTCTTGTCACCATGCCACATCAGTTCAACCCCAGAACAACCTGACCGCAGCGCAGGCGCTGCCACCCCACCCGTATTCACCTAGACAACACATACACGGCTCTTCAATGAGTCAAGATCTAAATTTAAGATTAACACGTTGATATTTTAACAGCTCTTGAAGGGGTCCCTGGGAGTCTGGGGCAGCAGCGCAGCCCCTCCCGCAGCAGCTGAAGACGCAGCGGTTCCAACAGGAGAGCTCCCCACTTCCCATAACGAAACCCAACCAGCTCTCAGACAACCCCGGAACGTGTTTCTGCTTCCCTAGGACAGCATCAGATGATGGCAAACTGTGTGCCGTGGGCGAGAGGACACGAGTGGACAGGAGGAAAAAATACATTGGGCCTGGATGCTGCCTTCAGCCTCACTAACTCGCACTGTGAAGCTTTTAATAAAGTTTTGGTTGGACCAACAAATCCCTTTGTTCTTGCAGAAAATATCTGGCTGCTTCCTTTCAAGAAGAATTCATCAGTCTGACAAATTTCTGAGACATAGCAAAAAAGAAAAAAAGAAAATAGAATCCATTTCCATGCCAAACTGTTTCAGTTCTGCAGCACCTCATTAGCCTTCATTTAATGGAGGGGGAGGGGTTTTAATTTTCAACCTTTTACCTCTCCCATTAAACAAGCAGCTCCAGATTTCATTGAGTCTCCCTTTGTCTCTGGAGACATCTTCCACCGCCTCTCTTCCCCGCTCCCAGACAAGTTAAGTATTAATCTTCTCTTGTTTTATGCTGAAGTGGCTTTGTATTGATTTTTAAAGATGTTCAATTCTCTCATATTTGGAAATAGAGAATCACTTTAGGAGACACACTCAGCCATATTTTCTTCTCCATCCAAATACTGCAAACTAGTCTTTGCTGCAATCAATTTCTTCTGGCTTCGTTTGCATCTGATTTATAATTTATAGGAAAAGGGCAGGATAATGAATGGCGAGGGGCTGGGGCAGGGCTCCGCTCCTTCCTGTCGCAGCGACACGAAGCCCGCTGGGCGCGGGCGGGTGGGGAGCGCGCTCGTCTCTCCCAGGGACACTGCGGGGCCAAGGCAGCCCCGCGCGGGCGGCAAAGGCACCCCCGGCCAGGAGTTATTTCCCAGAACAGCTTCTTTTACAGGGCTGAGCCAGGAACGCCACAGTATGCATCTCTAGGACGTGTCCTTGTGACCACAGCCAGGGGCAAAACATTTGCAAGAAAGAAGCGTCAGCACCGGCTGCTAGCAGGAGGCAGCGGGAGGAAGGCAGACCTGCGGCCATCCCTCCACGCAGCACAGCGCACGTCACCTTCACGGCGGCTGGGACGCGCACCCGTGATGGCCACTGCTGGGAAGGCGAGCGCTCTGGGCCCTGCCCAGCCACACCGCGCAGGTCCTCGGGACCAGGGAACCGTTCCCAAGGACATCACTTGCCCCCGGCACGGCTGCAACGTGCCCCTGAAGCTGTGCTGTATTTCTTACATCCCACCTCTGATAAAAGGCTGCGGGACAGGAGCAGGAGCACGGCGAGCTGTGAGCACAGGGAGCCCTGGGCACCCTGACCCCTGCGGGCCGAGCTGACCCTGGCCACCTTTGCTTTTTGCAACGACACAAACACAGCATCACCTGCTGTCTGAGAGACAGCCGTCGGGGCAGCACCTGCACTGCGATGAGCAGACGCCAACAGCATCTCCTAAGGGGGCAGGCTGCAGCTTGCGAGGCTCAGACCGGACGCGAGGGAAGGCGAGGAGGCTGCTGCGGCCCGGACAGGTCCCCAGAGGCTGCCAGCTCCCAGCCACGAAGCCCTGGCTGAGCTGAGCTGGGGCCGGAGCTGGGGGTGCTGCCCAGCCCCGCGCCCTTGGGGCCCTCCTAGTCTCAGTCCTTCCTGAACAACACAACGTTACCTCTGCAGTGCCTAAACAACCTTTGAGTTAAGCAGCTGCCACTGTTTTATGAGGAAATAAATCTCTCCCTAAAATTGTCCTGACGTTTCTGCTTCAGAGAAAACAGTTTTGCAGCTAACTACAAAACTGAGTCCCAAGGGGCTGGAGAGAACTCATTTCAGGTTGGAACAATTACACGCTATGATTAATAAATCACCTGGGCGGCTGGATCGTTTATGCAGCGCTTGGCATTTTCTTCTGGACACTTTGCTAGGACAGACGGATCTGAAAATACCACACTGTGACAAGATCGAGCCTTCAGCCTTACAGAATCTTCCCCTGAACATCCGACGCGATTAATATCATTGAAAAGCCGCAACCACGACCACGCTGCCCGGCACATGGGGCAGGGCACGTCCCACGGGCGCCTGCCTGCCCCGCACCGGGCAGCGCCGCGAACACGCGCGTGCTGCCACGGACACGCGAGCTGCCCCGGGCTGCGGCAGAGCCCGGATGTCACCGGGAGCACGGCACAAGCCCGGGGCGCCGGCAGGACAGGGACCAGGCGCTGCCCCCGCTCTGCCAATGCCACGGAGGACAGGGACAGGAACAGGGCACAGCGATGCAGCCTGACAGACAGAAACCGCGACCGACTTTCTGCGAAAGGAGCAGTCACATTCCTGTTTTCCTGGCACAGGATGAAAAGGATTTAGGAGCTTGCAAACGAGGGAGAAGGCGATTACAGCATTTAAAAATGTGCTGCAGGAAGAGGATAGGAGTGCATCCAGTTTTAAGAGAAGTATCATGAGAAACAGAGCTTTAGATTATGTTACATCCTGCCCAAAGTAATCTGATTAGAGATTTATTTTATGGCTTCAGTCAGAAAGACATGGAGAAAATACCAAGAAATCATGAGGCAGACGTTTTTTTGCCCTTCAGATGAAGCATCCCTAAGCATCAGGAGCTGACAGCCTCCAGAGCAACCACTCAGGTGCTGCTGAATGCACTGAGAGCAGTAAAAGGTGACTCTGGGAAAGCTTAATTACTTTTCAAATTACAGATGGTTACAGGAAACCCGCCAATTAGACAAGGAAACTTCCAACCTGCTCTGTCCCGGGTATGATCCCTGCCATTCTAACATTCAGGCTCAATATCCTCTTCAAAGAGCAAACCTACATCATTACACAAGAGTCAAGGTCATGGAAGATCAACGGGTTTGCTGCTGCACCAGATCCTGAGTCTGCAAGCACAGAGCCCTGGGATCTGCAGAGCAGCCCAGGAGCCGGGGCAGCCAGACCCTGCTGCACAGGGAACGCTGCCCTCGCTGCAATTCCCCATCACTGAGGATGCGATCTGCCCCTGCCCGGCGGAGGCGAGCTGCAGCCCCGGCAGAGGCGAAGGAGCCAGCTCGAGCCAGCTGACAGAGCCGAAGGCCAGCGGGCAGCCAGGTCTGCAGGCTCCAGGTGCATTAAAACGCCGCAAGCGAGGTCCGCACAGCTCCTTGGCTGCAGGGAGGAGGCTGCTGTGCCCAACACCCAGCTCACAACCCTCTCCATACGGATAGATTTGCGAAAAGCAGAAAACTCAATTCAATTGCTTTGAAACAAGGTCATTTGGTTAAAAGCCAGCAAACAAAGCTGTGAGGGGGGGGCTGCGCGGCCCAGACGCCGGCCAGTGACCCCGCGCTGCTGTGGCACCAGGGCACTGGAGCGGCGGGGACAACAAATGCACCTGAGCGGCTGCGCCAGAAGCCGCCAGCCCAGAGCCCAGCCCTCAGCACAGCACTGGGGCCGACCTTCTGCCCGACTGCAGCTGAGCGGGACCCGCGGTGTTTCATCTCCGCAGCACAATTATATCACCCTTCCCAGGAAATAAACAGGGAGAGCAATCAAAGCTGCAATGAAAGAGCAAAAATTCATTACAAGCAAACAACCTCTTGTCTCACCGGGAAGCCAAAGCCCAGGCAGATATCAGCACCCATTAAAAATGGAACAGGCCCCACACAAGAGTGGCAGCAGTGTTTGAAGATCAACAAAACTTCAGATAAGCTGTGCTGCTAGGAAGCAGCCAGGAGGCCAGATGGGCAGAGAGCAACGCTGGGGCAGGGGTGCCCATTTTGTGGTTACAGGGGCTTGGAGAGAGGAGACTTCAGCACAAAAAGCAATCACAAAAGAAGATCCAAAACCAGCCTGGGGATCAGAAGGACCCGGGCCCGGCACCGCTTTGCTGTCGCGCCTCTGTGCACAACCACAGCTCGTCTGGACGCGGTGCACGCCTGGCCCTCAGCCCCCGAGGGTGCGCACAGCCCGGCTGCATGCACGGCCACTGGCTGCACGCAGCGCATGGCCGTGCTGGCAGCCAGCCAGGCTCCGTGCCCTACGGAGGAGAGTTAAGAAGCAACTTTAAGCTTCAGCAAGGGGCAGCACATGGCACTCGATTAATCAGAGGGGTGCAAATTGCTTCTTTCTGGGAACCCAGGCCTTCAGCCCTCCTGGAACTGCTTCCTTGTCTTTGTTTTTGCTCTGCAGAGAAGAGCCAGACGAGTCGCTCATTGCGTGCATTACTCAATGCAATTAGCTGTTCTCTGCTGCTTGCTAACAGATCCCAGTGCCTGCAAACCACACAGACATCACTACATGGCCAGAGAGGCCGGGGAGCGACAGCACCTCTGCACCATCCCTGCTGTGCTCCTGCGGTCCCCACAGCAGCACAAGAGAGCGGATAATCACGAAACCCAGCCAGGTGCTTTCCTACCGGGGTGATCCTACAAGCCCTGTGATGCTGCTGCATATCACAACAGCATGCAGAACTTAAAGCTGAGATATATCTATGCTAGCGCAGCGACAAGAAATGAATTTGTACTCTCACCTTGGAATAAACACTAAGCACAAAGGACGGAAAGCGTATTTCACAGTGTGCCTATTTGTGCCCAAACAACACAGCCCGTACCTGAGCACTGCGACGGGGCTGGGCCCATGCGACACCCGTGGTGCCCTCCGCCCTTTGCCTTCAGCTGCCCGGCACAAGGGAAGGACGCGGCACCGACCCAGCAGGAGCCCGACGCGGCGGCGTGTGCTCCAGCACCGGGGCTAGATCTGCACCTGCAGCTCCAGTGCCAGGGACCTGCCCACGCCCCACCGCCCGGCAGCTCCCCCCACAGCGGGGCCAGGCACCGTGCTGGGCCACGAGCAGGTCGGGAGGCACCGAGCAGCCGGAGCTGAGCGAGAATGGAACGGCCGCCGGCCCCCGTGGCAGCCACAGCCCCGCAACGAGCCCTGCACAGGAGGGAGCGTTGCCCCAGGCCCACGCCTCGCCGTCCTGGGGGCTCATTTGTCACACGCAGCTGTTGCCGCTGCCAGGGGAGCCTCAGCAGCTCGTGCCACGACGAGTTCGTGCAGACCAGGACGGTTACCCCAGTGACATTCACGGCTGCAGAGAAAGCCTTGCAGACTGAGCGAGGCCATGCAAATGATGCAGAACCCCTCAGCCACGGCCGCTGCAGCGATGCTGCCCAGACGCGAACAGCTTAGGGACGGACGGGGGCACTCAGTCCTCTGGCCGCCTCCAGCACAAAGCCATCCCTGACAGCCTGGGCGGCTGGACAGCTGCAGCCACTTCTGTGTGAGAAGATCTTTAGATAACCCTCTATCTATACATCTACAGATACCTATCTGACATTTCTATCCGTCTGCAGGTTCTCATGGTGTTATTTTTGTAACAGTTCCCCCTTCAGCAGCCTCCAGGAAGGTGCAGCTTCAGCAAGAGGCTCTCAGAAGGCACCTTCCCAGCACACGTGCCCCAGGACTGCACAAGGAGACTCGTACCTCGGCGCCTTCCAGCCCACGTGAGCAGAGCCCCGACTCCGAAGCTCTTTGCAGAGCCAGCAAGCACCCAATAAGTCAAAGCCACTTAGAGTGCAGGGAAACGGCAGCACAGGGAGACGCAGCGAGCTGCCGAGGGCCAGGCAGGAGCAGTGGCAGAGATAAGATCGGGGTGCAGCAGCAGGTGCTGGAGCTCAGCCCGCAGGCAGCAGCAGCCCCTGCCCGCTTTGGTCCCCGAGGGGCTGCACCGCGTCTGCTCAGCAAAACGCAGCACAAAGTCCCACGCCTACGGCTGCAGCATAATGAAATGGAAATCATATCCTTGATAATTTGGGGTATTTTTTTTTTTCTATGAATCAAGGCTTTCTGAAGAAACAAATTTTAAGGTTTCAGCACTAAATTAAATTAGATCAAATCAGACGAGGAAGTCAGTCTTACAGTAGGAGCAGTTCCTTTGAAATTCACTAGCAAACCAGTGAACTAAATGTCACCACCTATCATTAACATCACTAATTAAGCCAGATCCAGGATGCACAGCAACCTAGCACCAGCAACGTGCCCGATGCTCCCAGAGCCAGCAGCAGCACCCTCAGCCCCTCTCCGCCTCGAGCTCTCGAGGCAGGACAAGCACCCACCCCTGCAGCAGTTCTGCAGCTCAGCCCCAGGACCTGCCTCCCGGCACCAGCGCGGCCCCACGGTGCTGGAAACCAGCAAGGGCTGAGAGACATGCGGGTGGGTGGCGACACCACAGGTGCCTCTGCTCGTGTCTGTGCTCCGATGGCAGCACTGGCCCCGAGCCCCATGACAGGCAGCTGCCGGGCAGGGGGACGCTCTCCTCCTCCCCCAGGACCCAGAGGAACCAGCGCCCTGCTCTGTCCCGCACGCTGCAGGCACCGGCGTGCAGTGAAGCGCCCCAGTGCCGCGGGGAACGCAGGCACCCCGAGCAGAGCGTGCCGCAAGGAGCCCAGCAGCTCTGCTACTGTCTCCCTCTGACACCTTGTTTGATGTGAGCGAGTGAAAAGATGTAATTTGTGGAGCTAAAACACCGGTATTATCTCAATGACACATCCCCACAATAGGGAGTGCGCTCAAGTCAATCATGCTCAGAAATTGGTTTCTATTGTTCTACGCCTTTTCCTCACCTCTTGCTCTCAATCAAAAAGACACCAGGTGATGCAGGCAGCAGCTGGAAAACCGACATCTTCCTCACGCTGCACGCCCTCACCAAACAGCTGGCCGAGGAGTGCTGGGCACGGCGTGCCCGCTCCACGCGCTGCCGCTTTCTTTTCACAACGGAAAGAGCAGGACTTCCCTGCGCCACCTCCCGTCCCTGAGCACTGCCGGGGGGAGGACGACAGACACAGCCCCCGCCTTGATCCTGCACCACCACAGCCCCACATCCCTCGCTTGGCAGCAGACCTCCCCGTCCTCTTGCCGACCTTGCAGGTGAAGGGCAGACCATCCCGCTAGTGCAGATGCACTGGAGTTTTGGAGCTCTGCTGAAGACCCAGTGGAGATTGCTCCCCTCTCCCGAGTCCCAGTCGATCCGGGACTGCTCGTTGTTACTAACACGTCACCAAGAAACAGAACCCGCCTCATCTCAGCAGCAAGAACATCAGCCCCAGCTTTCCCAGCTGGAAAGGACCAGCAGCAAATTGCTTGTACGAGGAAGGAGCTGTCGCAGTCCCTGGTGCGTGACACCGGTAACATTTGAGAGGAGTAAGAGGACTGCGTTTGAAAGCAGTGACCTTTGAGTCTTCAGAGAGACTTCACAACACAGCCCTAACCTATTCACGTTCCTGTCAAGCCTCTACAAACCTCCCCTAGGTCGGAGCCCGAGATGATCCAGCCTTTTACAACAGCCTACAGAGACGTGAGGCTCCCAAACATCATCCGGGCTCGGCTGGTGGTTGCTCACTGAGCACAACGCCGCACACGGTATGAGCCCCGCTAGAAATAAAGCTCCGGAGACAGAGAGCCCATTTCCAGGTGCGGTGACCACAGCACCGGGCCCCACTGGCTGCTGGAGGCCAGGATCCCGCTCGACGGAAGGAAAAGTGACAGCGGGGGGAGCAGCGCAGCAATTAACAAAGCCATCACCAGGAATTAGCCACAGGCTCCAGCGCAGCGCCTGCACTCCCGTGCTCAGCGCCGCCCTGCCCCTGCCCTGGATGCTGGGCTCAGAAGGGCACCGGGGCTCCCACAGAGATTCCACGATTCTATGATCAACCCAGCGGGTGCGCGGGTACGGCCACGGGGACACCAGCGGGCACGAGGGCGCGGAGCGTGCCCCGAGACGGGCACTGCCTGCGGCTCCTGCACAGCAGCAGCAGGCAGCGAGGGTCCCCCCAGCCCCCAGGGAGCTCCGGCCGCGCGTGTCTCCTGCGGAACACTCTGTGCTCAGCAAACCAGGACACTCGGGAGCACGCATCCGTGGCCAGATGGTGCCTTTATTGCTCCAGCCATTAAACACCCTCCCCCCACAACAACAATATTTGCTTTTACAGGGCTGATATTCTTTCAAGTGGCCTCCTTTTGATTGTCTGCAAACAGCTCCTATTTTGAAAAAGCTATAAATACAGCAGGAGGAAAGAAAGATACAAACCAACGCAGTTTATTACTTCTGAAGCAGAGCTAAAAATAGACCCACGTGGGGTTGCTAAGTCCTCTGGGCAGATGTAATTGTGGATAATCTAGCTTTAAATATGTGAAAGCTGTTTTGATAGGAACGACAACATTTTAACATATGGGATTCAGCGGCACACAGCAGCAGAACACGCCGTGGTGCCGTGTCCGACATCTCCCGGAAGCAGCGTTCGCATTGCAGGATCCCAGCGACTGCCCTCACGTTACAGCTTGGGGTTTTGCATTAAAAAACCCCAAAATAAATCCAAATACCTATGGCAAGCCACCGAGAGGAAAGCTTCTCACCAAACGCCAGGCCAAGCCTCAGAAGCATCAGTGGGGCTGCGCTGGGCTCCCGCACACAGGATCTGCCCCTACCCTTTGAAATCCGTTAGCCTTACCGGACGGAATGGCTGAAACGCTCCCAGGTCCTTGAGGCACACAGCCCCGCTCCCTCCCTGGGAAAGGCTCCTCCATCCCGAGCACGCTCTGGGACGTGCTCCGAGGATTGCAGCAGGGGCGTGGGGCTGGGTGTCTCCAGGGGAGGCCGGTGACGATAACTGCCCTTCCCCGAAACGGCAAGCGCCGCGTGCTCGCTGCAGATAAGGGAACGGCGCTGGGACCAGCTGGATTTGGTAAATCCTTGGCCAGCCCCAGGGCCAGCCCAGCCCAGCACGGCTGGTGTGTGCCCCACCACTGCTGCCCTGCAGGGCGGCCTCATAGGTGAGCACCCCTTCTGGCTCGGCTGCTCCCGCTCCCTGCCACCCATCCTCAATGCCCTTGCTCACGGCAGCGCTCCAGGAGTTTGCAATACAAGGCGCAGTGCACGGCTGCGTGACGCTGCTCGCCCCTCGGGCCAGCACCTGGCCCCACTGAGAGGGGACAAACCAAGACCGACTGCCCCAGCTCGCCTCCTACCCTGCGGGTGCCACGTGCCAGTGGCTGCCCAGGGGTGGCATAAGAAAAAGAATGCTTTCCCCTTGCACACGGGGTCAGTGCCCCCTGCCCCATCCTCATCACCGTGGTGAGGACCAGGGAGCACCAGCCTC
The DNA here is from genome assembly GCA_013399715.1 of Alectura lathami. Lineage (NCBI taxonomy): Eukaryota > Metazoa > Chordata > Aves > Galliformes > Megapodiidae > Alectura > Alectura lathami. The sequence continues at coordinate 42,247 of VXAV01007452.1, forward strand.
TGCCGAGCTGTGCCCCTGCTTGGCCAGACCACACCAGAGCTCCTCAGACCCTTCTAGACTTCCTAAATTATACGATACCACAGCAAAAAAAAGCAGGTTTGTGCCCATTAAAAGTCATTTCTGTCCATAAAGAAAATAGGGTATCATAAAGGCTCCCATCTTCCAGGTTGGTTTTTCCCCTCTAGAAAATGGATGTGATTATCAGTGGCGGTTCTGCTCTCGAACACGGTGTCAGCCAACACACTCATGCTCTCGGCGCAGAGTGCAGGACGGCTCTGGGCCCAGCAGCAGCAGCGGAGCACCTCTCCAGCGCGGTCACGGGGGCACCAGCCCAGTGCCGCGCAGGATGGGCCCGTCCCTATCTCAGCCCCGCAGCCAGCGCTGCCGCGAGGGCAAAGCCCAGATTTCAGAGAAGCGCCGGGCGGCTGGGACGGGCAGCATCCAACGCACGCACCAGCCCAGCACAGCGCGGCCCTGTCCCCTTCCACAGCCCAGAGACCCAAACCAGCCAGCAAAACGCAGCCGACACCGACTTCTTTGCATAATAAGCAAATAAAGCAGCAGAAGTGAGAGCTGGCTGATGATTCATCCAAGCCACCAGACGCTCTGTCCTACTTTCACCCCCCTTTCGCTGCTTTCTACATTCCTCCCTTTAAATCACCGACTCCCACCCTCGCTTCCCGGCGCCGCACGAGCGCTCTGCACCCTGGCAGGCCGGGCTGCGTGCACGCAGGTACAGTCCGTGCAGGCAAAGCCCCCGCCCCAGCTCACGGTGCCGTTACCAGCTCACAGCTGAACGCACCACAGCGAAAGCCCGAGTGCCCGCTGCTGGCCGCACGCAAGGAAAACTGCATGGAAACGTTTCCACTCATGCCCCCCTCCTCGCAGAAAATGAGGATTGAGTCATACTGCCTTGGTTTTGGATACAAGCCCAAACCTATCCAGAGAGGAGGGTTTGTTGGTTTGGTTTTTAATGGTTTTGTGTTTGTTTGTTTGTTAAAATGCTCTGAAGGACCCGGACCCCCAGGCAGCTCCCAGGACAGACAGCAGTGAGGCAGCTCAGGGGGACACAGGCAGCAGGCGTTGGCCCTGCTGCCCCCCCCCCATTCAGGGGCAGCCTGGGGTGGGCATGGGTGGGCGTGAGGGCTGGGGGTGTCACCCACACGTGGCCCCCTCTGCCGCTGGGGTGTTTGGGATTCAGCAGCAGCCACAGAAANNNCCACTGCCTACCCCCCCCCCCCCGCCCTGACACTTCTTTATGCTGACATCTTTAAGGGATTGTTCCATTTCAGAGTGAAATCTGCTTCCTCACCCCTCGCTGCCATATGAAAACACACAAAAGGCTGCAAGCACCAACCCAAACAATCGCAAGGGGAAACAGCTGATTGATGACTCCGTCACAGATGGTTTAAGTTTCCAGCAGAACTTTACAAAAAATCAGGGGCAAGATTACAGTCAGGGGACCAAGAAAGATGGCACAGGAAAAGCTCAGAAGAATTTGTTTTGATTAGATGAGCCACATATACATCCATAAAAATTAATATAACTGACAACAGAAACGTCAGAAACGGAGAAATGTTCCTCAAGGGCAAGAAGAGTGTCCTAGCTGGGCAGGATGATGCATAGCAAGTCATCTTCATCTCAGCTGGGTACCCCGTCAGCCCTTCTTCGTGCACAAACCCATTTAGAGACTTTGCCCTGCACTCAGCTGGGAAGTTTGATGGGCCCTTCTGGTTTCTTTGGTTGATTTTTTTGCCCCTCAAGCCCCGGTGCTGATTTTAATCCAAGTCACCGGTGCCACCACCGCGCATCCTGCACCGAGCGCTGCGCTCCACCGCAGGCCACCACGCTCCGACCTCCCCCTCCCGCCGGCCCTCCTCCTCCTCCTCCTCCTC